>VXBZ01008412.1:46538-104583 GCA_013399135.1 Heliornis fulica | reverse complement strand
TTGGCTGTCTCTGTGTGGAGCCACACACAGGTGGTGTGTGGTCCTTATCGGTCCCTTCCAACTTGGGATATTCTATGGTTCTATCATGCTAAAACCTAGAGCTACATGTGTGTCTCAGCAGCATAAGTCACTCTGTGGGATATGGAGATTCCCGACACAAAGAAAGTGACAATAAATGGACATCAGACTGAGGCAGCGCCACAGCCCAACTCCAGTCTTGGGAATAACATCATCCACCCCAACTCTATTCTAATCCTGCACAAAATGCAGAAAAGCATATAAACCCCAATTTACATGGTTCTGACTTCATGTACTTAAAGACAGTCATGCAGAGACCTAAGTGCCTTGCTGAGCCAGAGCTTAGCAAGAGTTCAGCACAATGGTATCCCCTGACAAGCATTTCTACTGCCGTAATTGTTGCATTTGTTGCATGACTGCATACCAGCACAGTCTTTCTAGACAGAAAGCTTGGGAGGAGGAAATAAGATGATGCAAGGTCTGAAGTCATGATTTAGGGCTGTGTGCCACTTGTGCCTGGCACACTAAGTCCTCTGCCAAGTGCCGCGCTGCCCATTTGCAACAACTGGGTCAATAATCTCACAGACAAATTTCCATGAGGTGAAAGTGCTTGTCAGGCTGGAAAGCAAATGCCTGAGTTTCAGAGTGGGAGGAAAACAAACACTGTACATGAAGTCTCCTAGTTAAATAGCCAGAAATGTCTATCTGACATACTTTCTAAATTGTAGTATGTGCTCTGATCTCAGTGTATCATATTCTGGTGATGTCACACATCGTGCATTTACCAGAAAACAATGATGAGTTAAATGATGTGACATTAAGTGCCTATGACAAAACCAAACCAGTTTACATTGTTGGTTTGGGTTTTTTTTTTTTTTGCTTTCTGGCAGACAGGCTTAGGCTGAGGCTTCCACCACTTCCCCTCTCTGCAGAAGCCCAAGAATAGCCCATTTCCTAGGACCGAACATGGGGTTTCTGCTCAGTGGGAATCTCCTATTTGTACAAAGAAACCTTTACAGAAGATTTCCAGCATCTGTCAGCCCCCCATCCCACTCTCCTTCCACCTGGGTGATCTCAGCAAAGCTAGTGCAATACTCACTCCCTTCTCTGGATTCTGGGCAGGATTTTCTGCTAAAATTGTTAAGTATTTGTAAGAGGCAATGATCAAGGTAAAAACAGATTTGTACAAGAGAAAGTTGCTGTTTTATTTTTAAAAGCCTGGATAATAGGATGGACTGTACAGATCTAGATAAGAGCTAAAGCCTGAAACTTCTCCATTGCAGTAAATGTGCAGTGTCCTCAGGATTGCAGTCAATTGAGATTAGTTGGACTGTAGGATCTGGAGATGCAGGAAAGCAGGAGAGCTGCCTCCCCACCAACAACCCAAACAGGCTCCTGGGACAGTTTTGGTTCCTTCGCTCAGCTCCATGCAAAGGTCTGACCTGTTGCAGCCTCTCAGGGCCCCGGTCCCTGCCCATGGTGGCAGGGCTCCAGCTGGAGAGCATCCCTGTCTGACCACATCAGGGATTTTAGCAAGGAAAGGAGGTTCCAGTCATCAGATCTACATGCATATTGCCACCCTGTACCACAGCATATGCGCCCCATCATTACCTGACATACATATAACAAGCTTGCTCTGGAGTATCACAGAATAGGACCATGCAACTTCCAAGATACTGCACAATATCATGCAATATTATTTGCTTGTAAGATTGTTTCTAAAGCCAAAGTCACGCCCAAGCACACACACACTTATAAGCAGAGATCCAAAGATCAGACCAGCATACATCATACCGAACTTTTCTCAGCTTCCTTTTTAGCCCTTAAATAAATGCTTATTTTTGCCTTACCGTTCTGGACAACACTTATCAAGGTGACAATGGCGAGCAGGACAATGCTTCCCAGGGTTTCCTGGTCCATTTTGCAAATGGGCTGTGGTGGGGACGGTGCAGCCTCAGCAGCAGCTCTGTCCTGTAAGCACAGAAAGAGGAAGTGAAGGTCTTTCTTATCTTGAATCACGAAACACTTCCTATGGCTTCACAGGAGAGTGGTAGCACCCTGCACTCGGGTGCCTGTCAGAGACACACAGCCACAGGCTCGCTTACTCATCATACACAGATGAAGCTCGGAGAAACAAGATAATATGTCAGTGGTCTGAGAGGATATGTACTGTGGAAAGATATCTATTGCCCTTCCTGCCCAGGAGCAAAATTACAGCCCTGTTATCTAAAGCATGTATCGGCATTTGGCTAGCTGTGTGGAACAGCGGAAAGGCTGGAAGATCAGCCAGGCTAAGATCATGTCGTTGCCTGCAAGAGCCTGATCACCCCACAAAGTAGCTGGGAGGAGAAATAATGTCGGTGAGGCTCAGTAACGGTGCTGCTCTCAGACGCGTGTCCTCTGCTAAAGAAGTTTCCTCACCCTGGGTCTCCCACAGCAGAGTTTCAGGCTCTAAGTCACTTAGAGGTTGTAACAGTTGGAGCGGGGTGTCTCCACAGAGGGACCCCAAACAAATAAATTCCTGGGCAAATATACCCTTACAGCCTGAGTTCCCCTTCCCATGGGTGACAATTCAGACCAGTAGTACTATTAGGGTCTGGGGTCTTCCTGTTCTTCACTGGGTCCTTTCTTTGTCTCTGGGTGGTCTACTTCTTCTGCTCTCTCTCAAAGTTGCTACTTCTGCTGACAGTTGTACTTTCCTTATATTTTGGCTTAAACCTTCTCTGGGGCCTCTTTTTACTTACCCAGGCAAAAGTCCTGGTAATAGAAGTTCATTATATCCAGGTGAAATCACACCTCATGCCCTGAATTTAGCTGCTTATGCTAAGCTAATTATGCCAACAGTTAGTTAGCTAGTTATGCGAAGCTTAGCAAGCCGTATTTCCCAATACCTCCCTGGTCACAACCCCACCAGCCTCACCAATGAGGAGACCCCACATCTCCAGATCACAAGGAAAAGCTCCTGATCCATCTGGCATATTCAAAAGGGCAGTATACAAATGCCATGAGCACCACGGGTAGGCACAAAAATAAGTCATTACCAAGAATGGATCCTGCCTCCTCCTTCCCAAAGAAGTTCCCAAAGAACTCCATGGAAGACAATGGCAGCTGTCAGCATTCAACATTTTACAGACTCAGAGTTCACAGTTGTACCCCAGTTTCTGTTGTCTGAGTTCAATATGGATGAACATATTCACATCTCAGCTTCGAGTCTGTGATGGAGATGGCAGGGAAGCCCAGGCTGCGGTGCTGGATGGTTGAAGAAAGTCTCACAGCTTGTGTCAGATGGCTGGAGAGCACCTTCCCCAAAAGTGCACATCACTTGCTGACCCTAACTAGTCTGTGTCCTTTTGCCAATATTCTTCTAGGGAAAAAAAACCTTATGAAATATTCTTACCTTTAGCAGAGATTTAACTCTAATAAAAGTTAAATAAGTGATATTTTCACCAGACTGAGCCCTAGACAATTTTTGCCCTATCTGGCTCTTGCCCCACCACCCAGAAGGTCTGAGTACTGCCTATAGTCCAAACCACAGCCAGATAACTGGTTACTTCTCTCTGGATGGGACACGGCCTGGCAGGAGTTCCCAGCAGGAGCCAAGCTGCAAAATCCATCTTGTTCAGCAGAGACACATTCCCCTACAATGGTGTTTTTATTCCACCTCTAACATGCAAAATATTTTCATCTGTATCCATTAGATATGGAAAACTCTTCAGGTACTTTGGGTACAAGCAAATAGACAGAAACATGCTGGCTGAGAGGTGGGTGATTACACTGTGAGCTGTGACCTACAGTTAATAGGAAACCACTGTCTTTCTGGAAGACCTTCCCTACACTCCACACAAGCATGACTGTGTGAGAAGTGAGGCCATAAATAGTACCTAGGTTTAGATCTGGCTTATGATATTTTCTCTTGGCAAATTTGCTTTAGGAAAAAAAAATCCCAACACAAGAACGAGATGACTTTGAAAATGCTTTCATTCACACTGAAGTTCTCTTCCCCCCCCTCCTCCCTATAAATGGTCTTTTCTTAATAGAACATCACAGTTTATGGTTTGTGGTCTCCTGAGCACAGAATTGTAGCTGGTATTTAAGGGTAGTATTTAATGCTAAGCTGCTACTAATCTTTTGAGGGGAGCCAAGGGAAGCCACCAAGAGTGGCTTCAATTTGGCAGGAGCCTCATATTAAAGGGTGCAGGTACCAGTCTGCAAAAGAAGTTGCCATAATGAAAAAATAAAAAATAAAATCATACTGGGAGCTAATGCCAGCAGGTTCCCAAGCTAGTTGACATAAACTCCCCGCCCGTGCCCTGTGTGCTGGCCAGGTTGCAAGGGATGAGTTGTTGATGCCTTCACTTCCTTCTCGTCCTCCTCTTTGCCCTCTCACTGCTCAGCACTTCTTACTGCATCCTCATTCTTGCTTTGCTCTCCTGCTCTGCTCCTTCCAAGTCCTACCTCTACCCTGGCACCGCTGGACCCAACGGTGGCACTGTTGCTTTGCCAGACTCTCTCCAAAGTCTTCCCTCACAGTGTGTATGGGGCAAAATGGGGCTTCATCCTCCTCCTTGCAGAGGGAAAGAAAACCCAACCCCATCACATCAACTCCAGGGCTTGTTAAACTGATTTCTGGGTGTATAGGGAGAAAATAAAGGTTTTCCAGTAAGAATCTGTTTGGTATGGCTGCCTTCAAATAACAACTGTGGTTTTGGGGTCTTTTATTTAAGTGTAACATCACTCAGAGGGCTCTGCATAAGGAAAAGCAGGGGAAATCAAGAGGGTATGAGAGACACCGAAGAGGATGACCCATCCCTTTATCAAGGCAGGGCAACATTGTTGTAAACATGTTCGGACAGAGCAGAATATTCTCTTGGGTAGAACATAGGATATTTTTGTACTCCTTGGTGCTGGAATAGCTGCAGGATGAAAGGCGATTCTGGCAATTTTTTTGCAAGCTGGGGCATGGCCTTGGCACAGGAAGTCTGAAGTGGAGCCAAAACAACTCTGCAAACAGCTTTTGCCATACCCACACATTAAACTGTTCCCTCTCCCTGAGACCTAAACATCTGTGGGACTCGTCTCCCCTTTTGTGGGAACCACACAGGAACACTGTCTGGATCGGCCAAAGCTGGCACCGCCTGAACACCCTCTCCACCTGGTAGAAAGACTGGCACACAACCCCTCCATCATATCCCATTCAGTCTTTTCAAATAGGGGATTTTCTCAAGTAGGGAAAAATAAAAAGGATTGAGGGATGGACACCTGGGGGAACTGTGCTGGTATCCGCTGTAACCCCCAGTCACTGTCTCCAGGCATAGGTAATCCTGCGGTTCAGCAGCTGCTGTCAGAGCCCAGCCCTTCCTCCTGCTGCACTTCTGTTTGACATCCACATATTCCTGCCTGAGGAAGATAACCTTGACACAGTGAGCCATGAAGCCCATGAAAATGTGCAAAGCCAGAGAGCTTTTCCAGTTGTGCCGCAAGGCTTCCTGCACATTAATCTCCTCCTCTGGAAATCTTGAACAGCCAGTCAAAGTAATCCTTTCATAGAATTGCTTTCACATTGAAGAGGAAAGGACTGTGAACACAGATCTATAAATACCTTTTGGGATGTTCATCTCTCCTCTCCTGCACTCTCTCTGCTCAGGGCTCAGCTGCAAGGACTCCAGTGAAAGGGTGTCTCCTAATAAAATAAAAGCTGCTTCTGTGGGGTTCCTGTATGTAAATGTCAGGCGAGACACAGCCGTCACGCTTTATCATAAATGCGATGGGACACAAGCCCCTTGAAAGGCTGGTTAATATTAGCTCTGTGGTTTGCAAAATGAAAGCACCACAGAACCACCAGACATATAGAACATATACATATGTATATGTGTATATACATAGTGTGTATGACTACCTGCCATCTCATCACTCTGCCTCAGCGTCCTTTCCAAAGCCTGACAAAACCCCAAAGGAGAGCAGAAACGGCTCTGGAAACGTGAAGCGCGACATGAAGGAAAGGGCAGCACTGCATTTTTTCTAAACACTGCCTTCATTTTGCACAGCCAAGGGAAAGAGACTGTGGGAGCAGCCTGAGTGCTGCATTGAATCCCCCCCTTTCTCCACATTTCTCAGGCTTTGTCCTTTTCCTTATGTCTCCACACTCCGCTTGTACAAATTCTGCTCATAACACAGCACTTGAAGGCAGAGCCCATAGTCCTTCTGGGCCTGCTGGTGCAGCCTCCTCCTCATCCTCTGTGTCTCACTCACTGCTCTCCTGAGGCAAATTTGCATTTTTGGTACGAGCGCTGCACCCCTGGCATCCCTGCGGCTGCACTTCGGCCTCACGTCCATTTCTCTTGCCCCACCTGTGAGCCCCACACAACCTAGTCTGTGCAAGGGGGCTTGCCTTCCCCAGAGCAGTGTTTGGGCTTATCTTTATTAAATCCAAGCAGGATGAGTCTGGACCATCACTGCAATGTTGCAAGACCAGCATGAATCCGAGCCCATCCAGCGGGATGCTGGAAACCCACCTCTGACGCGGGCACATCTGAAGATTTGCCACATTCTCTGACACTGGGAGACCAGAGATGAGACCAGAGACTAGGACAGACCCTTGTTGTCAAAGTCCCCTGATTTCCCAGGGTGTTATTGATTCGCAGGGTTTGAGTGGTGCCAAATGAGTGGCAGAGCCACCTCATAGGGATTTCCTCTCTGTCATCTTTCCCTCCCTTGCTCCCAAGCAGCAGTTTCTCAGCAGCCATTGTGGTACCATGTGGTGTCAATGTGGTGGCCCCCAGACAGCCACAGCGACCAGTCACCCTGTCATGACAGAAAATTCACAGAATCACAGGAGAGCTGAGGTTGGAAAGTACTTCTGAAGGTCATGTGGGCTAACTCCCTGCTCAAGCAGGGCCACCAACAGCAAGCATGTCCAGGTGACTTTTGAATATCTCCAAGGAAGGAGATTCCATAACCTTTCTGTGCAACCGGTGCCAGGGCTTGGTCACCCTCACAGTAAAAGAGGGTTTCCTGATGTCCAAAGGAAACTTCCTGTGTTTCATTTTGTAATCATTGCCTCTGGTCCTGTCTTCGGGCACCACCAAGAAGAGCTTGGTCCTATCCTCAATATATCCTCCCTTCAGGTATTTATATACATCGATGAGATATGAGCCTTCTCCAGGATGGACAGTCTATTAGTCTTTCCTCAAAAGAGAGATGTTCCAGTCCGTTCATCATCTGCATGGCCCTTTTCTGTAGTGTCTCCAGTATGTCCATGTCTCCCTTGTACTGAGGAGCCCAAACTGGACACAGCACTCCAGGTGTGGCCTCACCAGGGCTGAGTAGAGGGGAAGGATGGCCCCCCTCACCCTGCTGACAATGCTTTGTGAAATGCAGCACAGGACACCATTCACCTTCTTTGCCACAAGGGCCCACTGCTGGCTCATGTTCCACTCGGTGTCCACCTTGGTTCCCTGGGTGAAACCATGCTGACTACTTCTGGTGGGGTTTTTTTTTGTCCTTGGTGTTCCCGAAGACAATTTCTAGTCTTTCCAGGGATCAAGGTGAGGCTGACTGGCCTGTAGTTCTCTAGGTCATCATTCTTGCCTGTTTTGAAGATTGGGATGACATGTCCATTTCATGGCCACATCTCCCAGTTGCTATGATCGATCTGCTGAGAGTGATGTTTCAATGACATCTGCCAGCTCCCTCAGCCCTTGTGTGTACAGTCATCAGGGACAACAGACTTATGCATATGCAGGTTGTTTAAGCATTCCCTGACCTGACCCTCATCCACCAAGGGTACATTTTCCTTGTACCCACCTTTCTCCTCTGTCTCTGGGAACTGCGATTCCTGAAGCCAAATCCTCCTTTGGCAGGATTTGGGTTTTACAACTTACATTAGCTGTTGTTATCACCTTAGTACTTTTTGGGTGGCTGCAAACTGATTCCTTAATAATTCATTTTACAGACTTCATAGAGCTGAAGCCAGGCTCCCTGGGCAGTAGATTCCTGAGTTTTCCCCTCCGCTCTCCAGTAAGATGTTTCTTTTGCCCTGACTCATTTCTGTCGGTGTTTCCACTTTCCATTAGTTCTTGCAAATAATTATCAAAGGTCTTTGAATAATGTGAGATTAATTGTGTCTCTGTTCCTCCAGTCTCTGGTGACAATGAGTTCTTTTGGTATTGAAGTTCTTTGAAGACAAGATGTTGGATACTTCAGCCATGTATTAAGTAATAAGCCAATGCTCATTTTTATCTTCCTTGTCTTTGGTGTACACGCACAGAACTTTTTCTTGCTAACTGGTGTTCAACAAGCCAAGTGCAGGGGTGCACCAGGGTCAGGGCAATCTTTATCATCAATACAGTCTGGGAGATGAAATGATAGAGAAGCCCAGCAGAGAAGGACTTGGGTGTCTGATGGATGAGAAGCTTGACATGAGCCAACAATGCATGATCACAGCCCAGAAGGCCAACCATATCCTGGGCTGCATCAAAAGGAGCATAGCCAGCAGGTCAAGGGAAGGGATTCTCCCCCTCTACTCCACTCTTGTGAGACCCCACTTGAAGTATTGTGTCCAGTTCTGGAGTCCCCAACATAGGAAGGACTTGGAACTGTTGGAACGGGTCCAGAGGAGGGCCATGAAGACGATTAGAGGGCAGGAGCATCCCTCCTATGAAGCCAGGCTGAGAGAGTTGGGGTTGTTCAGCCTGGAGAAGAGAAGGCTCTGGGGAGATCTTATAGCGGCCTTCCAGTACCTGAAAGGGCCTACAAGAAAGCTGGGGAGGGACATTTTGGACGTGTGTAGCAAATGGATGAGAGGGAATGGCTTTAAATTGGAAGGGGGTAGATTTAGATTGGATATCAGGAAGAAATTCTTTACACTGAAGNAATGGCTTTAAATTGGAAGGGGGTAGATTTAGATTGGATATCAGGAAGAAATTCTTTACACTGAAGGTGGTGACGCCCTGGTACAGGCTGCCCAGAGAAGCTATGGCTGCCCCCGCCCTGGCAGTGTCAAGGCCAGGCTGGATGAGGCTTTGGGCAACCTGGGCTAGCGGAGGGTGTCCCTGCCAATGGCAGGAGTATGGACTAGATGGGCTTTAAGGTCCCTTCCAGCCCAAACCAGCCTGTGATGACTGGTCTGTCTCTGAAAGAACCTTTCAGACCCCCACTTGCAGCTGTTCCACCAACTGACAGAACATTAAACCGTATTTTTTTCAGCTTGGCTACTGTTCCCGTCTCCCTTGCTCTTAGGGGAAAGGCCGTAAGAACAAGAAAGAAAGAAAAAAAAAAACAAAGGGAGGGGAGCTGGTGGTGTGGAAACAACGTTATTCGAATTAAACAAGGAAAGAGCCACCAAAGTTGGTAACAAGACCCCAGCCGCCCTCCACCAACCCGAAGCGCCATGAGTACACTGCCGAGCGCTCCGGGGGAACGCTCTCAGCGGGGACCCGTTCTGCAGCGGGGTGACAGGACCCCCGGCGCTGGGCAGAGCCCGTCGCCTCCTCCACCCAGCCGTCCTCAGCTGCCACGGGGATCAGCAGTACCGCGACGACCTTTGCGCCCAGCGCGTCTCTGTGGCGCAATCGGTTAGCGCGTTCGGCTGTTAACCGAAAGGTTGGTGGTTCGAGCCCACCCAGGGACGAGGCGCTAATTTATTTTGTATCGCCGGCGCCTTTTTCTTTCTCTGAGGAGCCGATTTGCCGGCCGGCCTGCGCCGCCTATACGCCGCTGGTTGCTGTCTGGCGCACACGCGAAATTCCGGGACCTCCTCCACAGCCTCTGCGCTATCAGGGAAAAATTAATCCGTCCAGATACGCCCGGTTTGCACGGTCAACCCCGGGTGCTGGAAGATAGGTTCTTAACGGGAGTTTCCGTAGTGTAGTGGTTATCACGTTCGCCTAACACGCGAAAGGTCCCCGGTTCGAAACCGGGCGGAAACACCAAATTTTTTTTTCCCTGTCCGCGTTATCCCTGTTTGAAACCCGTCCGCGTTCTTGGGACGATAACGGGACACCCTTCGGTGAGGCGCAGCCAAGTCCTAGCTCGGGAAGGGGAGGAAGGCGGCTGAGAAAGCGAGCGGAAAGGCTGGACTGGGCCGGGCGGTTGAACCCCACCTCCCCATTCCCCGCAGCAAACAGGCCTGTCCAAAAGGTGACCTAGGGGACGAGGGGACTAATCTGACCGTTTTAAGAAAGCTTTGGACAAAAGCTGCAATAGTACAGTTCTGCCACCACAGCACAGTGCTGTCATGGCGTGCTGTTGAACAGCCGTGGTGGTTGCTGCAGACGTTTGGTCAGTAGGCCCAAGAACTGCTCAAGTTTTGGCTAAAGATAATGTCAGTTAAAGGTTACGTTTACAGTGCTGCCACAGAGTGTTTAAAAATCTCATCTTCCTGTGGCAAAGCGAGGCTCAGAGGTGGAGAGAAGAGAGAAGGGAGGTGGGTGCTCACTGAAATAGTTTCAGATGCTATCTTAGGAAAATCAAACGCACGACTCCTTTCTCACAGCTCCCCCCATTACTTAAATCTCTTGCTCAGTTGCACCAATAGGAAAAACAATCCAGTAAACATACAGGTGCAGAAAAATAAAAACCTACAGAAAAGATAGTTTACAGTATGGCAGAACTGTAAAACACTGTTTAAAGGCTCAAAAACATATTTCATACATAAAAATTTGGACCACACCCTCACTAAGAGGTTGAACACACAGTCCACTAACAGCGGGATATACGGGATATAACATAATTTGAGCCTCTCCAGCTCTCCATCTCACACTTCCAGTGAAAGGTTCTGCAACAGGCCCAGCCACCAGGCCCCAGATTTGTTTTTCTAAAGAGGAAAGGGGAGATGTTTCCTCACCATGTACCTCTGCAGGGTGTTTCCCAACACAGTGCCAACCCTTACAACCTTCAGGTTATTTAAACATTCTGCGTACAGGCCTCATTTCTGAATTGGACAGGATTACAGCTAGCCCAAACTCTGACTTGGGCATTATGGAAGCCCCTTTAGATAAAAGAGACTAACGTCAAGCGAGAAACCTCTCCCGAAGTTTTCTCCAGCCTTACTCCAGAGAACGTCAGCTGGAGCCACCAAGCCCACCCATGGGTTATCCTATCAGTCCCTACATGGAAAACTGCCAGGTCTACTTCTAACTCTTTTGCCCCCGTTTGGTCTACTTGGTGAGCCCTGGGGCTCAACCGCATTCTCCTGCACTGCACAGCTTCAGCACCTCCCTCCTGAACAACCACACCGCATTTGTGTGTAGTGGTGCAAAACTAAGCAAGCTGTGAACTTCATCAGCCTTAATCCTGTTAACCTTATTCCTCCTCTTGCTCTGCCTGCATGCAGATACCTTAGATCTATACTTAGATTGTAAGCTCTTCCACTCTGAGACCGAATATTCGTGGACTTTAAAGCACAGCGCACACTTAGAGCTGCGTAAGCTGCTTGGAAGGTACCATGCTTTGCTCTGAGCACGAAGAGGCTCACATGGAGAACAACAGATGTTTAGCTTTGCAAAAGGAACATAGGCAAGGCACAGTTGCTCTCATCAATATGTTGTCAGGAAGGGAATTACTTAAAGCAAAAAGCAGCTCTGGAAGAAGAATAAACGGCAATAGCCAGCCATACAAAACATTAAAAGTGGATTTGTCACGAGCACCACAACGGTTTTCTACAACAGTGATCTAGCAGTTTTCCAGCTAAAAGCCCATCCAGGCAGCTCTTCTGCAGATGGGCTGTATTCTTGTGGGCATGATGAGAGTAGATGGCGCTTTCTTTTTAATAAAATCTGCTGGAACTTATCAAGTATTAAGACTTGAATCAGAGTGCTGCTACCACTGCTGATTCTGAACTCAAAAACTGTAAATCTCTAAGCGCCATAATACAACTTCTGCTCTCTCACATATTTGCTATACATCCACTTAGCATATTTCTTATTGACAGACAGATAAATAGTTCATGTTCTCTTTATGGAAGATAAAAAGCTGCATTTTAAAACTAGTCTCGAAACAGAAAGTCCAGTAATCACTGGAACACACTTTTGCTTTGCTCATGGGGTTTTCAGCTGAATTCTCACTTGCACAGGATCAGAGGCAGTGATACATTTATGAAACATCCATATTTGTCTTGTCACCTTTAGCTAATGATTTCAGAAAAGAAACCTGCAAAGGTTCTTCAGCTAAGAACCTGCAGCACTATCAGATTGTATTTTGTACTTACTTTAATCTTGAGTCCTATTTATTTGCTCTTGGAGCTACTACCTAGACTGTATCCCACGCAGCTACAGACAGGACTAACATCCATTTGTGAAAGTGCTGCCAGTGATGACCAGAGATGCTCACTTGTGTCTAGGCATATACACACAACAGATGTGCCCCCATACCCTTCTCTGCTCTAAACCTTATTGCATAGCTTACACTAGAACTTTCTCATGTTCTAGTGGTGTCTCTTCCTCATGTAGCCCTATGTCATCTTCATCAAGTTAAGCCCAGGCTCATTGCTTCACTCAACCTGGGTCTGTGCCACGTCCTGAGCCTATGGTGAAGGAGTTCCCACTTCGCAGCTGTGGGTAGCTGCAAGCCACTCAGTCACTGACAGTACTGACAACTGAAGGCAGCTCCCCACTCAGTGGGGAAATCTGCAACAACCAGTCAGGGGTAGTGACACACACTGCTTTTTAGTAGTTTGCATATACAGAAACCAGTGGTTAGAAAACTGTGTAAAAACCACTCCCATCAAATCTTGTAGAGGCGCCAATTTTATTCACCGATAAATCAAACTTTCATTTTGGTCAGCACAGTGGGTGGGTGTTTGGGTTTGTTTTTTTGTTTTTTTTAATAAGGGGAGTAACAAACAGGCAAACATTCCAACCAGCAGTACACCAGCCCCTCTCTTTCAGAATCCATTGATCTGTCCTCTATAGTAATGTTGTCAATTGCATTTAAAAACAAGAAGGAGCTTGAGTTCTTTACATAGACTTGTATTACAAGAATCAAACCATTCATTGTCTGAAGTGCCAGTTTGATAAACGTGTATGTAATTGCAACAGAAATAACTTGTTGACTTCAGTGCCACTGACAGTTTTTCAAACACATTTTAAACCCAGTTCAAGCAATCCCAGACCATTTAAATCCCTAGCCATGGCTTATACTATCAACTATGTTCAACTGCGCCTCTTGGAATTGTAAGATTGGGGACTTAATGTTTTGAACTTGGAATCTAAAACAATCAAAAAATGGAGAATACCTCTAAAAATGGCTGAGAGACTTGCTGATGAAATCCTTATTATTTCCGAGGACAAGAAAAATGTGCAACTATTCTAATTTGCATATAATACCCTCAGCTCTGTGTCTATGAATTTAAAGAAGACTCCCATCTAGCAAAATGAAAGCTATACAAGTCCAGAAACACCAGGACGTGAATCCCTCTGCTTACTCACTGCTACCTTGCCACTGTTTCCATGACTTTCCTCCTACTGCCATTGCCCTCTCCTTGGCACTCTTGATATAGGGACAGGGGTGCACTGATCTAGCCATGAAAAAACTCTAAGTGATGACAGTAATGGGTGACAACTTGTCATTAACTTTCATTCTTAGAAACCTTTATCAGTGAATTTGCGCTATGAACAACTAAGTTACATCTGCGACATGAGAAGGAACTTCTTCACTGTGAGGGTGACAGAGAAGGAATAGACTGCTCAGGGGGGTTGTGGAGTCTCCTTCTCTGGAGATAAGACCCATCTGGACACCTACTTGTGCAACCTGCTCTAGGGAACCTGCTTTGGCAGGGGGGTTGGACTCGATGCTCTCTGGAGGTCCCTTCCAACCCCTACAATTCTGTGTGATTCTGTGATCTGATATTCTTTCTTAGTGCTGCATACTCTGGCCCAAATCCTATTAATCTTCCTTAAAAATAACCTGGCACAGAAGAATATTCTGCCAAATTGTATTTTGCTACCTTGGATGAAAACTTGGCACATGCTGTTAACTAAATAGGAAATTCCTACCATTTATCCATCCTTACAATGGCAGTAATTCTGGAAAGAACAGAGCTCCTAACAGAATGTCAGCCTTGTGTTTAGTGTTACAAATGATCTTTGTAACAAAGGATGCAAACACCTCTGATTAACAGAAGGGACTGTCTTCTTTTAGATGTCACAGAAAGACTTCAGAAGTTGGGTAATCCTGTAGAATAAATCACTGCTACCTAACATTTCCTACATCATTAAATCATCAAGACTACTGAAGTTTATTATTTCTCAAACTTGGTAGAATATGGGTAAGTTTTCCATATTAAAAGCAGCAAAAATTAAGACTCATAGGACCATTAATTAAAAATCATCATCATCATAGCTGTTGCTAAAATAAGTGCCTCTCAGGTAAAAAAAGCATTATAACTTTGCCTGCTACAATAAAATTTTAAGAACAGAAATACTTCAAATGTAAATTGTTCAAGTACAGTCAGTGTGCAATGAAACTAGTTAGAAAGTATAATTTAATAGTGCTTTGTTTCAAAATATACACAATACTGAAAAATACTTAAAAACAAGAAATCGAGTATTTTACCAAGTTTCAAACAGAGTTTCATCAAAATGAGGTAAATCTAGGTCACCTGCCATTGAGCTTGGTGCTGAAATGGAGAACAGGTCTTCAAGGATATCTTCCCTTGTAGGGCTTTCAAAATCAAGTTTTTTCACACTGGGTTTGCTTATTGTAAGAAGTTCCGAATTACTGTCCTTCACAGGACTGTAATAGTTGTGGTCCTCGCTTGTCAGTGCTGCCTGTGGTTCACTGGTCTTCTCACTGGTTGCTGTTGTTGCCCCAGTGCTGTTCACCATCTCCATATACATACATTCATCTTCACTTTTTGGAGCCTCTAGGGAAGCAACAGTTGAAGTAGGGTACAGTAATTCTGCCAATATTTCATCGCTGTTACTCTGGCTGGTGCATCCTGATACAGAGTATCCATTAAATGCAGATTTATTATCTACAACATCAATCTGATACTGCAGTTCCCTTAAAAAGCTCTGCAGTAATTCACTGTCATTGTGTGACTCAGTCTGTGACGGGGTGCTTACATCTCCGCTCACGGGTATTTCACGTTTCACCTGTTCCACTGCTAGCCTATCCAGCGAAGCCAACTTCTTCTTTTTAGCATTAAGTTTTCGTAACAGCTTTAGGCGAAGCTTTTTTGTTTTGTCAGTGTCTGATTCTTCTGCCTTCCCACAGTTGTAGCTAGGTGAATGGGACTGAGTCTCTTTACCTGAGGTACCCACCATGCCTTCTGACTTATTCTGAGTTGGACCATCAGTGGTGGTATAACTTGCTGTTGGAAGACGACGGTTCTGAGAAAATCCTTTGAAATCTGATAAAGGACAAGTACTACTACTCTGAGAAACCACTGACTTTGGGGGCTCAGTTGTTTTGTTTGTAGCTCTGCTTTGAAATCCACCAAAGTTGCTTGCTCTCTTAACTGGCAACCGCACTTCACTTATTTTTTGCATCGAGGGGGTTTTACAACTCCTCTCATTCTTTAGAGCTGAGGCACTTGAAGGCATGAAAAAAGCATTCTTGCTTAATAATTTCTTTACCCAGCTTCCTACAAATCCTTGGTTTTGGTCTTTGTGTGAAGGCTGAAAGGAATTTTTGGCAGCAGCAGAATTTGCAACCTGAGAATTAACTACAATTTTGCTTGCATCTTTCGAGCCAGGCGATTTCTGTGTAATATTCTCTGCTGGTGACAACTTTTTGCTTAGCTGTAGTTCTGAATTTAATCCATGTCCTCCGTCAGGTAAATTAGCTCTGTTATCTGTTCTCTGAGCAAGTGATGAATCACAAGACTCAGGACTGTATTTTTTGGGCACAGGAGGAGAAATATTTTTTGGGTTCAACTCTTCCAGAGGTAAGCAAATACTGGAATTTTCATATAACATGCATTTATTGTTCATAGGCAGATTACTTCCAGCAGATGCTTCTGTATAGGGAGTGTTAGGTGAAAAAGCTGATTCCTGCTGTTGCAGTGTGCCAATTCCAACAACAAGGTTATTTCCCACCATCTGTCCATTCAGCTGCAATTTACCTTCTGATTCAACTTGAATTTCCTTAAGCATCAATGTTACAAGATCATCATGTGCCAGATTTTCTAAACCATTATGAGCAGTATTTTCAATCTCAGCTACGCACTGGTTTTTCTTCTCTGGAGTTCTCACAGAATCCTTTTTGCAATGCTCTGCAGGTATGTTGCCTACAGTGTCATCAGAGCCACAGTGCAACACTGTGGAATCTTCAGTATTTTTACAACAAGGGATATCTTCAGTATTTTTACTCTGGAACTGTGAATTCAGTTCTTCTGGCACATGGGATGTTTTCTTTTCCCAGATAACGATATGAATCTCTGAAGGAGGAACTTCAAATCTTTTATGTCTCTTGCAATATGGCCCCTTTAAATCATCACATTCAAGCCAAGTTCCTGAAAAATAAATAGCAACCAGTGTAGAGACTCAGAGACATTTAAAATTGAAGTCACTATCCTCAGACACTTGTCAAATATTTTATTGACCCATTCTCCTCACAAGTGGACAATAAAAGAGGGTTTTCTCCATTCTTTATTACATTGGAGAAAACTGGGAGATTTCCACTGTAAAAGGATCACACACAAGCTGAATTTGCAGCAGTATTGTTACAGGTCAGAGTACATCAACAAAAAACCCAAACCTAACTTTTTCTTGTCTGAGCTAATGATGCTGACAGCTTGATTGAAAATATCCACACATGTCTGAGGGAAGAACCACCTCCCAAAGTAGGTTTTTCTGAAGACCTTTGCATTTCCTGGGTGGGAGGCACAGAGGTTTAAGAGAAACCGATCATTTTAATAATCTGCCTCATCACCTGCAAATTGTTTATAGATCCTGAGCAAATATTTTACAGCTGCAAGAATTTAAAAAGAGATATATACAAAGTACAGGATGGTCCTAACTAGGCACTTGCCAGATGCTTCCTCTTCCTACTTCTTCTTAAACCACAGAAGTATGATTTAGACAATTTTCCTGATGCCTGAACACTTGTTAAAACTGCACTCCATTCTACAGAAGCATGGGAATCAAAACATAAACATTTAATCTTCTGTGATTATTGAGTTCCCATCAATGGTACAACCATGATACCACTGGTAATGTTTCTAACGTGGATGTGTGCTACAGGTGCAGTAAAGTTCAGAAATTAAAAGAAACTTAGTAACGCTGGTAGTTCCATAAGCTTCCTCGCTTCCAGCCAAGAATGGATTAATAACTGGCTTCAAAATAATCAATACCATCTGTCCCACAACCATACTCAGAATGTATACTTTAACTTTTACAAAATTATGAAAGGTCATAACTCTATCAAAATAGCTTCTGTCAGTGAGTACAGTGTAGGACAGAACACCACTGAACAAATCAGTTAAACCAAACTGAAACCTTCATCCTGAGTAACAAAGTTCCCACAATTATCCATAAAATTTTAATATGAAGTTTAGAATACTGACAAGAGAACCAGAGAAATCCTTGTTATCATATATGGACTGTTGATACTATTGTGGTAACCCCTGAAACAAGATTTGATGTAGACTCATGAAGTACTATAATAGAGCTTATGGTTCTTACCATCAGCATTCAAAGACCAGGTTATGAAGTGCTTCTTATCTGTCTGATACTGAACAACAGATGTTATTTGGTAGGTGTCATCTTTGAACTGAAATGAATAGCTCTTCAGGTTGTTATGTGGCAAGCCTTCTACGAAATGTAACATTAATATTGAGGGTACTCTAATAAAGAAACGACAAAGAACCAGTTTATTATAACAAGCTAGTGGCAAAAGTTCCTAATGAAAAAGAAAGGCATCCCAGAGTATGCAGTCCTGCCCTTACTATCCTTCCACACAGGACTCCAGATTGCACAGAAACAAACACCACAGAAGAGATTTTGGGAGTGGGGAAAAGGTGAAAAAAACATGAGATGACTGTGCCCAAACCACAGCAGGAAAGGACACTGTTCCTAAGTCAAACTAGTAAACAAGTGATACAACAATTTTACCCACCAATGTCAGGGGTTGTGGAGAGGCTGACACTGGATATCAGTTGCAGATATTTACTACTTGGTAGTAAGTATTTATAACCTGGCTCAAACATGTGTGCTAATCAGCATGTTAAACACTGCTCAACGTTTCATGTTTATTAAGCTCCATTTGACATTTCAGCATTTAAGAATGATCTAAAACCTTAAAAAGTGAGTATTTACCAGACTGTAAATTTCAGAATCTCTATGACCCCAAGACAGTAGCTATGTTTTGAAAGTGATTCATTCAATAAATAAAGTTTCAGAATTTTATGCACTGTATTTGCAAGATCACATATTCAAACTTACTTTTCCAAAATCATCTGTCTTCTCTGAAATCTATCATTACAGTTATTACACGGTCCTCTATGAGCAGCATTAAGTGGATGCCAATCAGGGACTATATTCATGAATGTTGCTAGTGTTTTCCTAAATCTGGACACATACGCACAAAAAAAAAAAAGAGTAAGCAGAGTTGCTGATTAGAAAACAACAAATATACACATTTACTAGGAAAAAGAACATTACAAAAATGTCAAGACAAAGCCAAATTCCATTCATGTGCATGCCATTTGCATGAACTCCACTGTGACTGTATCACATCAAAGTCAGTGCTGAATTCCGTTCTGCCAAACAGCGTCAGTCACCATTTGTTCTGGCAGCTCATGGCCTTCAATTTCACATTATTTGCTTTCTTGCGTGTTATCCCCTTTTCCTTTCCAGTGTAAGACAGAGATTTTACCAGGAACCATATAATTTACTAGCTAATACAGAATCTCAAGGAGAGAAAGAAGTGGTAACAAATTACCTCAGCATCTATGTTATACAAGGTCTTGTTTTCAAAAAACAGTACATTCAGAGCAGTGATTACACAGGTTATATCGTATTAAAATACAATCTATGGGATATTAAAGTAAAATAATGCAGTTTATTCTTTCATTAGCCAAAAATAAAAGACTTCCTTTATATTCATCCTAACCTAGATTTTTTCACTTTTTTGAAAACAAACAGTATGTAACAAAGGCTCTTGAACACCTCCTATTAATCAGAACTATGCATTAGCTGGCAGCATAACAGTTAGAATTTCTCTCATCTCACCTGGGGATCTAGAATTTTACTGCATAAGCCTAAGACAGCGGAGAGAAACAGGCATTTTTCAGGTAAAGCGAGCTGTCTTCTGAAGGTATGTCTTTTTCTAATGACTCTAAGAGGAGCCTGAATAACTAGCTTGTACCTGTAGCTATGCAGAACTAAATGAATTCTCAAGAAATTACTTCCCTATAATACTTTTTAAAGATAGATAAAATATCTGAGAGAATCTCTGATTATTCATACTCCAAATGAGTATCACAGATATTCTTCAATAGCAAAAGTGTACCAGGCACATATTCTCAAGAACCACAGCAATCTGTATACTCTCAGTAAAGTATCAGTGATCATGGCCAGGGCCTCACAGTTCCGTATTATTTCTTTCTTCACGAAGTGATAACATGGTTTCCTAAGACATGGCATAGCAGTTAATTATTTGCAAATGTTAGCCTAAAAGAAGTGTATCGTGTAAAACTTCACCAAGCTTAAGCTGTGCAAAACTTGGGAGATCTGAAGAAAATCAACTATTATACATAGTAAAAAAGGTGTAACAGAGGTTATATAGAGGCTACTTAAATAAAAATCTCACCGGTCCTGGTATTTGTAGCCACAAGATGCACATTCAAGCTTCCACGAAAATGAATGCAAGAACAGTTTTTCAGTTTGTTGATCCAGTCGTAAAAGTAGAGGGAGTGCAAACACTGGACTCTCCTTCTTACCTTTAAAGATAGGGAAGAAAAAACAGTCACTGAATATTCGAAATCAGCTTTTAGCACTTCAAAAAGGAAGAATACAGGCTTACTGCTATGATTTTAATTCCAGTTATCCCTTCAAGGCTGTATTTCTAATCCTCACAGCAAACGGATCTATCCATGTTCTTAGGTTGTTATCAATGATGATTTCATAGTTACAAAGACAGTAATATGCTCTCTAAAATGTCAGAAATAGTTAAGGGACAAAGCAGCTGCTCACACTATAATGTATGTGTGCCACCAATTAAAAAAAAGGTATTTTCAAGCTGTCTTGGATGCACACATACATACATGTTTTTACGAAGTGATATACTACAATGCTTTATGTGTGGTTTCCTGTTAGTAAATACTGAGATGCTGCACTAATTACTCACCCAATCCACACCTAAGCTGAGGCTGAAGGTGTGTAAAAATTGTGTTTCTGATTTCATTGAGATGAGATTCTGCTTTTGGAAGAACATCTGAAAAATATAATACATATGCTTTCAGGTCCTCCACCCTTTCACACACATACATTCATTATTCTTTGCAAAATGACATCTTTCATACTGACCTATTTGCCTGAAACTGTTGGTAAAGTAACGAATGCTTGGTATTAAGCAATTTGAAAATTACAAAAGAATTTATACAGTTTTAATGCAAACTGTTAATCAGAAATTACTAGACCTGACTTAAATTATGGTTAAGAGTCTATAGCAATACCTAGATAATGACATTTAAGGATAATATAACAGACATCACAAAGCCTGATGATTCCAAGACTAAGAGTAGATTTTAAAACCTAAGCATTAATATAAATAGTGCAAACATTTGTTTAAATGCTTCGCAATGCTGTAATACAATTCATATTTTAACACGTTGTGCTGTTCCAAATTAAATAATAATTTACTGATCCATCCTTTAAAATAGCAACATTATTTTTTAAATAGTGTACTTTATATATCTTAGTATGCATTTTAAATTTACAATTGTTCACACTCAAACACATTCTTTAGGCACAGGCAAGAATGTAATTTCTACTACACAATCATGATCATAATATGCAAAATTAAAGGAAGGCTGTGGGATATAAAAATATAAAAGAATAGCTGTGGGAAGTATTTCTTACTTATAAAACCTATGTATATAAAAAAGGTAAAAAGAAGTTTCTTGTAGCAATATTTCTTCTGATTGGTTTTAAAAACAACCATACATAAAAGATGCTGAAAGATTATACAGAAGGGCAGAATAAGTACTGCACCTATTGTCCACAACAATAGTCTTCATCCAATCCCTTCTCTAGTGTTGCCAAAATAAACTAATTTGTTTTGCAGCAATTCCTGGAAATAAAAAGGATTCAGTTACCCAAACCACACTATCTTCCAACAAGGCAAGCAATCCAACATCTCCGTTTGAGGGCTCTTATGCACCAGAGCCCCTCTGCAAACACAGCAGTAACACAACAGAGGGGGAAGAGAAACATCTCAGACAGGTTCTGTGACCGTGAGAGCACCTCCAGGTAATAACCAAAAACCTAAAACTCAAGCAGCCTGACTTTCTGGCAAGCAGAGTATATCAACTACTTCAGAATTTCTCTGGCTATCTTATCTTCTGTATGTATGTTTTCTTTGCCACACGGTGGATTACATCATTTTATATACACCCGTTAATATTCCCAGGAAGGACAGGACATTCAAGTTATAGAACGCTGTTTTGGAACTACAGTCTTTACATTTTAACATACTTTTCCTGGAAGGTCTATTGAAAAAAAAGAAAAATTGTGAAAGGTACCGGCTAATCTGAGATCTATATTAATTCTCTAACAGATGATCTTTTAGAATTTCAGACTTATGACACCAATGGATCAGTTCAAGAGGTCTAAGACAGGTATTATTTTAAGAGTCTTAAACTGAATCCACAGAACCGAGTCCATGCTAGGAGGTAGTGACACATCCTCCTCTGTATCCAGCTGTGCTGCCTGGAAGGCTGCCCCCAGCTGCCCAGCACTGTCCCTGTGCTGGGAGGTTACAGTCCTGGAAGCACTAAGCTGCACATGTGAGCATTCACTAACCCTTTCCAGACAGAATGAGCCGGGTTAATGTGTTGACTAATTCTGACTGAAACAGGTTAGGAAAGCAGCATCTTCCACAGCACAGCTTGCAGACCTCAAAGGAAGCTTTCCTTCACTGAGCGCAGCTGGATCCAGAAGAGAACAGATGTTCCCAGCTCTACTTTTTGGTGTGACAAGGCAACTGTCCATTTATACAAAGATATAAAACACAACAGAAATTATTCTGAAGATTATGATTAGAATGGCCCCTAACACGTTAACCAACAGAGGGGAAGGAAACAAAGCTATGCTCAAGTACATAAACAATTCACAAATTCTATATGTGGGATATAATAAAAAAAAAGTCAAGAGATGCTTAGTTTTTGATGCTTTCAAAGGGTACACATCTGCCCCAAGGAAAACTATTTCAGAGGTTACCTGGATTCTTCTAGATAAAGCACATTACTCTGCAAATTTACAGCAACGAGCTGTAACTCATTCTTTTTGTGATTTTGAAATAGAACAGAACCATACTGAAGTGCACTGTACTAAACTCCATGTATCTGTAGCAGATCAGATCAGATCAGTCTCAATATGAAGAACCAGCAGCTACATTTACTCACCTTTTACTTCAGTCCTTTTACAGGTATTCAGAAGCACAGTTGCTTGATTATATTTTGTTAACAGTTTCTGGAGTAAACATTTTCCATCATTATATTCTTCTGTCAGAGTACATTTCAGTGTTTCTAAGTGCACCAGTGCTGACAAAACACAATCTAGCCAACAAAGATTATGCATGTTTCTCCACTGAAGACACAAATCTGTGCTACTAGTGGAACCTTTGTCATCTCTGAGCAAAATTTCAGATGGTTTTGAGTGAAGTTCAGAATTTGGCACAAGTTGTGTTCTGGGACTAGAAGTTTTAGGAGAACTTTCTGGAGAGCTGGTGGTGGTGGTGCTTGTTTCAAACTCCACCTTCTGCATGCAGGACTCCACACTGTTAGTAGGGTTTTGCCAGTCATTTTGTAATACATTGTGTTGGCTTGACTTGGGAATACATAAACTGTTCTTAGTGCATTTCACAACAGGTTCTGTATTAATAGTGTGATCAACATTTACTGCATTATTAGTTCTAGAGTTTTTTGGATGTGGTTCAACAGGAGAAAAGTCCCTGATATCACACAACTTCCTTTTCTTTTGAGTAGATGGAACTTGATGTTTTTCTGAATCAGCAGAAGTGATAATGCTGTTTAATGGCTTATAACCAAGTGGGTAGATACACTAAAGGAAAGAAAGAAAGTTACAATGAAATCCACAAAGGAACTTCTGGTGAACAAGAGCTAAAACCAGTACAAACCATACTCTTAAAACAGAATGCAGGAATCAATCAATACATAAATTCATAAGTACATAAATTCAAAATATGTATGGCATGAAGTGTTTTATCCAACCACTATGTCTTAGAAGCAATTGTGAAGTAAATACAGCAGCAGCAATAATCAACACTACTCTCCAGTAAATGCTCCCAACGCCTGAGAACTGGATTTTGCTAAGAAGAGTCTTCTCTTATTCTGCAAAATCCACTCTTTTAAGGTACAGATTTGGCATTATGACCTCCTGCCTGAGTGACTCCTAATGCCACAAGTGGCAGGGTATCTTTCAGGCTAGCCCAATGCATTAGACTAGGTGTTGGTAGGGTCTTACATACATAGCCATTGTGCAACCACAATATATTCCAATCTGCTATCTCCAGAACGATTCTATGACTACATAAAAGCAGGGAGGGATGGAAAAAGCAGCTTGGAGACCCATATCAAGTCTAGTCTCTATTTGATCATTTAAGGGCACCAGACCATATGGGATTGCTATACCCTTCCCACAAACACGGAGCAGTGGAAAAGGGAGAAGCAGCAAAAGCAGGACTCAAATATCAACCAGCACAGAAATCCAGCTAAGGTTAAACTTAAAAGGGGGGCAAAAAAAAAGGAAAACCACTGTAACCACAAACATATTTGCATTAAAGAAGGTAAAATGGGAGACTCACATCTGCAAGACACGTGTATTAGTTACGTGGATCATTACATTTTCCCCTTGTTTTCTGATTTTTACAAAGATTTTACTACCATCTGTGTTCCCTTGTAATATAAATGAAACTCTCCTTCATTCATGTTAATCTACTCGTTTTAATTCTTAGGGTAAGTAGCTATGCCTAAATACTACATATACACAGGTTAATCATGGTTTTTTGTCTATACACGGGCAGACATCATCCAGCACACAGATTCAAAGGGTTCCTATTTCAACAGTATGGTTACCACCACCAAAATCTTTATCTTAAAGAGATGTAACTGCTCAAGGTAAAGGCCTCTGCATAACCAAACAATACTTAAATAGTGTAATACCTGGGGATTTGTACAAAGAAAAATGGACTCCTGAAAATTAATGCGGTAAGTCTGTAAAACTTGGATCTGGCCCTTCTCTTTGCAGACTGGACAATACTCATGTGCAGTTGTTTTCAGAGCATTAGAGTTCTTAAAAGAAAAAATGAAAAAAAAAGAAAAAGCAGCATAAACTTACATATAGACCAAGACTGAAAACCAATGTAAGACTTCTACATATAATACTTAATATAAAAAAGTAAACGAGATATTTTTATTACTCATATATATTTGCATAACAGTGTTCTAAATCAATTCAACTTTTGATTTAAATATTCAAATATTTAATAAGGTATCTTGGACAACAGAGTTATGCAACATTTCATTTTACTTGAACTAAACCACCAGACACTTATTGCCAGGGAATACAAGCTCAGATTTTCATAGGAATGCAAACAGTAGTAAAACCAGTGCCAGTAAAAATCCACAGGCACAGATTTACTTAGAATAATCTTTCGCCATTGTTATAGATTTCCGTGGAAAATAATTTAATTTTTTTTGTTTGTTTTTGGTAAAATTAAGACCAATCAAAAATCTCTCAATGCAGAGAAAATAATGAACTTTGCACACATGTAAAACAAGTTTCAACTGACTTTTCCCAAATACCCCACCATGTGGAGTGTCGATTTCCCTATACCAGTCCCTTCTCCAATCACTTGCAAACCATTTGTAGTCTTCTGGGTATCCATCATTCTGAGCCACTGGCTAATTTATGTCACTTGTAACAATGTCATGACCACTAAGGATTTTTCAAAGACTCCTGAAAAATAAGAAGTGAATAAAACAATTAAATAAAAATTAGATTAAATTTTGGGAAAAAAATATACCAACAATAATGCAGCCTGTATTTTCTGTGAGGATTAAATCAGAAGATAATTTTTTTAACTGAAAATACTAATTTTCTAATGAAAATTATGAACTCAAAACTTTAAATTAGTCACATAAGAGATTTAACTGCTTTAGGCCCTGAATTTGCAAGCTTATCTATTTTTTGCACTCTGCAAGGTCTCATATATTTTCCAGGGGCACCATACACTGCAGAAATGCATACTGCTTGCCTGGGCATCTCAGCTTCCTGCATCTAACCGTTTGAAAGAACAAACTCCTTTAAAAATGGCTACATTAAGTTTCCATATAGTTTTAGATGGCTGTTGAGGAACACTAAAAAAACCCAACCAACAACAACAACAAAAAAAAAACCAAAACCCAAAACAACCAAACAAAAAAACCCCACACAAAACCCCCACTGCTTCATCTTTCAAAATAGTTAATTTAGTGCATAAAACAACTACTAAAAGTTTATCCTGCAAATGTAACAATTTTTAACACCTCACTATTACTGCCACTTTTTGGAAACTTCTCCTAATGTTATTTTAACAATGTTACAGACTTATTAGCAAACCAGAGGCCTCCACAGTATCACTGCCACGTAACTCCATTGCATTTTACAAGTGACACTGAATAATATACTTAAAATCATTTCATAGAATCACAGAATCACTTGGGTTGGAAGAGACCTTCAAAATCATCAAGTCCAACCTCAGCCTAACCCTGCCTAGTCCACCTCTAGACTATGTACTCAAGCACAACATCCATTCGCCTATTAAATACCTTCAGGGATGGTGACTCCACCACTTCTCTGGGCAGCCTGTTCCAATACTTGACAATCCTTTCAGTAAAGAAATTTTTCTTGTTATCTAACCTAAATCTCCCTGGTGCAGTTTGTAACCATTTCCTCTCACCTATCCTTGTTATCTGAGAGAAAAGACCAACTCCCACCTCTCTACACCCTCCTTGCAGGTACTTTCAGAGAGCAATAAGGTCTCCCCTCAGCCTCCTTTTCTCCAGACTAAAAAGCCCCACAGCTCCCTCAGCAGCAACTCGTAGGACTTGTGCTCCAGACCCTTCACCAGCTCCATTGCCCTACTCTGGACACGCTCCAGCACCTCAACATCCTTCTTATAATGAGGGCCCCAAAACTGCACCCAGCACTTGGGGTGCAGCCTCGAGGCCACGTTTTGCCTTTCTCACATATCACACATACACACTGATGCACCTAGGGAGTACAGTTCCATAAGAACCAGGTGTACATCAGAAGACAGGTCCTTAAATCCATTTCTCTACTGGCACTGAGGCTAACTACACCTGAATCACCCAGGAAAACATGAGAGGCTTGCAACTACAGGGACCCAGTACTGCTCCAGCTGACTTCAAATGGAACTAACTAGAATAAATACTTATCTCTTTAATATTCTGGAAGAAGTTAAGGTAAGTTTAAATGCAAAGGCATCAATGTACTAGCTTTCCTTCAGCCACAACTGCTGACTGTTGCTTACTTCCAGTGAGTAACATCCTCCATTAAATGTCCTTTAAACACTTTCTTACACTACAGCACAAACTTGGATTATAGTTCCTTTTAGAAAAAGACATTTCCTGAAGCATTCTTGGAGACCTGTGTAAATACCAGTTCAGCACAAAACAATTTGTAATACTAGGCAAGAACAGACCCTACAGAACTGGATAGAATGCTGGAAAACAAGAGAGCATGAACAAAAAAAACATTGTAGGAACATGTGACAACGCATCTTAAATCAGTCCCCAATGGCAACTTAAGATCTTGAGAGTCAAAATGAGATCGTGGTGTGTCCTACTGTCACTTTCAGCACATCCAGCAGCACGGTTGTAATGGAAGGGAAGAACAAAAACATCAACCCACAAGCCTTAGTGTGCATGTTCAGTTTTCAAACCAAAGCTGGAAGGTGTACGAGAAATGGCTCAAGGCAAAAATTAGTTAATTAGCTCAAAGTATACATGCTTGTTGGGCTGTAAGGGAAAGGCAAGCTCTTCAATTTTTCACGCAGCGGCAAAAGCACTACCATACTGTAACTCAATTCCATTATCATATATTTATTCTAGCCAGGAACTTGGGTTTTTTTTTTTTGTTTCTCCATACATGTTATGCAGTTATCAACCACACTAAAACACATAACAACTTTACTCTCCATGCTGTGTCTAGTAAGAAAATGTCTCTAAGTTGTTCAGGAGATTTTTGGACAATTCCTTGGCCTGAGGCAGTGTCAGGTCTCCAGAGTAAATATAAATCACATGACTGGATGCCTGGGCAACTTCTCACCACATAAATAAAACACACATCCAGAAAGGTTAGTAACACCAGAAGTCTGCAGGTTAGTCCTTTTTAAGCATGCCTTAGACTTATAAAACACATATATCTCTTTGCAAGTGATTGCTTTCCCTATCATTCATCTCAAAAGAATGCAAGTTTGGTGTTTTTTTTCAGTTATGTTCTCTGTTACTTCTGCTGTTCTTCTTAAACCTTAAATGCTGTTCTGAGATGTACAATACCTCCCCCAACTACAATCATCCAGCAATAGCACTATAGTACTGCAGTCCAAGGCTTTAAATGCACTTGTGAACATAATAAAAATTATTTTAAAATATTGTCCTTTTATTTCAAAGGCATATACACAACAAGCAAATACAGTGGGTCTGCCAGTATTCTAGATACAGAGTGGTATGAAGTAATCAGCAAGTTATTGCTGTTCTTTGCACGAGGTACAAAAATTGGTCATCAGATCAACAGCTGTCAAGAAACAGCCAGTTTAGACTGCTCCGTTAGGTACTGAAACAGCTCACTGAAGCAACGTGCAGTATCTGTATTACAAATGGGAAAGCAGACAGGAATGCACTTTCTAGCCTACTGTGTCATGTTTAAAACTGTTTATGCTACTTTCCTTCTTTCATCCTGAATACCTGAAAATTATAATGCAAAATATGCCAAGTACCTCATATAATTATTAAGGCTGTGGTCATGCTTCCTTGAGTAGACAAGTTAATCTAACAGGTCACTGCTGCAGAGTAAGAAGATCACGATTCTCTTTTCTCTTCCCCAACCTTCCCTGACAGCTCACATCCTCATCAGACTTCCCACCAGCAGAAATCTCAGTAAAGATGAGTATGGACTGTTAGATGGCTAAGGAGTTGGCTGGACATATCCAGATCTGCTGTCACCAGTAATGGGTGGTGTCTCTCAGAGGTCTGTATTGGTAACAGTGCTGCTGAAGTTGTTCATTAATGACATAATATTGTGGGATCAAGTGCACCCTCACCAAGTCTGCAAATTACATCAAGCTGATATGCTGTAGGCAACAGATGCTACTCAGAAGGACCCTGACCAGCTTCAGGAGTGGGCCTACATGAATCTCAAGAAGTTCAACTAGGCCAAGCACAAGGTCTTGGACATGGGTCAGGGGAACACACAGTATCAATACAGGCTGGGGGATGAAGGGATTGAGAGAAGCCCTGAGCAAAAGGACTGGGGGTACCAGTGTATGAAAACCTGGATATGACCCACCAACGTAACAGCCCAGGAGAAAATCATATGTTGGGCTGCATCACAAGAAGTGTGACCAGCAGGTCAGGGAAAGTGATGCTGCCCCTCTGCTCTGGTGAGACTCCACCTAAAGTACTGTGCCCAGTTGTGGGGTCCCCAGTACAGGAAAGTCACAGAGGTGTTGGAATAAGTCCATAGAAGGACCACAAAGATGATCAGAGGGCTGGAGCACATCTTCTGTAAAGACAGGCCGAGAGTTGGGGTTGTTCAGCCTGGGGAATAGGCAGTTTCACAGAGACCTTATTGCAGCTTTCCAGTACCTAAACAGGGTTTATAGGAAACATGGGGACAGACGATTTTCACCAGGGTCTGTAGTGACCAAACAAGTTGCAACGGTTTTAAATTTAAAGAGGACAGATTCAGACTAGACATAAGAAAGAAATTTTTTATTATGAGGGTGGTGAGGCCCTGGCACAGGTTGCCCAAAGAAGCTGTGGCTGCCCCCTCCCTGGCAGTGTTCAAGGCCAGGTTGGATGGGGCTTTGGGCAACCTGGTCTAGTGAAGGGTGTCCCTGCCTGTGGCACAGGGTCGGAACTGGATGGTCTTTGAGGTCCCTTCCAACCCAAACCATTCTGTGGTTCTACAGTAAACAGGACCTGGACTTTTATATAACAGTGAGCTGTATCTTGGGAAACAGTACTTTATAAATAAAATCAGTTACAAACTGCAGTAAGCAGGTCAGAGAACACTGATTACATCTCTTTGTTTAAAGGCTAAAGGGACACTTAAAATTTACATTCTTCTCAGTCACCTAACAAGTAGTCTTTCATCAGGGGATATTCAAAAGATGAAAAGAAACAAAAGTCTGAAGGGAAAAAAAATATAGAAATTCCTATTGTGTTGTTACCTATTCATTCTTCATACAGGAGAAAAATCAGAATACTAATTTTTTTTCATCATCAGCCCAAAACAAGAAAAATGTATTACAATTTTGGCCATAAAATTTATTCTGTTGAGCACAAAAGTAACAAGACACCACTGCCATCACAAAGTAACTCAACAGCACAGTCAAGTGCTGGGCAGAGTTGCAAATCTCCCTCACTTGGAACGAAACACAGATTTCCTTCCCACAAGAAGCCTAAAACAGACCAAAGCACACAAAGGTGAAACCGATGAAGCAGCAAAATACACCAGTGTGCAATGTTATTGCTCTGCTCTTCCAAAAACTTCTTCTACAGTTCTCTTACACCTCCTGCTATCAAATGCTTTTACGGGTGTACAAGGGACAGGGATTACATGTTTTGCTGACAAACCATTCAGCCCTGGAACAAAAGTAAAAAGGGAGTTATTGAGGGGAAAATACGACCTAAACTAGCGCAGTTTGTTATAGGTGCAGCTACGAGATTCGGGGTTTCCCTGAGGATTCTGAGGGTCGGCAAAGCCTGGGGCCCTGGGCTGTGCTGCCAGGGCTGTGCTGCTTGCTAGCCTTCCTTCAACACCAAGAGGTGCACGGCTGCTCCCCGCAAACCTACGGTGAAGCAGCCGCCTGGGCTTTTAGTCCTCATCCTGAGCGACCCGTAACAGGCCGCGGAAGAAACGATTGTGTGCAGAGTTAACTGCCGGGACACGGGAGAACCGTGCGATTGGAGCACATGTGTCCCCGCACGCTCCTTCCCCCAAGCAGCGCCTCCAGCCCGCGCACCGGGGCGCCTTAACCGGACAGCTGTGACATGAAATACTCAGTCGGCATTTAGCAGCCCGTAAGGCATCGGCTCCGGCACACAACGGTCCCCCGCACCCCGCCAAGCGGCTCGGCCCGACCGCAGAGCGCCGCGCAGACGTTACCCCGCCCCAGGGACAGCCCGGCCGGGCCCCGCGGTGCGNCCCCCGAGCCGCCTGCCCTCAGCGGCGGCCTTCCCGCGCGGCCCGCCCCCGCCGCACGTGCGCACGGCGGGCGCAGGCGCAGCACCCCTCATCCCATCCCACTCCTCCCCTCTCCTCCCCTCCCCTGCCCGCTCCGCGCTGACCGTGACTCACCGGCCGTTACCTCGGGGCAGCCGACGACTTCAAGCGCGGCCGAGGCCGGCGCCACCGCTCGCCCGGCGGCTGCTGCTGCGCTGCTTCCTCCGCGTCCCCGCCGCCATGACAGCCCGCCCCTCCCCACGCCCGGCAGGAGGCGGAGCCGGCGGCGGGAGGGCGGGCGGAAGCGAGCGGCGCCTGAGATATTTCTCCTCCCCGCTGACCCTTCCTCCTTCTCGGAGCGGTGGGTGGGGACGATCAGGGCCGTGTTCCGCCCGCTCACCCGTTGTGGGGGCCGGCCCTGCGAGAACCCAGCGGCTGCTCCGTCCCCCTCCATGGGTCCCTGAGCGAGCAGTGGGCTCGCACATGCTCCCACCGCCCGCCGGGTGGACGGGGCGCGGAGGCCGAGCCCGTCGCGGATCACTGGCGGGAGATGGCGGCCCCGCGGCGCCCTTCTCGTAACGGCGGGGACTGGCGATGTGCCTGGCTGGCAGTGCCTTCGCGCGTTGCTCGGGGCAGGGAGTTGCGGGTTAACCTGCTTGGCACTTGGGCACTTGCTTAAAATCACGCTGGGTGGTGGCCGAACCTTGTCCGAGGTTTGGTGCCTCGAGTCTTTCTCCCACTCCCACTGGTTCTACCCGTTCCGCTCCTATAGAAGTGCTGCGGTGATGGGCGGGCGCCCTTGTGAAAGTGTCTTTTAAGCAGCCCAGCGTTTGGTTCGCCTCGCAGGCGGCTTTGGAGGTTTCTGCCTCATGAGGCGGCGGCGATGTGGAGCCCTCGGCCTCTACGTGGGCTTCTGCGTTAGCAGTCTCGGGCGGAAAAATCTCGAGTGTTCGATGCTTGCTAGTTTTCGAATCCACGCTGGCCCCTTTTCCTTGAGTGTGAGCTGCAAGGAGCTCAACGGCATTTAGGTCAATGCTCTGCTTCAGTTATGTCAAGAAGGCTTGTCAGCGTGGAGCAAGCCAGCGTGGTCCCTGAGGCCGGAGGATGGAGTCGGGGAGGTGTTGTAGTGATGGCAGGAGGATTGCCTTCGCTCTTACTGCCCGCCTCTGCGCTGCTCGGCACCCGTGCTCTTGCGTTTGTAAAAAGCTGTTAGTGTTGTATGATTTATGCTGTGAAATAATCTGTTAGTGGGATGGCTTCATTGTAACATCTGTAATTAGCTTTTTGCTGTAGTTGTTCCTTTAATTTGGCAGCAACATTTTGAAGTTTGAATTGATGTGTGAGGGTATTTTGCTCTATTGGTGAAAGTTCTTTGCCTGATTGGAGGAAGACTGAAGCGAAACTTGGTAATATTTTTGCCGGGTACTTTGGTTTAGATTGATCTTGGGTTTTGATTCATTAGTGTTTCCACTGTGGAGAATGTGTTTTTTTCTGTGTACTTTCATCAGAAGCGTAAAGCCCTTTCGGTATTTTGAGTAGGAGAAGAAGGAACTGACAGCCATTGAGACCAGTGTTTGTACATACGCATCACATGCAGAGTGTGTGTGTGTGTGTGTGTTTCATCTGGTTGGGGTTTTTGATCTATTTGACTGTTAAAATTGGCAGTCCGCTTAATAGTGATGCTAAGTAGTCTCATTAGGTAGCTGTATATATGCAGTGATTTTTCTTTGTGGAAATTCAGCACTGAGTATGGTGGTTTTAGCCCAAATAATACTTTTTTATGGTTAAAATACAGTGCTTGGTTATATGAAAATTTATATATGTTCTGTTTATTAAATAAAGTAATAAGTTTTTAGCTTGTGTTCATTGTAGTTTTTTGTGGTTTTTTTTTTACTTTTCCCAGGGGTGACTATGGTCCATTGTTTTGTTTGGAACTTCTACCAGGCATAAGCTTTTGTTTCAACTGTATGCTGCCAAACACAATGTGTGGTAAAAGCTCTTTGCTTGTGTGTGTGCTCTAGAATGATTAAATAGATAGTTTTCCTCCTTCTTAGCATAGACTGACTTAAAAAAACCCCTCCAGTATAGATTCTAGGTCTCTGATCAGTTAGAATACTTGACATGAGGCTGCAAAGACCTTTCTTTTTTTTTTTTTTTTTAGAGGGACCTAATGACTCCATTTTCCTTTTTCTCTCACCCCTTCCCCTGCCCTCGAACTTTTTTGTAAGTTCAGTTATGTTTGGGGACAGCCTTTTTAATAAGGCTTGTTGTAAAGGTCTAATGGTTTTAAACTAAAAGGGGGTAGATTCAGACCAGATATATGAGAGACTACTTTCACGCCAAAGGTGTACAGTAGAGCAGGTTACGTAGAGCAGGTTACGTAGAGAGGTGGTAGATGCCCCATCCCTGGAAACATACCAGATCAGGTTGGAAAAGGCTCAGAGCAACCTGATGGTGTCCCTGCCCACTGCAGGTGGGATGGAGTAGATGTTCTTTAAAGATCCCTTCCAACAAACCATTCCATGATTTCAGGTGTTTTCTATGTACTGTTAAGTAACACAGTACAATTTACTGGTATTCCTCACTTTTTTCCTTCCTGATACTCAAGTTGAATAAAGGGAAGCTTGGGCCAAAGAAAGAATTCAGATCTCTTCCTCAAGCACATGGAAAAACTCAGATTTTGCATGTTGGCAAATACAAGAAACTAAATTTTTTTTTCATCACTCAGTACAATAGAACTGCATTTGGCCTGAACAAAACACTCCTAAAGTAATAATTACTACATGATGCAAACTCCAGAGTCACCAGGAATTGGTTTGGGTGTTCCAGATGTGGACTGGTAATGACTTGAAGGTATAGTTAGACTGCCATTTGCTCAGATGTAGTTTTCCTCTGGCATGTTGTGTCGCTGACTAGGTTTGGTTTAGATTTAACTAGCAGTATATGAGCACAGTTCTTATTTCTCGGTTTAATGACTTCCTTCTTTGCCTTTTAAAAATGATTTTTGTTAACATAGGAAGAGTAGAAGGGTTTTCTCATACAGTTTTTGAAGCTGCTTTGGTTTGGGTGAGTGAACATCTGTACATACATCATTTAACTTTCTGAATCAGGATATTCTCTTGTTGCACCCTGTTTTCAAGCATAATTTGCCAACTTCGTGGTTACATCAGTAGTAAAGGCTTTAAAACAGTTCAAATATTCATTTATTTTATTATATTTCTGAAAAACCCTGTATCTGGAATGGGTACTTTCTGTGACTGAAGCATCTTGGCACGTACATTGTCTGTAGTGTAGCAGGAAAAATCCTCTTTTCATTTTCTGTTGGTATGTTCAGAAGCAGAGGAGAAAAATTCATCATATTGAGGCTCCCCTCAGCCCCCAAGCTGAACTCTAAAATGAGCCTTGTTTAAGGCTTAACGTATATGTTGTTTTTAAAGCGTAACATATCTGTACCAGGAATAATTATCTGGAAAATAATTACGAATGTTGGAGCAATAATAGTCATGGCATATATTTAGAAGATTGTACTCAGGCTGAGAACATATGCTATTCATGTGTGTCTTCTAAAAATATTTTCACATGCAAAGTACACACCCGTTGGCTGCTTACTTCTAACCAGATTGTTGCTGCATGATGGTCCTTGAGAAACTGAATATGGAGTGGGAAGTACCAGCTGAAAATGTTTGCTTTGAAGGTTTTGTTTCTCAGGTTTCATGCTTGCCTGTCTTATCTCCTTCTTTTCCCAAAAACTAAGAAAAGAACATTAAAATAAAGTTGCTGTTGAAAATGTAAGAAGAATACTGTAACTAAATAACTAAATATATACCTCTTTTCTGTTTAACACTTAAATACTTTATTAATGTTCTATTGTTAAATGCAAACCACAAGAAAGCTTACAGTCCTGATAATCTCAACTGTGATAAATTTGTGTATATAAAGTCAAGATTATGGTGATTGTAAACTTCCTTGCATTGCATAACTAATTTTCAAATCGTTATTTAAGTAGCTTTTGTGCTTAATATGTATATGTAGCAACCTTTGGCTATTGCACCATAGTATTAGGACCAGAGAGGGAGATCTTTTTTTGAGAGGTGGTATAAAGTCAGTAGCTAAAACATGAGGCCAGGTTCTTTTCGGGGTTTTTTGTTTGGTTTTTTGGTCAAAAAAAAATCTCCCCCCCTTTTTTTTTTTCTGGAGCAAAAACCTCTTATATTTTTATGCCTTTTTTTCACAGCCCCCCTTCCACCCCCAACTTCTAAAAATATATGCTATATTGTTTCCTTACTATGGTATCTGTAGCCTTGCCAAAGCAGGAGAAACCTATTCTCTGCTGAGATAAAGGTAGGCTTGCTTTTCTCCAGGTCTCAAGAGTGGCTCTTACGTTGTCATCCTTAACAGAAGCATCACCTTTGCAGCAAAGAGGAGAAGTGAGCACTTCAGGTCTGATACAGTGTTCTCAGAAATCACTGCAAAGATTTCCATTTGGAAATTGCAGCTGGCCTTCAAAATACCTGTTCTTAATTTTAGGGTTTTTTTCTGTGAGTTATTTCACCTCTCTGTCCTACAGTCTGTAGGCTTCTGACACCATTCCAGTAGGGAACAAAGTATAGTAGCTTTTAACCTTTCAGAAATTAATTACTTTCAGGAATATTTCTAGTGGGAAAGTATTGATGATGAAACACAGATTCAGAAACCCACATAAAGATGGGTGATGTTTGGTATGATCATGGTCACTGTGTCATGGACTTGTGTCCTTAGGGTTCTGACAATAGTTAGGTTACACTCCCATGGCATGGTGGTGCTGCTTCGCTACTCGTAGCGCCAGTCAACATAAATAGAAGCTACATTTTTATGTTGATGGAAGAAATTGAATTGGGCCCAGCATGAGATAATATAACAGTCAAACAAAATTTATGGCTGTGTAAGGGCAAAGGTCTTGGCTGGCTTCATTGTGGTGGTATGGACGTTTAGCACTGGTGTGGAAGTTTGGAGATGTATATATTAAATGCAAAATTAAAAGGATTGGAGCATGTAAAGCATTTTTGAAGTTGAGTAAATCATAGATAATATTTGGTGCCCAAATGTGCTGTGTTGGTTTCTGGTATCATCTTGTGTGGTTTGCTTTGGGGTTTTTTAATTGGTGCTGCTCTTTACAGACAGTATATATTTGACTCTCCTTTTTCTTTGGCCTTTGTGCAGACTTTCTGTTCTTCTCTATGAAAGTCTGAGATTTCTAATTATTTCACTTTTAGTTGGGTTTTTTTCACCCCCTTAGTTTTGATTGTATGTCAGAATCCAAAGACATTTTATTAATAAGGTGTTTTATTTTCAGCAGTGGCAGCTGAAGGGAAATGTTTACAGGACTTAGGAAAATAGGGATAACCTAAAATGTGCCGTTTCTCTTTTGTGTGTGTTTATAAGAGGGGAAGGAACTCTAAATTATATTTATGCAAGAGTACAATATTTGATGTAAAATACAACTTAAAAAAAAAAGGGATCTAATTGTTCCATTTTGTTTTCAAAATAGCTTTGAAGGCTGGCTGGTTTATTTTATTGAGAATAGGCAGTAATTAAACATACTAATTAAACCCTCACGATTCTTGGAAAAAGTTTCTAAGTATTTTGCCTGTAGAACTTGGTTCAAAAGTTAGCAGAATGAAGAATATTAAGTAACACACTTGCTGTCCAAAAAATTAACCAGTTCTTGTTAGAATCTAGAATGTGTTTCAAGGCATTTTTCATGTATTCCAGTTTCTGTATTCCAGTTTCTGGTCCTTTCAAATGGAAGGATGTTCTTCAGCAAACCAGTTCTGTGTTGGTATGATGGTAGTCCTTGCTGAGAAAGGAGGATGAAGAGGATTGATGACATATTTCTTGCAAAATTCCAAAGTGACAGATTATCCATTCTTATTTATTTAAACTTATATTCACATACTGTTATCTATTCATTAGAGAATGTTCCTTCTGGTACTTGCAAATGCTTGATAAATTTTACCACCATTGTCTTGTGGCGCTTGTCTTATTTTGTCTTGGATTGTTTTGTACTCTGCAATCCCATTTAGAAGAACATCCTGTGTAAGGATGCTAGTACTGTTATAGCCACTGACATGATGTATGAGCAGAAAAGCTTCAGTTTCTGGCCTCTCTTTCTAAGAAGTGCTGTCTAAATGCAAAGAAAGACTTGTGAATATTAAGAATAATTAAAAAATTCACATCCTATCTCATCTTTATTGAATTGCCAATGCACTGCATGCTTCCCTGATGTTTCATAGGATTGCATGACACAGTTTCTTAAACCTGCTGAGACTAATTCAGTGTGAACTTAAAACTTCTGCAAAAACTTCCCTGCTTGTGAGTTTTCATTTGTTTTGCTTCTGGTTTGGGTTTTGGGTTTGGTTTTTTTATTATTTTTAATAGCTGAAAATGTAGCATCAGGCTTGCTGTTAATGTGTATTTATGAACAGATAGTAAATCTGATGGTATTAATTCATTCCTTAGGTAGGATTAGTTGAAGAAAACAGTTTGTCTCTATCTGGTGTAGGACATAGATATTTTAATATGTCAGGTTTTATACTGGGTTGGTGCTGAAAGGCCACACCATGATTTGAGTTTTGTTATGCTGGTTGCTGTAAAAATACATGTGGTTCTTCACCCCCTAAAAGCGAATGTTTTGGGCCTGGAGACCATTATTCTCTAAGTAAATAGTTGTATGTTTTGTTTTGTTTTGTTTTTAAATCCCCAAGGTGTTCGTAGAGCATTTTTCTGTAATTCTTAGGTCTTGTGTTGACCAGGGATGTGGTGAGGGGACAAGGGGAATGGTGATGGTGACAAAAAAGATCTATTACTTTTTTTTTCCCCTGGAGCCTAAAATATAACTAGATAGTAGTGATAATGTTTGGTTATTGTTCTACACAAAACATAGTTTCCACCTTTGCCTTTAGAACAGATGGGAATTGCTATAAATATCCTTTTTGATTCACTAGTGCTTTTTCCTTATCAGAAACATCAGAAATGTTATTAACTAGCCATTCTTGTAATTTTCATATAACCTGTGGTGTGTTAATGCAGAAGTTCTTGAGGTGTGCTGCTGTCATGCCACCTGTATACTTGCAATTTGTTGGCTCTTCTCTGAGGCAAGGGGATAGCACAGTGACTTGGTAGTCAGGTATTGAGCTTCCTGTCTCAACTAGAATGACAAATATTCTACAAGGTTCCATAAATATGGAAGTGCAGTTAGTTTTGCTGCAAACAAGTATTCTTTAGTAAAAAATAACCTCTAGAATATAGAGCTATTTATCTTCATATTAAGAGGGAAGTTAGTGGATTCAATTATTCAGCTTCATAAATCAGAAAAATATTCAACTTTCTTTAAAAAAAACTATAAAAATAAAGATATCCAATATGGAGATGTTGCTGGTGAAAGATTGGGGATTGCTGAGATCCATCTAATGTCTCATTTTTGGCTATAGAATTGCTTAATTCCTGCCTCTAGCTACTTCCTATCTGCATCTTTCAACCCTCGCAGGATTGAGTGGTTGATGCATGGGCACCATCATGTGAGTGAACTTCTGCCACTTACACTCTCGCAGGAAAGTTTGTTGAGGGCTCTAAGTCTAACTCTTTTTGTGGATACTTAAAATCCTTGGAGTACCCTGTAAGCTAGTATATCCGGTCAAATAAGAGCAACCCCTCCATGCAGCCTAGCATATGCCAAGAGCTATTAATGAATCCTTTTGGAAGGCATGTAAATAATGTCTTGAACTGGAGAATTTAGAAGGTTTCCAGTGTAGTATTTAAAATAATGCTATTTAAAAATGCCGTCTAGGTGAGCCCAAGGTTATCAAAGCTGCTAGAGTCAATTTCTTTCTGTATAGCTTGCTGCTGTTTATTTCTTGTCGCTGTTCTTATCACTTAAGAACACTTTTATGGTTTACAGTAAAGTGTCCACAGTAAACAAAAATGACCATGAAATCCTAGTAAATTAAGTAAATCAAAATATTATGTTCTCTTTCAGTTGTATTAAATAAACCTAACTTTAAGTTATATGCATATCTGCAGTTATTCGCAGTAGCAGGTGACAAATACTTAAAATAATTGTTTAGAAGATGTTAATTTCCTTGGTTTTACAGTTATCTCTCAGAGCAGGTTCTCTATCCCATGTTCATTAACCTGTGAAACACATCTGAAACCAGGACCTGACTCTGTGCTTCCTACTTTGCTTCCTGGTTTACCACCCTCCACTCCATCCTATTTTCATATACCAAAATCTACTCGCATACAACGGGCCCACTTCCAAAACTGCTCTCAAAACAGCACTTGCTTAAACAATGTTTAAAGCAGAATGGAAGTGTGGTATTGGTTACAGGGGCAGCTGGGAAGTATTACAATGTCCCATGCCTAGGAATCATGTATGGCAAGTAACTGGTCCTGCAGCCCCTTCTGCTGATAAGTAATCCTTTCAAAGGCAGTCGAGTGCATTTGATTAAGGGTCACCAGCGATCAGCAAGGTTAACAGTGCGTCCTCTATCCTTACCGAGTATTCACGTGTTAATGCTGCTTTGAGCAGGAACTAGATGACCTCTGAGGTCTGTTCCAACTAGAATGATTTTAGGATTATCACAATTGTATTACGCAAATAGTTATTTCATTTATAAAAATCGTATTAAATGAATAAAATAAGCCCTAGCAAATCAGTGCAATTGTTGTAGCATGGAGTTGCAAATTTGACCCAAGTTTTAGATTTAAAACAGTAAGAGAAATACACTCATGCCTCTGTCTATTGCATTTAATTCCTTGTGTAGTAATTCCTTCCTATTATACAGCTGAATTTGTTCCATTTCTGGAGCTAATCAAGAGTTGAATTCCTGAATGTTTGACTCTTTCTGTGTAGTTGAGCTGTCTGAATGAACTTAAGCTTACACTATTTATTTTGGGTACTACTAGCACTGAGACTATGATAACAAAGCCAGGTTAGCAGCCTAAAAAAGGCTTGAGGCCCTAAAATAATTTCAAAGCAAGGACTCAATATGTAAGCAAATATATTCTTATATTTAAAAAAAATACAAACCTCCAAAAACCAGACAGTAAACCCAGCACCACTCCAAAAAGCNAATAAAATGTAGATTCTGAATAGGTGTATATGTTGAGACATAACTAGTCGAGTTTAATAAACAATGCACGTTAAGTGAATATTAAAATGGTCTTTGCCATTATTTAAGAAACTATTTTGTTTAACTGTATTATTACAGTTTTTACTGTATTATTTTTTTACATTATTATGACTTCTCGTTAAGATGTATGGTGAATTCATGTGAATATTCTTCCTGTTTTGGACAAAATTTGTACCTATTTATCTCTTTAACTGTTCTCATTTAATACTGTAAATTACTTACTTTTAAGAATGAAATTGGTGATAAGGGAGGAAATCTCAAAATTTCTGGCTGTAAAAGGCCAATCACTTTTACATGCATGTGACCACAAATATTTTTATGTCACTTTAACCCTTAGTTATGTGAATTAACCACAGTAACAGAATGTAGCTGTTGTCATGCCATATTGATAGCAGCATATTTCAGAGAAAAACTTGAGTATTTATATGCTTTTATTTAAAAATAAAAGGAGGACGATAACATAGTAAGCAATGTGTTCAGGACTTGACAGGTGTCCTGGACTTATAGGGAATGTGAAAGCAATTAAAAGGAATAAGGCACTAGGAAGGATTGGACTGATCTCTGCTGCTCTTCAATACAAATATGATGTGGACATGTTATTCTTATCAAATAATGTTGATGAGATGTTATCTGATGATCAGATTAGAGAATCAAAGGAATGAATGCTAGAATAAAGTGCTACAGACACCTAAATCATGAGGACTCCATGATATTCATTCAGTTAGTGGTTCTAAAGGGTGAAGTGGCTGATCTGCTGAGAAGAATGCATTTTGCTAAGATGAAATGCTGTGTCAGAAGATCAGAAGCTATCAGGTGTTGTATGCACTGTACTTGTAAACTGAACACGTGGAGCAGATCTGGAATTTGCCTGCCAAAGACTCATGTTTTAATGCCATATGAGTAGATTCAAATACTAAATGGATTGACAAGTAATTCTGTGAGCACAAGATCTAAGAGGACCTAGTTCCCTATGTAGTTATATCTTAGAGGTAATTAAAAGTACCAGCTACAGCTCAGGTGTTTATAAGTTGTGTGCTTTGTGTAGTGTTTGTTTTCCAATAACATGGGCACATCCTGCACCCTCACCTTCAGTTTGGGCCGCCTGTGGGTGGGTGTTCTCTGTCCACCTGCCCAGTACTTGGAATTCTGAAATCTCTGAATTCTTATTAGCTGCAAAAGACTTTTGAGTCTTCCCCTTTGAATCTGTTTGAAATCAGGTAGTGGATTCAAATGTGAGAAAGGGTCAGGCATAACCTAGACACATGTTCGTTCTTCTGTCTTTAGTTGTCTAAGCAATGATCTAGTCATCGCTGTTGTTAGTGGAAAAGAGAGAGATGTACCCACATAAATGTACATGTACTCACATGCCATATGTAGTTCATCCCACCTTAACTTTACAATGTATGGCCTCTGACAGGAAACTGCAACCCAAAGCAATTTGGTTTTGCTCTGCGAATGCTTATTTCTGATGCGGTTGTGGAGATGGTGAATTGTGAGGGAGAGATGGAAATGAAAGGTAAAGCAGCCCAGGAATACCCTATATGGCTTACAGTAGCAAAGCTGTGATCTACCTTGTAATTTACACTAGTGACAGCAATGGTTTCTGAAGTGCTGCTAACATTTGTAGCTACACGCTCCTGTTGTATTACCAAAATCATTTATGTTGCATGACTTGGGTCAGAATATTAAACCTGACATCAAGAGGAGACTATGATAAGCAGCAGTTTTTAGCCCAAGCTAGTTCCTCAACATGGTACAGCGAGTGGCTCTGCCAGCAGATAAATCCACACAAATGAGCTTGCGGTACAAGGATGGGAATATGCAGCAGGAGAGTCATCTCTGGTTTTATCTGTCACTTAACAAAATACATGTTCCTAAAATTATGCCTCTAGAATCTGTCTTGAAGCGATTAATCTTGTCCTTGAATAAGCATCCAAAGTAAAATACTACATACATTCTATAAAATCAGATGAAATTGTGAGGAACTTTAGATCAATCTTCTAAGACTGGATATTTTAGTATAGCAATGGTAAATGTCATTTGGTATTTGCAGCCACAAAATAATTCATAGTGAAAGTAATAACTGGAAGAATTTAAAGATAATTCTATATTACATGTAAATGTTCTGCATAAATACCTGTATCATTATAGGCACCAGGCAAAGAAATGAAAACTTCTTTGCCTGGTGCCTACTGTAAAAGAAACAGCCCTAACATTTATTGAAATGGTGTTTCTCAGTAGCAATAAATCAAACAAAGTGTTTAACTGAGTCATTTATGCTTAGTTTATCAATCAGTGCACGCACATATTCTCTACTGATAAATAATAAGTTCTTGAAACTTAAATAAAGTCTTTTCAGTAAGTTTACAGGAAGTAAAGCCTCTGTATTTCTTGCTTTCAGCTCAATTTCTTCAGATTATCTGCAAATTTCAATAATGGCAATACATTCATTCTGCCATTTGGAGGAGCCTGTGCCACAGAGTAATGATCTGAAGAAAGCTTGCGTGTTTGCAAGGAAGAGTCTTCATTTGGGAACTAGTACCGATGCAGCTAAGAGGTGCTTTGTCAAGTTCAAGTAAGTGCTTTTTCTTTGTTAATTTTTAAAATTATTCTTATTTGGGTTTTTCTTAGATGACACTGATTTTAAATTAGCAGTGTCATATCAGAGCCTGTCAGTCCTTGTGTTAGTCATTTGACATGTAAACTATCTTGAAATGAAAATGTGCATGCAGTTGCTCACATACTTGCAAGGTACATGGAGGGAAATTGTTGTCTAGAAAAGAATTTTAGCATAATTTATTATCTCTGGAGTGGCTGTTGAGAATGGAGTTTATTATGATCATAATGGCACAATTCCCTTTTGCTGTGAGTTGGTTTTTTTTTGAGTTTTCTTATGTGTTTATTTTCTGAATTTGGTATTTTACTACAACAGAGTTGTTTTGGGTGCAAGTGTTGATAATTAAGTCTCAAATCATCCAAGGGAAGTAAAAAGGAAGTCATGGCCAGGTTTTCAGAGCTTGAAATATTTTCAAATTCTCTATTGAAAAAAATCAGCTTTTGAATTTTCTGCCAGTCAGATATTTATTTTTTTTTCCCCGAAATGGATCCTTAAATCTTGGCATGGTAACGCTGGATCAGGATTTAATTTTAGGTTGTCTTTATGTTACTGTATGTTGTGTTTTTTCTAGACACAGAGTAATTTTTATAACATGACTTCACAGCAGAAGTTGGTTGATAGTCATATTCTGCGTGGGAACAGTATGCAATGTACATTCAATATGAAGTGTTAGCAACAGAATAATAAAGCAATTATGAATATTTAAACAGGTACTTCACTTTCTTTTCCTGTGCTCTCACTGGAAACTGATGGGGTTCTGTCACTGGCTATGGGTTTAGTGTTCCAACCAGCAAGTGGTAATTTGGAGAAAAAAACCCCAAACAACCCCCCCCAAAAAAACCCCAACCCCAGCAAATTGCTTCCTTCCAGAGAAGCACACTACAGAGCAGTTTTTCAGCCTTTTCAGTGGTGCACACAAATCTANGTGACAAAAAGAAAAGTACTTTTTTAAGTGTACGACTTTACTTTAGTGTTCTTGTACTTAGAGAAAAGTTGAAGATACTGCTTTAAATAAATATTTTATAAATTTAATGGATGGTTAAAAATTATTAACTTCATAAGAAAAGCTTTTGAATTGCTATTAGGGGACTCTAAGCAACGAAAGTATCACCAAGAATGAGTCTGTTTCAATGAAGTTCTAAAAGTTGAAATGCATTTAAATGTAATCATCACAAAAGATAATTAATTCTGGAGATACTCCTTACATTTTCTGGTTTGATTTTTGCGCTATGAATGTAATGTGTAATGTCCACCAGATAATAATTTCAAAATTCTTTTTTTTTAATAAATGCTGCAGAATTATAAAAGCCAAAGGCTTAATGCATCTGAATTTATTTTTAATATATTTTAAGAATGATATTCTAAAGCTTAATAGATTTTCCAGTTGGTGAGAACAACTTCTGGCAATACATAAAGTCAAATTACTAATGAACAGAGTTCCAAAGAAACCAAAGTGAGACAAGAGTAAAGCATAAAGTAAGTTCAGTATCATAATGTTTATGATATTTACAGTATGGATACAGAGAGCAGCAAGTGTATTTTCCTTCTGAATCTTTCAGCAGAAGCGTTAATCCTAGCACAACCTCCTGCACATGGACAACATTGGGTTTTCCTCAAAGAATAAACAGAGTACTGTGTCTGAAAAGTAAGAAGGTAAGGTGTTTGAGACTGTATCATTTCAGTGAACAGTTAAAAGTAATTTCAGTGACTTGTAATGCACAAAAATATATAGAAAATATTTGATTTATCATGCCTCAAGAAGTCTCAAATGTTTTACACTAGTTTTTGTTTGTTATTTTTTCTTTTTGTGTCATGGGTGGAATTTATGAAAGCATTTAGCTCTGTTTTCTAAATGTGTTTCCCCTGAAATCAATGAGCTGACCTGACCTGAGTGGGAATAAATGTTGGTTTATCTTTAGTGAGACAAATTTAAGTCATCACTAAGTGATTTTTTGAAATCTCATCCTTGAAATGCGAGGTCTTTGACATTCAGTGGGATGAGAATCTTGGAACAGACTGACTATGGGGACTCCTGAGCTACAGTTCAGGTAAATTACTTATTTGGAGGTGGAGGAACATAAAGGTTTCTTCTTTTTTAATTTATGATAGTTAGGTATCAAAGGGTGCAACTTAAACTATAAATATTTTTTACTTAACATTTGCATTTAAAATAGATATGCTGTGTGAGAGGATTTATTAGTTGCAGTTTGAGCATTATGTAGTTATCTAACATTTGAGCAGTACTGTTTCTAAAGAGGACTTCTTCACTAGCACAGAACATAAATGTCTAGTTCTATTCCCAGCCACATTTCTTTCTATCTTATCTTACAACATGTAGCTATGAGTGTTTAGCTAGTTCAGCTACTGCAATTTCCATTTTGCAAAGATAGAGATGTCTTTTAGTAATGCATGCATAATTTAGAAGTAACAGCTTCTATATTGGAGTAAGTGTTAGGGGCTCTGTTCAGATCATGGGATTAACTTGGTTTGTTGCTCCAGCTGCTCCCCACTTTCTCCAGGGAAAGGGTTGCTCAGTTGTTTGTGTTGCAGCAGACCAAAGCAGTTTGAAACCTAGAGCCTTCAAATTACCCAGAAATGGCGCTGTTTTACTTATATTTCTGCTCTTGGAAAGCACAGTGGTGCAGCAGGTACTGCTGTCTCAGTACCGGAGACAGGGAACTGGGAGAGGAACTGGGTGTGCAATTGGAACAGGAAGTTATGGCCATCTCCAGTGTTGTGTCCTAGCCTATCACCTGGGGTCCTTTTGCTTTTTTGGGGGGGTGGGGAGGTGGAAAATAGTTCTGTGATTGGTAGAAAAAGAGCAAGACATTTTCTTGTTTAAAAAACAAAAAGCTTTTCTTCTGCATTATTATGTTTCAAATAAAAAATATTAAAGTTTTGGGTATTTTTTTAAGGCTTATAGAATTTCAGTTATAGATTTACTTCCTTACCTTATTCAAACACATAAACATACTGTAAAAGGTCAATATTTTGAGATCAAGAACAAAACCAAATTATTTAAAAAAAATGACAAGAAATCAAAGAAATACATATATTACCTTGTAAAAATATTTAACTGGAATGAATCATTAACAATAGGATATTAAGGACTTTCTGTGCTCAGTTCTATAGGCAATGCAGAGTGTGAGGGAAACAGCTGCATCTGAAGTACATAGTCTGGTATAAGAAAATAAGCAACTATTCCTGCCAAGCAATTGGTTAAACAAAACTATTAAAATACAAATGTTTTCATAGTAGCTCTTTAATTAATTTAAAATAAGTGGAAGAAATATCACATGTTTATAGTAAGTTGCATGTTTCCTTAGGGGTGACAAAAATAGAGATCTTTTTATTTTTTATTTTTTCCTCTACACAATTCAGTAATCCCTTTAGTTCTTGTCAGGACTATACTAACCAATTGGGAGCAAATTTCTGCATCTCTTGAATTTATGAAGTTATATAAAATCTAAGCCACAATTACTAAGAGTTCTTGATAAAAAAACAACAACAACAAAAAAAAAAACAAACCCCCAAAAACCCCCAAAAAAACCCATGACCAGACAGTAGATTTAGTCTTAGAGGAATTATGTCTTTAAGTAGACAATTCATATCACTGTAGGCAAGTATATGCCATTAGCACTGTGAATTAGAAACATGGTATCTGAGCAATATACAAGCTGTGCACATACATACCTTTTTGTGTCTAGCACATAGATGTATTGGTCTTATAGAATATCTTTGCCTCATTTCTCTTGGGAACGCAATTAGCTTCCTCTTCCATGGGTGAGAGACATATTTTACCTTGTTCTTGGGGCTTGTGATCCAGAAAGGCCTGAGAGTGGGCTTGCTATCTGTGAGAGCTATGTTAAGCCCTAAGGTAAGCTATACAATGATAGGAGGACTGCATACCACCTAATAAATTATGCTGGTTTTGGGGCTCAACATCATGATAGTCTTTTGAAAGCAGGTCCAGAAATTTATTGTAATGATCATCAATGTCCAACTTAAATACTGATCCTCTTGGATCCCATTTTAATTTTGTTATGTGGAGCTGGTTGGCTTCATTACTGAAGACTATCTTGCCTTATCTGCGATCCGGCTGTGGGAGCTTCAGGATCTTCCAAGAGGGGAGATCTCGTTCCTGACATGCTCACCAAGAAGAGGTGATGAAGCCTGTGTAGTGCCTCAAAAATTAACTTCATTATCTTACTGTGGAATGGGTAATTGTGTGTTTTAGGTAACGCAGCGCTCTATTACAGCGATAGTTTAGGCTGCAGCACAGCAGAAGGAAAGGACTACTGAGGAGGATTCTCTGGGTCAGGAAAAGGATACGTTTTCTTGGATGAGACAGTCCATGTTATGCAATACCATCTTACAGGATACAAATACTGTACTTGATATCAAATGAGGACTCCAAACAGAACATCAGAGAGGGACAGTCAGTTACATGAATCTCATGTTAAGCAACGCTGTGAATACAGCAGTCATTTGGAATGTTCACCTGGCTTTGCTGCTCAGGATGGCTCAAAAGGACATGTCTTTAGATGGATGAAGTGTCCTCTGCTTTTAGTTAAAGATCACGGTTGGCAATGTATCTTTTTGCTAATTTCTACCATTTTTTTTTCATGTCTGCTTCCAGAATCAATGTAATCTCTAGCTCATCAATGAATATGATCATGATTCTTTAAGCAGTGTCTGTCTTGGCACAGCCTTCTGCTTCTAAAAACCAGGTGATGAGGATGTTTACTTTAGAGCCTGACCTGTTTCTGCTACTGCTTTTTCCCTCCTCCATTTTTAGAAACAGTATCTTTCATTACAACTTGCTGTGGACTGACTTCCCACTACACCATTTAATCCTGGAGACATCAGTCCTTTATGTTCCCACCTTCCAGCTGTGTTCACCCTTAAAGTGCTCTGTTAACTATTTGTAATGAGACAATTCTTCTATACAGGGGTGAAATGTTTGACTAATGAGATTTTCTGTAAAATAATGCCTTTCCATTTATTTATGACAGTATGCTACTATTACAAGGATTATATTGTTGATTTTTATTTTCAATGGTTTTGTTCTTACTGAGGTTGACTAACTAGCAAAAAACCTCCCAACTTTTAAGTACATCAGTTTGTAACACAGATCCAACCCTAAGATTAGAACAAGTTTAAATTATTTAAAGTAACTATTTTACTTATACAAAAAAACCCACCACGTGCCCAAATGAATGTGGTAACCCAGACAGGGTCCCACAAAAAACATGCAGCCACTCAGGTCTCAGGCTGCAGGGAGTGCCAAAGCCTGTCACTGGGAATGGATGTCAGTGGTGAGGATGGTTGTGTGAGGTGTGACCAAGGGTGTGATGGTGTGACCATCTGCTCTGCCTGATGGCAGAGAAAGTAGAAAGGTTAAGGAGCATCAGGGAAGCTGATAAAGATAGACTGGTGGAGCCAAGTACTGCTGGGTACACTGGAGCACATTTGAAGTCTTAGAAGAGCCAGAGAACCCTGTAGATGGCATCTACTACAGGCCACCAAATCAAGGGGAGCTGACTGATGAAGCCTTCTTACTCCAGTAAGACATCACACTTGCAAGCTCTGATACCAGCTGTAGAAGCAGCACAGTGAGCTGTAGGCAATCCAGGAGGATAACTTCTTAAGACAAGTGATAGCCTTATCAGAGAGGATTTGATCCTGGGCCTGTTGGTCATCAGTGCAAGTGAACTCATCAGTGATATCAAAATTGGAGGCAACCTGGATGGTAGTGATTGCACACTGGTGAAGTTTGCAGTCCTGAGGGATGTGGATCAAGCAAGAAGTAAAGTTAGGACCCTGAATTTTAGGAAAACAAATTTCCAGCTGTTCGAAGAGTTGGTCAATAGCCCCCCGGGAAACAGCCCTCATGGGCAAGGGAGCAGAACAGAACCAGTAGTTCTTTAAGGACACTTTTCATAGAGTGGAAGAGCTCTCAATCCCCAGGTGTATAAAATGAGGAAAGGAAGGCAAGAGACTGGCATGGATGTGTCAAGAATAAAACTAAAGGGTGAGAAGGAAATGCACAGGCAGAGGAAGCAGGGAAAGGTATCCTGGAAAGAGTATAGGGACACAGGCTGGTTGGGTAGAGATGGGGTTAGGAAGGCCAATGCAGAGCTGGAGCTGAACTTGGCAAGGGATGCAAAGAATAATAAGGGCTTCTTACAGGTATGTCAGACAGAACAGAAAGTTAAAGAAGATGTCCTGCCCCCATACTCTCCTCCCCACCCCACCCCGATGAACAAGACTAGTAAATTGGTAACAACAGATGAGGAGAATCAACTTTTTTGCCTCAGTCTTCACTGGTAACCATGTCTTCCTACACCTCTTGGTGGATGGACTGCAGGATGGAGACTGAGGAAAGAAAGTCCCTCCCACTGTAAGAGAAGATCAGGTTTGTGACCACCTGAGGAACCTGAACATACGTAAGTCTATGGAAGCTGACATAATTAATCCCAGAGTCTTGAGGGAATTTGCTGATGTAGTTGCCAAGCCACTCTCCATAATATTTGAAAAGTCATGACATTCAGTTGAAGACTGGATGAGAGGAAACATTACACCTGTATTTAAAAAGGATAGAAAGGAGGACCTGGAAACTACTAAACTATCAGCCTCACCTCTGTGCCTGGAAAGGGCATGGAACAGATCCTCCTAGATGCTGCACTAAGGCACATGTAGGACATGGATGCAATTCATGACAGTCATCATGTCTTCACCAAGAGCAAGTCCTGCATGACCAACATATTGGCCTTCTATAACAGTCACTACATCAACGGACAAGATGAGAGCTATGGATGTCACCTATCTGGATTTCTGTAATGCCCTCCACATCTTTCTCCCTGAATCGGAGGAATATGAATTTGATAGATGGACTGTTCAGTGTACAAGGAATTGGTTGTGTGGTTGCATCCAGAGGGTAGTAGTCAGTGGCTCAATGTCGAGATGGAGATTGTTGACGTGGTGTCCTTCAAGGGTCTGTACTGGCACCAGTGCTGTTAAATACCTTCATCAATGACATAATGGGATCAAGTGCACCATTTACAAGTTTGCAGATGACACCAAGCTGAGTGGTATGCTCAGCACACTGGAGGGATGGTATGCCTTCCAGAAGGACCAGGAAAATCTCAAGCAGTGGGCCCATGTGCACCTCACGAGGTTCAACAAGGCCAAATGCCCCCATGGATTGGGGCAACACACAGTATCAATGCAGGCTGGGGGATGAAGGGATTAAGAGCAGCCCTGAGGAAAACAAATGTGGGGATACTGGTGTATAAAAACCTGGATATGACCCAGCAATGTTCAATTACAGCCCAGAAAGGTAGTTGTATGCTGGGCTGCATCACAAGAAGTGTGACCAGCAGGTCAAGGGAGGTGATTCTGCCCTTCTGTTCTGCTCTGCTCTGGTGAGACACCACCTGGAGTACTGCATCCAGCTCTGGGGTTCCAAGGACAAGACAATCATGGAGCTGTTGGAGCAAATCCAGAGAAGGCCACAAATATCATCAGGGGCCTGGAACACCTCTTCTGTGAAGACAGGCTGAGAGAGCTGGGCTTGTTCAGCCTGGAGAAGACTCCTTATTGCAGCCTAAGGAGGCTTTTAAGAAAGATGAGGACAAACTTTTTACCAGGCCTGTAGTAATAGGACAAGGGACAATGATTTCAAACTAAAAGATAATAGATTTAGACAAGATATAAGGAAGAAGTTTTTTTACAATGAGGAGGGTGAAACACTAGAACAGGTTGTCCAGAGAGGTGGTAGATGCCCTATCGAAACATTCAAGGTCAGGTTGGACAGGGCTCTGAGCAGCCTCATGTAGTTGAAGATGTCCCTGCTCATTGCAGAGAAGGCTGGACTAGGTGACATTTAAAGATCCCTTCCAACTTAAACGATTCTGTGATTCTATGATACACCTAACAGTCCTTTCAATGTGCTAGGTAGGTTATGGTTGATGATACAGTTCTTATTCTTAACAAAGCACTTACAGTTCACCTTGGAAAAAGTTAAATATCTACAGTAGTAACTTGCTTATCAAAAGATTTCTGGGAGCCAGGGGTCTCATTTTCAGGGGAGAGGGATGAAGGGAGACAACACCATGCATCTTTGCTTCATGGAGTTTTTCCTACTTTACAAAAATGTAATTGGTACATTTTCTACACTTGCACATTGTAACTTAAGCTGAAATGAATTACTGAACTTCTATCCTGTATATATGCATTTATCTTGAGCCTATTTTGGAAACTACTGTAGAACAAGTTGTAAGCAAGGAAGAAAATGCATTCTTGTTTCATTGGGCGATTCTGGTGTCCCAGCTCAGTTGTCTGCAAGAAACTATGCATGGTGACCGAAGGGGAACACACTGGTTAGAACACTTTTTTTTTTTTTAGCTCCTTCTCTCCTCTAAGAAATACTTGGAGAAGTAACTAAAGTTGGAGCCCTTAGAAGCAGAAAAGAATCTTGGTTTTTTTACCAGTGCAGCCTGAGTTTGAAGATGCTGTTTCAAATAACCAAATATAGATAGTGGTGGAAATAGTTCTGTACAGCTGAACTAAAGGGATTTTGCTAGATAATTACCTGCCTGTGGCTGGAATTGGCAAGTCAGAGAGAATTTCCAAAGGTGTAGCTTGGCTGAGGAGGAATAATTGCTTTCATGTGTATTTTTCAAGCCAAAGCATGTACACTGTTTTTATCAAGATTCAAAATTATCACTGCATTGTTATTTATTTTTAAAAGAAAAAGTATTATGAAAAGAATAGTGGCACCTGAATGGCAGGCCAAAAACTCTTGTCAGCTGAACTCCTGACAAGATCTGGCAAAAATTCAAAGTCTGGTTTGTCTCTAGTAATTCTATTAACATTTCAAAGGTTGATGATGTTCTGGGAATTACACAGGAGGGATTATTTTTTTAAGTTAAGAATTAGTACTCTCAAGCCTTGCCTGCACTAGGAATACTGCAGCTGTCTTGCACTAGGTAAATGAACTGTATCTGAGCGCTCTATCAGCCGTTCTGCTACTTTATCTATAGTGGTATAATTAACGTAGCAGCCGCCTTTTCCCATAGTGTGAATAGAGCTGTATCGGTATAAAACTGTATATAGTGGTAGCTTATTTCCGCAATACAACCTAGGAGGGCTGGCCCAATTCCAGAAATTGTTTTTAACTGTACTGCAGTTGCTATGCCTGTATAAACTATTTGTATTGGAGACCTTATATCAGAAGAAAGTGACTTCAGTCTAGTTTACTTGCCCTTATCCACAGAGCCCCATAAAAAGTTACACCACTTGTGTTTTGTAGGTTCGGTTTGCCTTTGTGAGCAAACCTGCCCTTTACATGGGCTTATCTCCATCTATGCTAGAGGATATAAATGACGAGTGTTTTGACAATACAAATGCATCTTCCCCTCTGATATAAGACTAAGCTGTTCAGTTAATACTACAGCAAGTGATGTTTGCTGTGAATGGTCAGAGTGCTTCCATCTGGCTGTGTGCATCGGTGCCTGCAGAGCAGCTGTCCCCTCCCTGCCCCCCCAGCCCCCTTCCCTAGCTTAAATCTGTTGTTCAGTATAGAACACAACATTTAATAGGCTCCAAACTTCCAACTGCTGTTTTACAGGATGTGTCTTGCCTCCTTTTTCTGCTGTGTAAAATCTTGACCGGTATGTGTTACCTAAGAAAGAATTAAGAAAGTTCAACTCGTAATATCAGACCTGGAATCACTTGCAAATAAAGATGCATTATAGAGCAAGTGCACTCAATGCACTTGCTCTATAATGTTGAGCAGATTCAGAATTCCTGGTTTAAAGCTACAAGTGAGGGAGACATCTTGATCCCATATCAAAAGGTGAGGAGTTGGGGTAGGGTGTGATGGGGAAAAGACTGAAAATCGGTATAACCCTTCTGCTCTAAGCCTGGGAGCAGTTAAAGAAAGGACCTAGTCAGAGAGTAAATAGCAGGAACAGAAAGAGCCAAAAGCCTGGGGACCTTTGACCGTTCAGAGAACATTCACTAGCTTTAATTAGGTGTTCTGTCTTGTGCTCACTGACTGTTTGTTCCACTCTCTTTCCATTCTACCTCTTTACTTCTGCTTCAATTCTGCATACTTCATATGCTTTCTCCTGTCTGCCCTCCTTACTCTGTATCTCCTTCTATTTTCCTTGCAAGCAAAAGCCACCTCTGAAATAGGACTACTGTTTCATTTACTATAATCACACTGTTTGTGCTGTGGGTGAACTTTTCCCCCATGCTGTCTTCATCTGTTTAGAATGTGTTTTTTTATATAATCAGGAACCTTTTACTGTTCTGTGTTTGTGCACTGTCTAGCATAATGGAACTTCAATTTTCATTAGCCCTTAGAAGACCTTAAATACATTTAAGAATAATATTCCTTTACCCTGATTTTTATAAGAAACCACTTCTAGGCAAAAGACTCCCCTTAATGAGATGAGGTATACGAGATTTAACAGGATAAGAGAAACTTGCTTTTGCAGTTTTTCTATAGGTGAACTAGTGATTTAGGAGTATAATATAAACACAGTTTTAACACTACAGTCCATAATATGATGAATATTTCAGAATTAATTTTGTATTGACTATGTTTGCATCGCACTTGCAGTGGTTAGCAAATTGTTGGTTTGTTTTCCATATTTTACAGCTTTTAAATTTGCTTTCCAGAAACAGTTTTGGTAGATGTGGGTTGCTTGTCAGAAACCCGTTTTGAAGCTTGAGTGTATAGTGAGCAGAGTATTAATGATGAATATGAATGGATATCTTAAGGATACCAATGGATATGACATCTTCGAAAGCAGTGGCATTCTGGTAAGAATTTGCATGTGATTCATTAAACACTACATAGTAGTTGTCAGTGAAACGTGTTTGTAGCTCTGAAGATTTGTGACAATTATTTAATGACAATTTCTTCTAAAATCAAAAAGTATGACTGCTCTCTCTCTCTATATATATATATTTTAAATTCTGAAACAGCATATACCAATTTTAGTTTACTTAGCAGTGACTTCTTGCATACAAAATCGGCTATATTTTTAGAAAAGTAAGGTATTTTAGAGAAGTAGTTAGTAGCCATTTATGGCTTACTATTTTGAGCCTGTTTTTCTGAATATTTAGAACTGAATATTTTTGAACTGTCATTTTTTTGAAAAAAGCCTTTTTTTCTTTGCACCCAGAGTATACTCAGAGAAAGTTACAAGTAACCTCATATTTCACCTCTACAAGTGTAACTGTTCTAACAGGCCTTTGCAGGAGATATGAAACATTTGGGTAAGTATCAACAAATGGAAATCACAGTTGGAAACTTTTAATCGTTGTATAGGTTAAAAAAAAAAAGAGTATAACAGCAGCATGCTAAGTTGCTCTACTGCTTCTACTTAGTAGGGATTTTGCCGTATTTAAACAATGTATACAATTAGCAAATGCAAATAGAAACACCAGTGGAAGCTTTACTGTTAGTAGAAGTGGTTCCTTTTAATTTAGTTTTGAAATAGTTTAGGCCAGCAATTCCTTAAGCAAAAATTCTTGTTTTCACCAAAACCAATTAGGTTCTTAGCAATGTATATGCAGATATCTTGAAATTTGCGAAGAATTTGTGCCTTTGTTGGGTTTTTTTGTTTTTTTTTTTATTCTTTGCATCCCACTGGTAGTGGGTATTGCATTGGAACTGTTCCGCAAACAGCTAGTAGCTCTAAAAAGCTGCTTCTTAAAGGTGTTTTGAGGTCCTGAGTGTGTATACACCATGTAGTAAAGTGTAGCACTTGAGTGTTCTTCTGATGAATTAGTTTCATTGCTGAGGTAGCTGTTCCAGAAGCATGCTACTTCCAGTGGAATTGGGATTTTGACAAACCTCAAACTTTCACTTTCTGATGTGATGCTAAAAGCTGTGGTGGCTCAGGAGCTGATTCACAAGCAGATTAGGCATTAATTGGGTGGACAAGGTCTGTCAGAAGGTGATAGTTTATATCTGAGAGTTCTGTGCACTGTGTGCCTGTCAGAGCCCTCATCCCTGTCGAGAGACAAGGGTAAGGAGCTCAGACACGCTGTGCTAACACGGACACTTCCTACTCGCACCTGATGAGAGCAGCAAAACTGTAGTGTGCCCTGAAGTGAGGAGTACCAGCCTGGTCGACTGAATCCAGTTGTGCTGTATTCAGTTCCACAGTATAGACATGCACTGTGACATAACAGGCGCTTGAAGCAGCATTAATTAAAACACAGTATACTCATTAAGATATTGGGAGAGGAAGTATATGAATTCCATGGAGGTCTGTGGTCAGGCTATGAAGTCCTGATATAAGTGCACAAGTTAGACCTGAAAAGATTAATGTAAGCAGCATCCTCATTTGGAATTAGATTGGTATAGAAGTGACTAACAGAGACTTCTACTTAATATCCCTTTCCGTAACACTCAGGCTTTCATTTTTATTTTCAAAGTGGGTGGGAGGTAAAATGTGGCCCTCAGAGTGTGATGCACTCATTCCAGTGTGAAAATACAAAACACAAGTCAGCAACTGTAATATAAGGGCATACTACATTTCTCCAGCTGCACTGGAAAAGTATGTATGCTAGATACACGAACATGAGCTTCCATATCTGCTTAGATATATTTATAAGGAGGTGTTTTTTTAACTGCTGTGATTCTGTAGCTTGGGATAAGGAAGTTAGGCTACTCACAATTTATATTTTGCCAAGCTGATCTTTCACTGGTTCATTGCACAGCAAGTGTTTGGTTATTTATTTAATGTGTTTATACTTTAAACCAGCTTCTCCCCTCTCCCCACCCCCGCAGGGAGGGAGGGGTGAACTCCTCTTAGTTTTAAACCCCCTCAGATTCTGAAGAAGGATATCATTCAAGAAAAGACTAGTTTGAAATTTCTATTTTGCAGTGGTATCTTATCTGTAGTCATGGTAGCTATAAAAATCAAGGCTGGAGTGTCTTTTTCTGTTGATCTTTTCTAAGCTGATTGTACTGACTGGTACTATTTCAAATAAAAGCAATGAAAACAAGTGTTTGACTTGTAAAAGAGATGACTGTCATTTAGTGTTTAATTCCCCTTTTGCTAAATAATTTTTGTGATATTAACTTTATTTGTGACACTTTAGTAGGTGGAAGCCTGAGGGGGAAAATGTTATAGTTCTTTCACAATTCATTAGTTTGGGGATGTTTGTTATGTTTCCACTCTGAATGACTCATGTGTTAAATGAACATGCCAGCCTAAAGGCATGCCCTCAATATTGCAGCCCACAGTGAAACTTGATACTATTACATATAAAGATGTGGCAGATCCTCAAACCCGTTTAAATCCTCAAGAAGTTTTGTGCACATCGGACATGTGTGTTTCATGTAAAATGAGTTACTTCCTTGATGTACTCTTAAAAAGCTCTGGTTTACTACGTCTGATTGCTCGTTTTCACACCGTTGGTTTGTAGGCTACATCTGTCTGGTGAGCTTAAGTTGGAACAGAGAAGCGGTGATTTTTTTTTTTTTATAAAGTGGCACAGTTTCAGTGTATTAATTTCTGCACTGTTTGATGAGGGACTATAGAAGAATCTACTTTGCATGGCCACCTGGGTATTTTTGTAATAATTTAGATTCAGAAATGCTATTATTTGGGAAGTTGATAGCATAAATATAATGCTGTCCATATTGTGAAAACACTAATTAGCGTGAACCCATTGACCTCTGGTTATCTTAGCTGTCATTGAACTTTGGCTTTCTTGCCAATTTAATTTTTTTTATTTAATAAAAATGTCAAAGACAAAACAGATTTACCTGTTGACATCATGTCACACCAAAAGCCACATTATGAAAGCTTCGTACTGGAAATCTGCAAGAAACAGGTCTAAAACTGTCCTGGGGTTCCAGTCCTACATTGCTTTAGTATCTGTGATATGGAGACAGATGCACACTCACAGCAGCAAGATGAGAGGAAGGGGTCTGAAAAGTAAGTGAAGTACTTTTTTTCTGATATTGTTTTAAATATTTAGGATTTTTTTCCATGTGCTATAGCATAGTATTAACAGTAATAATGGGGGGAAAGTGTTTTAAGATTAGGTTTTATTTCTCATTACCCTACTCTGATTTGATGGGAAATAAATTAATTGCCCCAAGTTGGGTCTCTTTTGCCTGTGATGGTAACTGGTGAGTGATCTCCCCCTGCCTTTATTTCGATCCCGGAGCCTTTCATTACATCTTCTCTCCCCTGCCCAGTTGTGGAGGTCAGTGATGGAGCAGCTTTGGAGGGGCACCTGGCCTCCAGCCAGGGTCAACCCACCTTTGTCCCTATTCATTTGTACACTGAAAATATGTACATAGCTATGGAAATTTTGTTCTCTGGGTGACAGACCTGTGGCTTTGATCGAAGACAGATTGTTGTGATAGAATAGATGCAGCATCATGAGTCTTTAATGCTGGCTTTTAAAAAAGTGTCCTGTTCATAATATGTAGTGGAAGAGTTCATGCCAAAGTGAACAAATACATTTGTGTTGAGTGGTCTTCCCATAGATTTTTCCCTTTGCACTTCTCATGGCTCTACACTGGGTGTGGGTCTATGTCCCCATTCCTTTTCAAGAGGAGGCTGTTGATGTTCACCTAACTCTACTTCCACTGATATGGAACTGGTCTGCCTGTCCCTTGCCTACTTTGGGCTGCAAAACTATAGACACACTAAGGAAAACTACACATAACTGTTAGCAGAACTGGTCACAATTTCCACAGGCAAGAGTGGAAGGCAATAAAAAGTCATCATTTTGATGCTGTTTCTAATTCTAGCACCGCAGACCAAGCCTTCGCAGGTCACTTAAGGATGTCTCACTAAAAGAGTGTAAAAGGTATAAAAATAAACCAGAACACTGCTGTTTCTCTTCAAGTGGTGTTGAAGTGTAGACAAGGAGAGGAAGGAGGTAGCAAAGTGAAAATACATCAGATATTGTTGCTCTGGCCAGGCTGATATGAGAATGGGATGTAGATGCAGAGTGTATCTCTGCCTTCCTGCACTGCCTCTAATAAAGGAATAATCTGCCGTCATAAACAGCAAGGTGGAAGCTGGTCACACTGCTGGTGTATTCCTCATCTGAAGGTGTGAAATCTGTCTCACCCAGGCTGCTCTGCCTGCAGAGTTCTCTCCTCCAGTCTCTGGGCTGTCTGGAACCTTCGTTTGCCAGGAGAGATCCCAGAATCCTGGAGCCTTACTGCTGTACGCTGCAGCACACACAGTTTTTGTCCTGCTCTCCCGGTGGTGTTCCCTTCCCCACTCTGCGTGAAGATGCGCAGCTCTGCGGCAGATAAGTTTGGGGGCTGAGTTTTGAAGACCTATCGGGATGTCTTACCAGCAGAGCCAGATTTGCTGTCAGGTGCTGAGGGCACTGACCTGCTGAACCCCTTAGTCCTTTTCTGCTGGAGTGGTGGTCTAACCCGGAGCTGTGGCAGCTCCGCCGGTCACCCAGCACAGCACACCAGCGCGTCGGTTCTTCTCTGCGAGGTCAGTACCCGAGCCGAACGCCGCCCTCTCCGGTGGGATGGTCAGGAGATGGCCTCGGCCGCTGCAGCAGCGTCGGCCCCGAGGCGAGAGCCCACC
>VXBZ01008412.1:21929-46126 GCA_013399135.1 Heliornis fulica | reverse complement strand
AGCAGTGTGCCCAGGTGGCCAAGGCGGCCAAAGGCATCCTGGCTTGTATACGAAACGGTGTGACCAGCAGGTCTGGGGAGGTGATTGTTCCCCTGTACCCAGTACTGGTGAGGCTGCACCTCGAGTACTGCATTCAGTTCTGGGGCCTTCATTACAAGAAGGACATTGAGGTCCTGGAGCTGGTCCAGAGGAGGGCAACCAGGCTGGGGAAGGGGCTGGAGAACAAACCTTATGAGGAGCAGATGAGGGAGCTGGGGGTGTTTAGTCTGGAGAAGAGGAGGCTGAGGGGAGACCTTATCCCTGCCTACAGTTACCTGAAAGGAGGTTGTAGAGAGGTGGGTGATGGTCTCTTCTGCAAAGTTACAGGTGACAGTACAAGGGGAAATGGCCTTAAACTGCGCCAGGGAAGGTTCAGATTAGATGTTAGGAAAAAGTTCTTCACTGAAGAGTTGTTGGGCTGTGGAACAGGCTGCCCAAGGAGGTGGTTGTCACTATCCCTGGATGTATTTGAAAGACAGTTAGATGAGGTGCTTGGGGATATGGTTTAGGAGAGGACAGGTATGGTTGGACCTGATGATCTTAAAGGTCTTTTCCAACCTAGTGATTCTGTATTTCTGTCGAAGTGGACAGTGCTCCAAGGTGTTTGGTGCTGGGAATGTACTCTCCTACCAAATTCTGGGCCATGAACAAGAATGGAGACATGCTCCATCCTGGACCTTTTGTCCAACCTTGCAAAAAGACGTGCAAATAATTATAGGTGAGGGCATCTAAAATGGTAAGAAATACTTCATTTCAGGAAAATCTGCACAACACACAGCCCAGATGAGAAGTACAACCTAAAAGTTCCCGGTGTTGGTTGACATATTTTTATTACTTTGATCAGGTCAGGGTTTTGTGCATATGTAGGGTAAACTGAGGTCTCCTTTTAACGGCTATACAGCGTCTTGTGACAAATGCTCAGAAACACAATTTGGCCAATATTAAAGTATCTTCTGCTTAATGCCTATGTGATATTCACACTACAGCAGTGTTCTACAGCAACTCTACAGTAGTTAAGATAACAGTTGTATCCTGACGAACTCTTTGTGGTTTAATATTTAAAACAAGACATAAAGAATAAAGGAGTTCTGATCATTAAATTAGAATTAAAGCAGAGCAGAAGCTGATATATTACCAGACTCTTGGCTTCTGTAGTGTCTGTCACAAAGTAATGGCTCTCTTAAACTGTACATTAATCACCAACAAGAAGTTCAGCAATGTCTGTTTCTGTCCAAAAACTTTTATTACCAAATAAATAGCTTTGATGGTATTGGAATGAGCAAAGAAATGTGTTTAATGAGGAATTCCTTCACCTCTAGCTTACACCTTCTCCCCATGAGCTTAGTTTTTGCAATTGCCCATACTCGACTTAAAAGGAAAAAGGTGTGTGTGGCAAATGTTACTTTAAGGTAAATGTACAGTGAAGTGTATTTCAAATTAAGTAAGTTCACTACGTATTTGCAAGCATATAATAGCTTTAGAAAAGCAACATGTCCCTTTTATTTTAGAAAGTGATCAGTATTTGTCAATAGGGTGTGTTATTAAAATGATCACATGGAAAAGCTATTCAACTAAAGGGTAAATCTGGCAAGCGGCATTTCTTGTGCTTACAGATTCACAACCTGGGTCATTTGCAGAACATAGTAAGTTAAACAAAGGGGATAAATTTTATGTTCTGATTTCCTGGTGGTGAGTGGTCTGCTGCTTTTGGAACGCAGATGAAAGGCATGTTGCCTTTTAGATTCAGAAATACTCCCTTTCTCCAACCTGTTGGCTCATGTGCCAGACAGCTTTTCTCTCGTTGTGGACAGTAAGGTCCTCAGCCCACAGCTCTGCATCAGCTGGAATTCCCTTCTTTAACAGAACCAGTACCCTTACCCTCACTCAAGTGCACAAAGTTTAGGTAGCTCTTTAAATTTTTCAGTTTCTCTCATCTTGGTACCAGCTGTATTCTCTCTTTCCCCAAGAAGGAGTTCTCAGGCAATCTTTTTGGTTCTTTGTGCTGGCTGTTATTACTGACATCTTGAGTCTTCATTTGTACCCTCTATTGCACTGTGTGTTGCTTCAGCCTTTTATTTCTGCCCTGTTTACCTGACCCAGCCACTAAGCAAGCCATGAAGTCCCATCCTTGTGTTGGCAGTGCTGACAGCCTCTCCTTTCTGTTCCCCCACAACCCCCCAGCCCCCGACATTATTACGTTCTCTTTGCCTTCCCAGGCACAGTGGAAAAAACTCAAACAAAATATATGAAGCCCTATCCTTATGCTCAGTTTTGGATTTTTATTTCCTTACCCATATTTAGTAAAATTAAAACTCTTTGAGAAATAATTTTTATGTGTCTTTGTAATGACTAATACAGTCAAGTAAAGTATTTGCTAGTATGTGCTGTGACAGGCTGAATTTCAAACTAAAACAGGATGGTCTAATCAAGAAAACCAAGCAGCATAGTGGTGGTATACTAAGGAATTAGCACTTAGGCTATTTCTAGCTCCCTTGTTTGTGGGTGATCAGTAAGTACTAACTTTTTGGCTGCTTTTTCATCTGTGATGAAAATTCATATTAAAACAAAACTTTAAAAAAATTGATAAGGGGAGAAGTGTTCAATTTCAGGTGTTTGAAAAATAAACTCCAATAAAATGACTGTAATTAGAAATCAGGAAAAATACATTTTAGGTATGAACCCGCAGTCATAGCTTATATCAGCATGATGATAAATTCATTTTAATTTTTCATGCATTTGCTTATACTGCTTGTAGAAGACAGTAACATGTCCAAACTACAACTGTTTCAAAATGTTAGTGTCACCATACTGTTATTAATGAGCTATTAATAGCAGTTAATGAAAACTGTAGAACAAATTAGTGTGAGATTGTGAATAAAAGTTTTATAATTAAATTGAGTTGGTATTCTTTTTTTTCAATTGATATTTTTACATGGGAGTTATCATACTGACTTTAACCATAACAGAATTTCCTGTTTACTAGGAAAAACATCCTACAGTTACTGTTAACTCCAAATAAGTCTCCTTCTGATTTCTTGGTGTAGTAACTGGTTGGATCTACATCAGTGTTGATAGGGACATTGTATTCACATTGAATTTTCTTGATAATCAATATGAATAAATTATATACTAGTTGAAAAATACATCTTCTGATCAATTTTGAATTTCCCACACTTTGGATGTTTCTCAGTACTTTTCCCTTGCACTACAGCAAGCACAGAAGTGTTTGAGCAGGCCACTCTGGAGCATTTATTAGCTTTTATGCCCACCTATTAAACTCTTGATTTTAAACTTGACAATTTCTCTTTATATGATACTTTGAATGCTTATCATTGTTCACATTTGAACTCTCCATTTCTTTAGGATCCTTTTGGAGAAGGAGTGTTCTGTACCACATGTGTTCAGGGCTTGGGGTTTTTTTCTGGTAAGGTCACAATATTGATTTTTATAATCCTATTACACTGGCTTTCTTCTAATTATCTCCCATTGTTTAAGCAGCCTGTTTTATTATTTTTATTTTGAGTGTAGCAACATACTGAGCAGAGAGTTTCACTAAATGCTGAAGTGGTGCCCTAGTTCCTTCCTGAGGCCAAGGCATCTGGTGTTCTTTCCCAGTATGGCATAACTGATCTAATGAACGTTGAACAGAGACAGTCCTACCACCTCCCTTACACCTGACCCTGGCATTCATCGGCCCCAGGGATCCGGTTCATGGAACTACACCGTTAAAGAAGCAGTCCTAGTCTTACCAGGAAAGGGTTGGTTTTCCTCTTGGTTTGTTCTCTGTGCAGGCTTACCAGTGCTGGCTGCTGCTTTTGTTGCGAGAAAAAGAGGAGCACGTGGTGATGGAAGGAGGTAGAAGTATGAACACACCCTGTCTGCAGCGATCTGCATAAGATGAGTTTAACTAACATGAGCCTATGCAGAGAGCTGTAATAGGAGCAGTGAGATTGGTGTGAGTGCAGGACGAGTGGAAATGCATGTGTAAGAACCATGTGTAAGCAGAAGCAGAAAGAGCAAAACAAAGGGTTAAAGAAATGGCCTGTACTGGTAAGGAAGGACACTTTTCCAGGACACCATTCCCAGCAGTATCTCTGTGCCACAGCAGAGGGGATTTGCCAGCTGAAGACTTTGCAGCCTCACAGCAGGAGGATGGCAACAAGGTTGTAGCCGAACAGGAGAACAGACTGCAGGCCTACGCTTGAAACCTATATTCCAAACAACAAAAAACAGCCAATGGGTAGCAGTATGGCCTAAGATCTATGGGAGGCAAAGTAGGCAAGATCCTGAGGCAAAGGACTATCTTGTCACAGCTGATGCTTCCTGAAGGATACCCTAAAGGATCTGCTAAAAAACTCCAGGCTTTTTATTGCTGATCAAAAGCATCTCCTTAAATGGGGTGAGGACATGATAGCTGACACCCCTTATCCTCTCTCTTGCATAGAAGTTATCTGTTACCTTCCCCTTGCCTAACACACTGATTTTATTACACAAAGTTCCCTACAGTTGCATCTTTAATGTGAAACCTCATAAAACACAGACTGGTTTCTCTTGGGTTTACTTCAGTGTATGTTATCTATCATCATTTAAACTTGATTTGGCGTTTTTGGGCCCCAGTTACTCATGTTGGTTAGATTTAACAGTTTTTCACAATTTCAAGTGCTTGCAGATTTTATGCAGTGGTAGTGTCTCTCCCTGATTTCTGGATGATTAACAGCTATACCATAACACAGGACCATATCCATTCTTCTGGGATGCTTTGAAGCTAACTCATTGCTATTGATGGAATTTAGTATAACAAAACCAATCATTTAATACAATATTTTGCTTTATTTTTCTCATCAGGTTTTGATCTATGACTGTGTTGTAGCGGATTTTTTGTTTGTTTGCCTCAGGAGGAATTCTTCTCTTACTTAAGGCTTTGAAAGAACTTCTTTTCTGTTATCTAGATTAATAGATCCAGAGCAAGAACTAGATCCTCATCAGCGGTAGTTGTTCTATTTCTTTGTACGTGATGCTTGGTATGACTTTTGCTTATTGTTTGTACTAGGATTAGATTTCCAAATTTGTGCATGACTACTATTTGATTCAAATAACTTCTCAAAGCTCATTGTTTCTTCATAATGTTTTATTATCTTTTTCTTAGCAATAAGCATGGTTTTGGAGACTCAGAGATATTCTTAGCCCTTAAGATATATTTAGGGGTTTTGCATCCTTAATTTGGGAGTTAAGGACCTTCATGTTACTGAAATCTCCTTTTTAATAGCATATATTTAAAGTTCATTAAGTTTAACAGTATGAAGCATGTGTTATGGGGAGTGAACTCTTTGCAAATATGAAGGGGCTCCTTATATTTCTTGCTTTCGAATTTACCAGCCCTACATTCTACCATTTTCTCATCGATTGTTTTGGCAAATAACTTATGGCATCTGTCACACACATGACAAGGGTTTCCATGGTTCATTTCCCTCACCCTGCTTCGTCTGCCAAAACTTCTGTATGCATCCTGGATCCGCATATACCTTCCCATCACTCTTATTCTCCCTTCTTTTTCACTGAGTTGAATTGTGTTGAGGATTTTCCCGTCATTCAGACTGGGGAGAAAAAACTGCTGGTACCAGCCCTGAACACATTCCAGCTCTTTGTTATAGCATTGAGGAACTTGGAAAGTAACAAGGTTAAAGTTGATATGTAGCTGTGCATCTTACACCTGTCATGGGTGTCTAATTCTGTGACAATTCCATGACAAGGTACTGTTTAATACACTACTGTATAGCGCTGTAAGACAGGTTTTTGTATTGTAAAATAGTGTTGTTTGGACAGTGAAGCTCCTGTGATTGTTGGCACAACACAAGCATGGGCTGAAAAGATCACCTGCAATCCTAAATGTTTGCAATGGCAATATAATACATGATGTTGAGATGCAGGAGTGTGTCCAGAGAAGGGTGACGGAGCTGGTGAAGGGTCTGGAGCACAAGTCCTACGAGGAGCAGCTGAGGGAGCTCTGGGGCTTTTTAGTCTAGATAAAAGGAGGCTGAGGGGAGACCTTAACTGCTCTCTGCAAGTACCTGCACGGAGGGTGTAGAGAGGTGTGCGATGGTCTCTTCTCTCATGTAGCAAGTGATAGGAGGACAGGAAATGGTTATAACCTGCACCAGGGGACATTTAGGTTCGATACCAGGAAAAAAAAACTTACTAAAAGAGTTTTTAGGCGTTGGAATGGGTTGCCCAGAGAAGTGGTGGAGTCATATGCTGAAGGACATATCTAGAGGTGGACTAGGCAGGGTTAAGCTGTGGTTGGACTCCATGATCTTAAAGGTCTCTTCCAACCCAAATGATTCTATGATTCTATGAAAGGGTGTAAAAGGTTTGTTTGGAAGTATAATGTATGGGTGAGAAAAGAGCTGGAAGCTGGGTACCTAACACTGTAGAACAGGTGGCAGATACGGAGGGAAGAGATATAAGAAGCATCTCCAAATTTATTTAAACATGGGGGGGTTTGAGAGTGTTTAAGCCCAACAAAAATAATTTAAAAAGTTGGACAGTATGATCTAACGGTCTTTCTGGCTTTATGTTTCATGATAATTAGTCTAGCATTCAATGTGATCAAAACCCCAGCCGGTTTCCTGACAGTGACTAAGGGACAATAGGTTCAGGGGTGATAAGCGAAGAAGGGCCTAGACAGGTCACAGGTATTGCAGGAGAAGTTACTGAGAGCTGTGGAGACAGTGAAGGGAAAAGGGTCTTTGCAGCCGCTTTCTGAAAGAATGTGAGATTATGCTGCATTTCTCAGACTGGGAAAAAGTGATGCTGAATCAAAAAGCGATAATTATGATGATAATTTGATGGAATGCTTCAGCTGATTGGAAGAATAAAGAAAAACAGCAACTTGGAAAAGTTGCACTGAATGGATCTGCAAATTAGGAATATGAATTTTAGGAGTTGGAGTAAATTTGGGATCTAAGGTGAGATTAGAGTTACATGTCTGAGCAGTAGGCAAGATGGTAGTGTAGCTGTGCAGCTTTGTGTGTGTCTCCAGCAGTTAAGTCATTCGTATGAGAACCTTAAAGATTTGCCCTCAAATATAATTGTGTTGTTTATTATTTGGGGTTCTTCACTCCTGTGATTGTTTCCCAAGTAGTATTGCTTACAGCATTTCCCCACCTGCCACCACACTTAATTGTTGAGTTAGACTTGTAGTGTCGCAGTGGGATGGCTGGCGTGAAAACGGGTGTTCTGCATTTGCCAGGGAGGTACTGCTCTGTTTATTTGCTTTAATAATGACCTCTGGGTATAGTTATTTCTTTACAATTAAATTATGAAATCAAGTCATAACTATACTCCATAGTACTTCAGCAATATAATTAATTGATTCAGTTCCTTATTCTGATCCTGCCTGAGGATGTAAGAATTCTCCCCAGGAGGAAGAAGCTTTCCCTTTGTATGAGGCTTTTATAGCCGTGTCCTGTACCAGCTGCAGTCATCCTTTTCTCCCCTCTGCAGCATACCCCAGAACTCACAGGTTGGGAAGGAGGGACTGGAGAAAGGACAGCAGAAATAACATCTGCTCTTGGCTGATTTTCCACTGCTGTATTGTTGTATGGGCATGGTAGCAAACAGGTGTTAATTAGAATTTTTTCTAGGCTTTTCTCACTTAAACCAGAGATGAGACAACTTTAGCATCAGGGAGGCATAGTCCAAAGAACAAAACCAAGCAGATTTTTATTTTTCTTTCTTGTTATCTTTAGATATATTTCCACCAGGTGTGGAAATATAAACTCTAAATACATTTTTGCAAGAGGAAGAAGAAAGATTGTCTTAGGTGTCCAGATTAAAATATTCAAGCATGTAGTATGCCCAGAGTAGAGACATTAAATATTGCCCTTCCTCAGAAATGTAACCCTTTTTTTTTTAAAGTAATTTTATATTAGTAGCCTTTTGATAGTTTCAAATTATTGAGAGAAAGGCTGGTGATGGACATGTAAGGCAGCAAGTGACCTTATGCCTGTTCAAAATGTGTGAATTGGTAAATTCATGAGCAAGGACACTTCATGGCAGGCAAAATTTTATCTACAGGATAAAAAGTCTGGTGTGTCTATGGGATGCTCACAGCTGGTGGGGAGGGATGAGGTAGGAGGTCAGGCATCCCTCTGCATCCCAGTGGCACCCTTGGCCCTGTGGCTGGGACCTCTGCCAGCACACAGTGAGGCAGAGCTGGGATACGCTTTGTGCCACCCCCGTTGGTGTGCCTGCCAAGCCACAGCCAAGTTTTAGTCTTGAAGTAACCAAAATATGACACTACACTCTGAGTGTGGTGTTACAGATTCATTATCGTGTACCAATTCCTTTTGTGCTTGTGGAATACAAGTGAGAATTCAACATTAACATGTAAACAATGATACTGATTTCTGTCTTGAGCTAAGACCAACGCTAAGAATACAAAACCATTACTTCCTCCTACAAATTTTGGAAATAATATCTGCCTTGCGTATCTATGGATTTCCTCACATGTAGACAGCCAGCGTCACATCCTGGAAAAAAGGGCATCTTAACATCCACGTGAATAGAAAATTCGGTATATAATACTTTATCCGACCTAGAAGTAATAGCAGTTTGAGTCCTTAACCTCTCCATCAGTGCTATAGACAACTCAACATTTCTTCCAATGAATTTCAGATGTTCATGTCTTGGAAAATTTTTAAAGATTATTAATTCAGCCTACACGAAGGATCTTGCTACATCTTAAGCCATCAAGCTAGAGATGTGAAAGTAATCAGAGATAATTGATTCTCCTGAACATTATTTTTTACAGAAAGTGTGTTTATATTGATTTGTGTGGTTGCATGCTGATCTCTGAAGGCAGAACTACTGTAGTAAAGGGAAGAATGGTATCATACTCATGGACAACCTCAGACTGTCTGGTCAAGCTATCTCAAAAGGTAGTACCAGTGACAGTGCGAGGTGACATTTACAGGCCTGATGACTTGGGTGTTACACCCTCTCCAGCCGGGAGATAGCCAGGTCATAGTTAGAGAGAAGCACAGCCCCCTTCCTGGGGTGGATGGTAAGGCTGCTGCTGAAGTTCCGATGACAAGATACTCCGGTGCAGTCTGTGGTTCTGTGTGCTTACTCCACCACAAACCTGACATCCCTGTAGCGTGCTGTCACATGTTCCTGTTGTATTAAAGTCTGTATTTCAGTGGGAAAAACCTCCTTATAAAGTAGACAATTTTTTGGGACAGTACATTTTTCTCATTGATAATTATGATACTAGCTGCTGGAGTTTTATTAGTGTGGTAGGGAGAAACTTCAGCTTAAAGTTACTTCAACACACTGCCAGGCAAGAAATTCTCACAGCCTTCACCTACATAACAGTGTACGTTTTTATAGAAATAAAATTGCTTTCAGTCAGTTCTACAGTGTTTTAAAATACATTATCTTAGGTTTTGCCTCTGTGTTTAACTAAGAAGCTAAAAATCTACATCTCTAGAAATGAAGCTTTGATGAAGATAAAAGTGCTGTCTGTAGTGAATTTAGACCACTCTCTTTCATTTAAAATAATAAAACAATTTATCTATAAATATGAAAAAGCGGCAGCATGCAGGAGGTGAGCAAACGCACTGCAGGTACTCATGTTTACCTTAAGGGGAATATGCCATGATCAATTAGTGCTGTGTAAACCCTTGATGTAAGATTTCACTGTAGCCTTTCCTGTAGCTGCAGCGCTTTGTGGTAAAAAATGTAAATCTTGCAATGGTCTAGACACTCGGATCATTTTTCCAGGACTAGTTTGGTGTCTCTTCAATTAGAGCTGTGCCCTATGATGCCTGATTTCCTTTTTCTGTTTACCTATTTAGTCCCTAATCCTGACGCTGGATTTGTGAGAAAGGACCTTGAGAGCCATGGGGGCTGGTGGAGTTGATGGGACTCTGGATGACTGCAAGTTTCTACTGGGAAGATCTGATTGTAGGCATAAACCTAAATTTCTATTTTATTCCCCTATTTGCTTTTAATTCATGAAAATTACCCTAATAACGGTATTGTCTTTGGGGCTTATGCGCATTTGCTCTGTAGCATTCAGACACTGTGTGCTTGGGATGTTGTCAGACATCATTAAAATATATCTGTTCTGTCATGTGCCAAAAACTCATGATTGGAGGGATTATTGTGTGATGTTTTACACTCAGTGGCTCCCTACCTAAAACAGAGGAGATCATAACCCGTGTTTTCAATCATCGTGGCATTTCTCTTAACCCATATTTTGAAGTTGAACTGTTGGAACTCCATTCAGGTTGTTTTTAAAGATGTTGGCAGATTTGTGTGTTTTTCATTTTTAGACACAAAGTACACAGTTTTTATTTTATTTTGCAGTATGTTACCTTCTCAGTAGCCTGCTATTACTGAAAGCTTTCAATATGATGATGTTCTGTGGAGACTAATAAATTAAGTAGGAAAAGGCCTTAACTTTGACTAGCTTTCTTGTTGCTTTCCTATTTCTGTGGCTGTGGTTACATGACATACTATACAGCTGAGAGTGAGGTTATTTGTATTTTTGTGAAGCAGAGAATGTGTTTTGTTTACACTGAGAGCTGTTCCCTGTCCTATTCTGTATGACCATGTTGCAGTTTCAGAGTACTAAAGTTAAATAGCCCTCAGAGTAACTGGAAACGACTATGCAAAAGCACATTAAAAATATTGTTTGAAGGGGGGAAATGGGTATGCTACTTTTCTATGCATTTTAGTGTTTATATAGTATAGGCTTTTTAAAGCAAGTACATAGCAACATCATTAATGTGTGAGAAGATACAAAACTTTCTCTGCAGAGAATCAGAAATACCTTCTTTTTTGTTTCCTTTGTTGGCTTATTATAATGATATCTAAGAGCTTCACAGTATTTGTTAAATTTTTGCATAGTCACAGAACAACAGAAAAGCACCACTGTCCTGTTTGATCAAGGCAAAAACTGAGGCACTCGTTCAGTCAGTAGTAAAGTTAATTATATTAATTGGGTTTTCCTGCCTTTTCACCAGCTCCACTTCTCCTTCAAAAGCCAAAGTTTCCATTATAATCAGCTGCTTTGCATTTCTACATTAAAGGCCCAAGGTGTTTTGGTTTGGACTCCCAGAAAATGAGGAAGAGAAGGTTGGTGGCCATCTGCCAAGGAGCTTGGACTGACTCGACTCGCTCCTTGTTCACAGAAGCCGATGGTGAAGGCAGAACTGCATGTTCCTGTGTGGCGTTCAACTGCCTTAACCACATGCCCATCGCTCCCTTCCTGTAGTTGTCTGTCTTGTTCTCTGCACAACTTTGAGAGCAAACACATATACCAACCTATAAATAATCTAATTCGATACACAACCCTGATTCATTTCCTGAGCAGTGTGTGTCCTGCACACACGGGGCGGCTGCGGTCCTGTGGAAAAATTCAGCAGAGTGATGAGGTCAAATATTAAGGCTAATAAGTATGTAAACTTTGCAATGAAATAGCATTATTTTAATGTACCTAATTATAGCTATAGCGTGAAGTATTTTTAACAAGGAACAGGGGAAAAACAAATGCTTTTAGGACTGGTTGTAACCATTTCCCTGCGTAGTATGTGAAGGCGAATATTCTGCTCAGTGAATATACAGAACGTCAGCCGGCAGGAGGAGGCTGGCCAGCCTCTGGAGAGGAAGGGAAGGAAGAAGGCTGCGTGGTAAACGCTATGGGTATACCCAGTCTGTTTTCGAGTCTCAGGGATTGTCAGGGGAGGGTTTACCCTCGTTTTTGTTTTCTCTTTGTCATTCCCAGCCCAAGGAATGAGCTCCGCCAGGTTCTTGGGGCAGTAGGTGTTGAGGGTGTGCGGTGTGTCGCTGTAGTCTGCTAACAGAGTAAATAATGCAATGGAAATCAAAGGTGGGGTTTTCTCCTGTCTGTGTCTTTCTATCAGAAAGTAAAAGGAAGCACTCTTCAAGTCTCCCAGTTTTCTCCCAGATGAATTTTAGACATGATCCATGTGATCCTTGATCTCAAGAATAGGTAGAAAAACCTTTATAATAGAAAATTCCCCGAGTACCAGTATAGGTTGGGGACCAGCCTGTTGAAGAGAGCAGTGCAGGTGAGAGGGACCTGAGGGTCCTGGAGTACAGCAAGATGAACATGACCAGCAATGTGCCCTCATGGCCAAGACAGCCAATGGCATCCTGGGGTGTATTAGGGGGTGGCTAGTAGGTCAAGAGAGGTCCTTCTCCCCCTCTACTCTGCCCTGGTGAGACTTTACCTGTAGTATTGTGTCCAGTTCTGGGCCCCTCAGTTCCAGAGGACATACAACTCCTTGGGGGAGTCTAGCACAGGGCCACCAAGATGATGAAGGGAGTGGAACACCTTCTTTATGAGGACAGGCTGAGGGAGCTGGGTCTCTTTAGCTTGGAGAAGAGGAGACTGAGGGGTGACCTCATTAATGTCTATAAATATGTTAAGGGTGAGTGTCAGGAGAATGGATCCAGGCTCTTCACACTTTTGGCTAATGATAGGGCAAGGGGATATGGGTCCAAGATGGAATATAGAAAGTTCCATGTGAATATAAGGAAGAACTTTTTCACTGTGAGGGTGTCAGAGCACTGAAACAGATTGCCCAGAGAGGTTGTGGACTCTCCTCTGGAGACATTCAATACCAAATCTGGATGCATTTCTGTGTGATTTAATCTAGATGAACCTGCTTGAGCAGGGGTGTTGGACTGGATGATCTTTCAAGGTCTCTTCTAACTCCTAACATCCTGTGATTCTATGAAATGCTGCTCTTGGCTTGCCCCTTTAATCATCTTCCCAGTCAAACTGTAGTAGCTTGCTGTGTTTGTAACCTACCACAGATGGTATGTACACTCCAGTACCAGAGCAGTGGCTTTGGGAATCACAACTTCATGTCTTTATCTTTTGTTAGTCTTGGTTAGGATGGTAGGGCTTTCTTTTTTTTTTTCTTTTTTGGGAAATCTTGCCAAACCATGGGCTAGGTTTCAGTTTTGTTAATGTCCTATCTTGTTTGACACTTGAGATTTGGTGAATGGGCTAGTGATTTGCCATGAGGAAAACAAAACAAAACAAAACAAAACAACCTCATGCTTTGCTTTTGCATATTTTTCTCTGGGGTATGCAGAATTTTGCCACAAATAATGCAGCATATTTGGAACACCCGTAAAAAGCGGTGGAGATGATCTTGAGGTGTGCAGGTAGTTAGGAAAAGATTGGTCAAGCCATTCACTGAAATTCGTAAACAAATAAACACTTGCTAAAGTACACCACTTCCACTGGCATTTTCTTGTAAAGAAAAAATTAAAACCCTACTTTTAACACTTCTTTTTTTTTTTAATAAGGATCAGTTTTCAAAGTTTCACAGTGTAGAGAAATTGTGGGAGCAGGAAGATCAGCAACCACCTTAACACAGTATCTCAACGCTCTGTATAGTGAAACCATGGCTTGAAAATGCTGCCTGTCATATCAGATATTATCATTGATTTATTATGTTACTTCATCTTATGTGTTGTTTGTAACCTTTTGGCAGGGATTTTTTTTTTATTCCTCGGTTGGGTTGGGGTTTGTTGGTTTGGGTTTTTTTGGGGGGAGGGGTGTTGGGGTTTTTTTTGGAGGTTTTTGGTGTTAGTTATTATATTCTTTTTTTATAAGCGCTTCATGTGAGGGAGTCCTGATCCATGACTTGGCTTCCAGACACTAGGACAATATGAGTAGTAATCATGCATGCTGCTAAAAATTTTCTACCTTATTTCCATTTGCATTTGTTTGCCTTCAGCTTCCAGTCATTGATTCTTGTTATGCCTTTCTCTGATGGATTAAAGAGCCCTTTAGTACTCACTATTTTCTCCCCAGGAAGGTGCTTTTACCCTGTAATCAAGTTACTTCTCAGTCTTTTTTTTTTTTTCTCATTTTTTTTAAGCAAAACAGATTGAGCTTTTTGTGGTTCTCATTATTTTTTTTTTCATTCTTGGATGATTTTTGTGTCTCTTTTCTACTCTTTCTCTAATTTTTCTATTATAAGAGAGGCATAAAACTGTAATAATCACATACTCAGAAGTAAAATGACTTCACTATTTACTTGTGTGTTAGTATGGTAAAAAATTGGTGGTTTTGCAATATGAGATAAAATAAACAACTATTTAACTATTTAATATGACTTCAACACATATGAGTATGTAATTGTTAGAGTACAGAAAAGGATGAATCATTTTAAAAGTATTTAAATAATTCATTAACTTAAGAAGGGCAAGAGTGGTTGTGCAGGGAGGTCCAGAAGTATTTCCATTTGTTTTGAGGTTTGTAAGGAGACAGAAGTTAAATAAAAATAATAATTTTAATAATAATCTTAATTGTAAATCAGTAATAATACATTGAAATCTTAAGTGATGTGGACAACACAGTAATACGGACTTGCAAAAATGTTATAAAGTTGAGTGCAAAACAGACAGCGTAACAGACTTATGGGGGATCACTGGAGAAGTGGCTATTCATTTTGATTTTCTATCCATACTTTAGGACAGGGGTTAAATTTAACCAAAGGAGAGTAAGCAGATGCCTATCTGCTCAAAGCATCTCTGCCTACCCAATGACTTCTGTGCATAGCATACATATCATCATCTGAAATGAATCTGCACTCCCAGGTCCACACTTAACCTCATGGAAACCATCAGATTTTCATTAAATTGAGCTACAGACTGTTTAAAGTCTCAGTGCTGCAAATCGATGCAATGCGAGTTTGTGTAATGTCGTGTCTTACACAAATTTCAGGTCACCACATTGACTTTCTGTCTGAATTGTCTTGTATTTTGACTTTGAAAAGAGTACACCTTTCTGTTGTGGCAGGATTCCCTCAGTGCAACTTAGGGCATATTCAATAAGGAACTTAATTTGTTTCGGTAAAATTAAAGTTCATGGAAATATGATAACTGATAAAAACAGGAAAATTAAAATAATGTCAAAGATTTAACTTTCTGAAAAAGGAGTAAAGGTGTATAAGTACAGAATAGAAAGCCAAATGGCCTCTAGTTAAGAATGTACTAGCCTAAATAGATTTATAACACAAGTGTGTACTAATGAAAAAGTTAATATTCATATTTCAGTAGCACTGGGTGACTTGGGCTAGAAGTTGCACCCCTGCGATGATGAGCTCACAGAATCCTTTTCAAAACAACTATATTCTTGGAAAGAGTTGTCAGAAGTAGGCATTCCCTTAAATGACATTCAGTATTGCAGGTTTTGTCAATATAAATATGATTTCTTACATCCTAGGATTGCCTCAGTTTCTTCTCTCGAGTCTTCTTTGGCCTGGAATAGAACCCTCATATAAAGGGAGATTGGCATCACTGGAAAAGAAGATGGTAGAAGCAGAATGGATATGCTAGAAGCTGGAGACACTCTTTGTAGGAGTACTAGCATAACTTCATTTCTCTGAACGGCCATTTAAGAGGTGATCCTCCTTCCTGCACCAGTAATAAATTGGGATGGCTGCATATCCGGGTAGGTGTCTGACCAGTGCAATGCCTACTGGAGTATAATGTATACTGGAAACCATTGGGGGAGTGAGGGTGGGAGAAAAAGTGACGGCTAGAAAATTGCTTTCACGTTAAATAATGCAACTGATTAGTATTTGGTGCCACAGTGCATTTTCCAGCTTTTCTTTGCACAGAAGTATGAGAAAAAGAAGAGAGAAATGGGGCAGAAAGGGAAGAGATGGAGAAAGTGTAACCACTTTTTGAGGCTACTTCCACTCTCCCAGGATATGTTTGTTGTTAGCCCTCCTTAAGTGATTGATTCACTCTGATAACTTGTAGTACTTGTAATCTTCCTTGAGCACCATATCTCATTGGGAAGTTAGAAGGTTAACAAAATTGCTGAATATGTGGCCAATTCCCCAAATGAATGATACACTCCATTGCCTACCACTGTGTTGTCAGGGATGAGACAGACCATACAGACTTGGCTGTACTCAGCAAAAGGGTAAAATTGTCCTGTCAAACTACACAAGTTCCTTTTCAAAGCTGTAAGCTAATGGCTGTTTCCTCCAGCAGTTCCTGTCACTGCTTCTATCCCACGTAGACATCCAAGCACATCCTGTGTATTTACCAGATAGTAATGTGTGCTGCATCCCCTAATTCTTTGGATATCAGCATCCCTTAAATTCACATTATTTTCCTGTTTTGTGGAGATAGTACTGTGCTAGGATTTCTAATATCAGGGGCTGTGCTGGTGTTAAGACATCTTCTGCATATTCAGAAGCAGATGGTTTAGCCTGTGTTGCAGATACGGACAAAGTCCTGTGTGAAGTATCAGAGTACAGATGAGAGTGATGTTTGTATATTGTGTGCTTTCAGAAAACACATAGATAAGGAAATAGTATCTCTGTCTCAGCGCTATACCTGGCTGAAGGAATCTTTCCAACGTAACATGTAGCATTGGGGTCTGAAGGAGTCCTGGATGAGAAGGAGCGTGTCTTGTTGAAGCTTCTGTGCTGGATAAAACGGGAAGGAAGGGAATCTCAGGTATTTCTCATCACTTTAGGCCTGCTTGGAACCTGTCAGGTGTTTAGTAGATTAAGTAGTGGTGTCAGCATCCAGAGCCTACCTCACTGAGGTAGACTGAGGGCTGAGGACGGCTGAGTACTGCTAATGTTAGAGTGTCTGGGAAGGTGGACAGCAGCATTTTGGGTTTATTAGATGCAGCTGATAACTCTTACCTTGCTGATGCACTTGAGCGTTCAATCACATAAGTGGTCTGGAGATTTTGGAGAGGGATTGAATATTTGATGCAATGTTTCCAGAAAGCTGAAGAGATAAGTGGATGTTGTGCACTGTGTGTTGTGCTCCCAGCAAAACAAACATCTCAACAGGTCAGTGATTTCAGAAATAGTGCGGTTCTGGAAGAACATTCCTTTAACTCCTTTTTGCTGTTGAACAGTTACCATCTGCCTCAAAGTCTGCATTGAGAGCTTCACAGAGGCCCTTAAAGAAGTTATGTGCTTATGCATAAGGAATAAGATGCTAAATGAATCCTATGTCACAATAGTAAATAACTTCCATTACCATTACTATGAAATGGCTACTTTCTATATGCATTTTCACAGTTAAGAAATGCTCATGCAGGAAAGCCCATACTGCTGTGTCTTCATCACTTTTGCCCATTTCATGAGCTGAACAGTGTGAACACGCTTTTGCCGTGTAAATATTCTTTCTTGGATAGTTTGCTGTATGTCTGTTAATTCCTCAAAAGCATTCAAATTTCAGTGTTATCCATTCTGTTGGTACTGTGGGAGTACTGACCCTGATTTAAGAATGTATCAGCTCTAGAAGCAAGGGAATTGTCTGCAGGGCTCACATGTCAACAAAAATCAGCTGCTTCGCACATGAAGCCTGGTGAGGAAATTACTGCAGAGGCACCGGTGCCATCCCTACTCCCTGCCTGCCTCTCCCAGACCGCTTCCTTCAGTCAGCCAAGGTTACCTTGTCCAGCTGCTACTTCTCCTGGGTTACCACTTACACATCTAGAGTAGCCAGCCACTCATCCACGCTGAAAGGACAAATAGCCTTCTGAAACCCTGTTCTCTGAATAATGCTCACTAATAGAAGAGAGCCAGCAGTATATGCAGATTACTTGACGCCATCGGAGCAAATCCAGCTGGAAAGGTAAAGCAAAGCACATTCCATGCATTTTTACTGTTTGCAGCCGTGTAAGTCTCATTTCTTTGAATGGAGTCTTTCTCTTCCAGATATTATTTTTAAAGAAACATTTGAAGTATCTCCTGAAGATTTCAGATAAGACACAGGAGGAAAAAAAAACCAAACAGTTCTAAGTCTGCATCTAATAAGCTGACACTGCAGCCTCAGGAAAAGGGCAAATACGGCCAGTGCTTTCTCTGAATACACCACGAACAGCCTACACACTGTGTGGCTGGAAGTGTTCAAACGCAGCAGTGACAATCTAAATCACCAGCAGCTCCATCATAAGTACATGTGCCCAGGTGCCCTGTCTCTGCAGATGTTTTGCTCTCATTTTGAGCTGAAATTGTAACATTTTTGTTGAGAAAGGCTTTCAGATCTTGTTAAAAAAATAGCCTAATAGTTGCTTTGGATGTGACTGACAAGCTAGTTTTCATTGTGCTATTTTCACTGTAATACTCTCTTGATTTTGACCTGAAGAACCAATGATCTCATTCCTTGGGAGGGAGGAAAGAGTGACAAAATCCAGAGGTTCAGTGATGACACTGAACTTCTTCATTGTCAAAGGAGCTATGAAATCATCTGCCTTCCAGCCAAAACCACTGGGGAGTAAGCAGCATCCTTAAAAGAAAGCAAAATTTGCAGGAGAAAGTGGTGGCATGGAATAGCATCCTTCTTGTGCCAGTGGAGGTGTGCTGCTCCTCAACCTGTGTCTCCTGGAATTGAGGAAAGTACCTTTTCTCACCTCTGTCAGCAACAACACTGCTCAAGTGGGTAGTGAGTTTTTAAGGTCTGGCTCTTGTCATTCTATGACTTCTGCTGAAACCTCTTACCAAGATGTTTCACAAAGTTGTTTTGGGACCTGAAGAGAATGAGATCCCCATTCTGCATCTCTTTCTTGATCAGACTTGACTGCCAGCTTGGTGGTCTGTATGTCTTGGAATTATCCATCCGTGTTTATCTTTGCTGGAAACCTTCAGTTGTGAGCTACAATGAGGGACAATCTGAATCACAGAATGGTTTGGGTTGGAAGGGACATCAAAGACCATCTAGTTCCAAACCCCCTGCCATGGACAGGGACACCCTCCACAGCCCAGGTTGCTCAAAGCCACATCCAACCTTGCCTTGAACGCTGCTGGGTGGAAGGGCAGCCACAGCTTCTCTGAGAAACCAGTTCCAGTCCCTCACCACTCCCAGAGTCAAGAATTTATTTCCAATATGCAATATAAACCTCCTGTATTTCAGTTTAAAACCATTGCACCTTGTCCTGTCACACCAAGTCCTTACAAACAGTCCCTCCCCAGCTTTCCTGTAGGCCCCTTCAGGTACTGGAAGGCAGCTGAAAGACCCTCCCCGGAGCCTTCTCTTCTCCAGGCTGAACAACTCCATTTCAGTCTGTCTCGATACAAGAGAAGCTCCAGACCCCTGACCATCTTTGTGGCCTCCTCTGGGCTTGTTCCAACAGTTCCTTGTCTGTTTTGTGATGGGAACCCCAGAGCTGGGTGCAGTACTGCAGGTGGGGTCTCACCAGAGCAGAGCAGAGGGGCAGAATCACCTCTCTTGACCTGCTGGTCATGCTGGTTTTGATGCAGTCCAGGACACAGTTGGATTTCTGGGCCACAAGTGCACATTGCTGGGTCATGTTAAGCTTTCCAACAATCAAAACCACTGAGTCCTTATCTTCAGAGCTGCTCCAAATCCATTCTCTGCCCTGCCTGTAGTTGTGCTTGGGATTGCACTGACCCATGTGTAGGACCTTGCACTGCCCTTATTCTACTTCATGTGGGTCACACAGACCCACCCCTGAAGCCTGTCAAAGCTCCTCTGGATGCCATCCCTTCCCTCCAGCATGTGGATGGCACTGCACAGCTTGGTTTTGACAGAAAACTTGCTGAGGGTATCCCAGTGTCCATGTCACCGACACAGATGTTAAATGGTGCCAGTTCCAGTACCAACCCTTGAGGAATTCCACTAGTCACTGGTGTCCACTTGGACACGTTGTCCACAACTCTCTTGAGTGTGATAATAAGCTAGGATAATTTAAAATAAATAAACCTGAATTTTCATTGTTGAGGAGAAACTTTTCTGTTCTTACTCAGCACTTGCTTAGAAGAGCAGGTCTTTCTTTAGAGAGGCCTTCCTCCATTATCTCTAGTGCAAATGGAAATCAAAAGGCTGTTTTAAAAAAAGGTTGAGAATATGTAGCTGATGTTTCTATCCAAGTTCAGCTCTTCTGGCATGCAAAAGAAGCTAATCGAAAAGGCTCCATGCAAACATTTTTACCAGTTTGCAAGTAAGTAGCTGCAAAGGCTATCATAAAAATTTAAGTATTTGAAAACAGATATTTAATAGAAATCATAGTCTTACTCTTTCTTTGCAATATGACATCCAATCTGTGTGGCTTTTCCCAAAGTATACTGTAGTTTGCAAAACACCAAAGTTACTACATAGGGGTTTTGAAACTTCCTGTGCAGCTACATACTTTTTTCTGGTTTTTTTTCCGGAGTTGTCATATTGGGCAGTTATAACCCAAATATTCTGTGGGCAAAGCCTTTGTGTGCAAAGTCAAAGGTGGCTCATATTATCCAAGTGATCTCAGTGACTGCACCTGTCATGTGGAGTGTAATTTAAACCAGATTGGGACTTCAATAAGTTTTGCTGAAGAAGGCATGTTTGTAAAGTATCAGAATGGATGTGGCACAGCATGAACAAGAGAAGAAACATATACTGCTTCTGTAAAAAATGCTACCGTCTGCAACTGATAAGTAAATTATTTTTATTTCGTTCATCAAGGGCCACAGGAGAAACCCACTGGAATACAGAAACCTGTACAGGCCTTAGCTTGTAACTAGCAGAGATTAAGGAAAACCTTTACAGGAATATGTCATGTAATGAGAACCTCCTCACCGCTCGCCTTTGACAAAATTGTTGGCTCTAAATGACAGCTGGGAATAAATGCCTTCCTTTTCCTTCCGTTCAGGTCTGGTTTTCATGGAAGAAAGCTGTAAAGAAGTTCAGCATGTGCAAAGCTATCAGCTCCTGCACACTAGGACACATAAGCACTTGTGCTTTTTACAGCTTTCCTCTGCTCCATATTCTGTGTAAAGGTTTAAACTTTAAGACACAAACCAGCCCAAAGAGAGACTTCCCTTGAGATGGAAACATTAGCGTTCCTTACTGCTCATGTATTTTTACATGATTTCAGACAGCAGAACTGCTGTCTTCGTGTGTCTCTCGGTGCTTCTTCACAAATGAGGCAGCTTTATAATTAGAGTCATTACTTAGAAAGATCTTTGACTAACATAAAGGCCCCTGCCTAGCCAAACGATTGATAATCATAGTGGATTTGGAATTTGTTTGCCTCCTCACCAGTATTATCTTAAAAGAAGCACCAGCTCGAGGAGGAGAAATGTTAGGAGGCAACAGTTAAAATCAAAAAGCAGCAACTGGCTTGGACATTGGATCTGGAATAGAAATTACTGGATTCCAGATTAATAGTGGGATCAGATTAATGCTAATACAAATATTCTGTCAGCAGATGTGTAAAAATGTATATGATTTGAGAGGCCTGTTCCTTAGCTGTGAGGGGCCCCATTAAGTTAAGAAGATTTTGAGGAGAAATTGGTGTTTTCTTGGATGGAAGAATCACTGGAGGACAAGGGTAGCAATTGTGAGTGACACTAAGCAGACCCGGTAAACTCACTGAATTATAAGGTTTACCGGGTCTGCTTAGTGTAAATCACCTCCCAGTAAGCATCTGAATATGCTTACTGGAAGGTGATTTACATCAGGTGAGGCTTAACTTGTGCTGCCAGCTTCCTAAATAGGAGCCTGTTCTATCCTATATAGAACTATATACTACTTCCATGGGACTTAATGATACTGTGTGCAAAGGCGTACTGAAAAAAGTAAGCCAGTGAGGGACAAAAAATATGAAATTTTTATTTCACATTGTCCAATAGGAGGCAAATGTCAATGTGACGCTGAGATCAGTCATCCATGTGTAGCAGCACTCTGAACTGAGACTTAGTGTAAAGAGTCACAGCACTCCATCCACTATGATAACTCCTTCTAGCAGGTCAGCACCCATAGCTCCTGCTAGATCTGCTCGTTTGAGACTTACTTTGAGTCTTACAAATGTTTTGGAAATGCCACTCCATTTAGAGAAGGAAGAACGAGCACAAAGATCCCCGGCAATGTTCAAGGTCAGGTTGGATGGAGCTTTGGGCACCCTGCTCTAGTGGAAGGTGTCCCTGCCCATGGCAGTGGAGTTGGAACTGGGTGATCTTTCAGATGCCTTCCAACCCAAACCATTTTATGATTTGTCCGAGGATCACCAAACAGTATGCCTGTGGCAAATCTAGTCTCTTACAGTTTCTTCTGAAGCTTAATCCCTAAAGATGAGCCATTCAGTGACTGCCTGGATGAATCTCACAGATTTTATTACGACTCCTCTGCTGCTATAATTAAAATTATTCAATACACAGATGTGTGTAGAGAACTGAACCATCCCAGCATAAAAATGTTTGCTATGAACTAGTAACAGTATAATTATATTTTCTTTTTAATCGTGTTCATATCTAAAGAAAGAGGAAGTTAATTTATTGCACTTAGACCTGGCTGCCCTGGAAATCAGCACAGTTATGACTAATATGTGGACCTGGGGCTTTTCTTTTTAAATTCTCAGTATTCATACAGTTTCCCATTTGCATAAGCCTAAAGTTAGAGAATACTAGTTTATTAAGTTTCTCTCTTACTAAGAGCTAAGCAAGCAGAGTTGAGCAGAATGAAAAGGTATGTGGCATTATCATTCTTGGATTTAGAGACCGGTTTTGCTTGGTACCTTAAGCATGACTTAGTACGATTCACTTTTTGCTGTAGTCAATTCTTGCTAGTGAATGCTAGTAGCTGTGGCCCCACCAAAGAAAAGAGAGACTTTATCAATAATTTTGTCTGATGGTAGACAATTCTTTCAATTTTATTGTTGGTCACAAACATTCATCTGATTTTGACAGTCTGCCTAATATCATGTTCCCTTAAAAGCTTCTCCTGTCCACAGGATTTCAGAAGGGTTTGTGGTTTGGCACATGAGCATTTGTCCTATTTTCACGTTTAGGTGGCCTATAAACCACAAAGGATGATACAGACCGGCTCTTAACGCTACCTGCCACTTGCTGCCAGCGGTAATGAGGTAAGAACAGTTTCTGGTACATACACCTGCACCCAGCATTCTTCACTCAGGTTTCTGTTACTCTGGGAAGTGCACTGGGAACACCTTTCAGGGAAGGCTTCGGATTTATCACAACTGCAGCTGTTGCAACCAGTGAAGAGGATGACAGCAGCAAGGCAGGTGTAAAGGGACATTCCTTTTGATGGACGGTCCTCTGTAGACAATTCATCCAGTGTGAGCAACTGAAACAAGAATACAGCAGGGAGAGGAGAGGGAAGGAAGGGCAGGGAAGATGTGGCCTACACCTCCCGCTTTCTGCAGCTCAGCCATTTCTCTGCATTGGAATGCCCTGGCCGGCACCCGTGACACCGTTCCAGAAGTGCTGAGAACCGGGGAGGCACACCGGCCACCCAGCCTGCTCCTTATCACCCAGGGTGAGCTATGAAGAGCCAAGACCTTCCAGCGCTCGTTCTGGTAGATAACGCACTGCGTTTTAGCGAGAACCCCAAACCCAACTAAACCAAAACCCAACCGCCCCAAACTACCGCGTAACACAGTGCGCGCATGCAGAGCCACACACGCTGCCGCAGCCGCAGAAGGCAGCGCCCATGTGCCGGCCAGCGCCGTGCGACAGCCGAACGGGAGCAAGAGCAGCTGTAAAACGCGGGCTCGCCTCTCCGAGCCCCGCTGCGCCCCGAGCCCCGCGCCTCAGTTTCCGCGTCTGCGAAACGGGGCGGCGCGGCCCGCCTGGGAGGCGCTTCATGGGGAGAAAGGAGCTGGGGGGGGGAGCGGAGGCGCGGCTGGGCTACCGCCACAGCGCCCGCGCCGCCGGAGCTCCCCTCTCCCCGGGGCGGCGCGGCACCGGCCGTGTGGGATCCCCCGGTGAGCGACAGGAACCTGCCCCGGGAGCGGGGACTGCGCGGCAGCGGCGGGCGGGTCGGCAGCAGCCCGCGCTCCTCGCAGGCGGCAGCGCGGCGCCCAGCAACCGCCTCAGAACTCCACATCCCGCCGCCGCCCGGCTCCCTCCACTCAGTTTTATATTTGCGCGCCCTTTCAATCCTCAGTGACGTGTCCCGCGCCGCGCCCAATCGGCTGGGCTCTCTGGTCAGGACAATGGAAGGCCCTCGGCCAATCGACGCGGCGGCTGGCTTGGCGGCAGCCAATGGGGACGGGGCTGTGTTGAGAGTAATGTTACCAGCGCTGAGAGTGTGAGGAGGCTGCGTATCGATCCCGCTCTCACAGCCATTGCGGTGCACCGGGCTACACAGGGACCCAGGCAGCGCTGGGG
>VXBZ01008412.1:0-20461 GCA_013399135.1 Heliornis fulica | reverse complement strand
CCGCCTTCCCCCCCCACCCGCAGCCAGCGGGAAGTGCCCCAGCCACTAGCCCTGCCTCGGGTGCCGCCTGGCTCTGGAAACGTCTCCATGGTAGGCAGGAGCCGCTCCTGGTTCTTCAGCCCTCTTGTTTTCTTGATAGAAACTTCAAACCGGACGTGTTTAGTCACAGAGCAGAAATCTNCCGCCTTCCCCCCCCACCCGCAGCCAGCGGGAAGTGCCCCAGCCACTAGCCCTGCCTCGGGTGCCGCCTGGCTCTGGAAACGTCTCCATGGTAGGCAGGAGCCGCTCCTGGTTCTTCAGCCCTCTTGTTTACTTGATAGAAACTTCAAACCGGACGTGTTTAGTCACAGAGCAGAAATCTGCTTCTGTCTATCCGCCAAACCGATAGGAAATACTGCTTCTGTGGCAATACGGGCAGGCAGCATGTGTGCTTTTAAAAAAAAAAAATCTTTTTTTTTCCTTCCTTTTAAATTCCTGCCGAAGAGCAGAGTTTGTCAGGGTGCAAGTGGCTTTTTCTAGGGAGCTATGAAGAAATACTCTGAATGACTGACTTGGGTGTGAAAGTTCCAGGAAGGTATTCTTCATTCCCTCTCAGTCCCTGAAAGAGTCAGATAGTCCTTGTGTTGAGCAGAGCTTTGCTAGTCATATGTAAATGTCATACTTCTGGTGTCCCTGGCTCGGTTATAACATGTTTAACTGAGTGCAGTGTTCCATTCCTGTATTTCTAGGTATACATATGCAGAGAGGCTAATCGTTGGGTTTGTTTTTTTTTTTTAAGGAGAGTGATAATATAAGGCGTACGAAAATAATGATAAATCTTTTTGCAAATAACAAGTTCCCAAATCCTGCAGGGGAGTGGGTTAAAAACACAAGCTTCATTGAGAAAAAGAAATAGTGACCCATAGAGCCATCCAAGACAGGATACTCTGGTACTTTTCCCTTTCAGTATAATTTATTCCAAGCGTAAGATTGATAACACTACAAGTAATCAAGGATTGCGGTCTCCACTGCACTGGTGGTAGTACTTGCTTTCAGGTTGCTTGGTAGGGACATTTTAGAACTAGATATTTTGAAGGCCCTTGGAGATTTCGGGTTGCTTGCATCCAGGTCAGCTCAAACAGTGTTGGCAAAAATCTTCAGTAAATTTCCAGAAAAGAAGGTTCTTCCTGCTGTATGATTCCAGAATACTTCTCTGATGGGTCTTGTATGGCACGATCCTTCGTTGCAGTTTAATTCCTACATCGGTTTGTTAAAAAAAGTAAAACTTTTAAAGTGTCTTTTTTGCTTTGTTATAGAAAATCATCCAAAATGGGCAAAGGTGATCCTAAGAAGCCGAGAGGTAAAATGTCTTCGTACGCCTTCTTTGTGCAAACCTGCCGGGAGGAGCACAAGAAGAAACATCCAGATGCTTCAGTGAACTTTTCAGAGTTCTCAAAAAAATGCTCAGAACGATGGAAGGTAGGAATAACTGCTTAAAAAAAACCCACAAAACCATGAACAACTGCTTTGTGTGAAATACTGTTCAAGATTACATGTGATGTCTTTAAAATTTCAGGTTCTAGATAAGTGCAGTTGTAAGATCCGTGGTAACTATCCATTGTTCTTGCCTTACCATTAGCTCCCCCAGCTGAAATTTGGATATGCTTTTAATTCTTAAAATGGTTGTTTTGATCCTTGTGGGTCCCTTCCAGCTAGAGATGCTCTACGATTCTAATTGCCTTCCAGACTATGTCTTCCAAGGAGAAAGGGAAGTTTGAAGATATGGCAAAGGCTGACAAGCTTCGTTACGAAAAAGAAATGAAAAATTACGTACCACCTAAGGGGGAAACAAAAAAGAAGTTCAAGGATCCAAATGCACCTAAGAGACCTCCGTAAGTAGATTTCTAGTTAATCTCATTTGGGACAGTCGTGCTGGAGTGTATCTATAAAGTGATCAGTTTATCCAGGTTTAGGAGTTTCAGAAATACAAGACTGTCTGACTTTCTTGCACGGTGAGGTAAAGATAGGTTGAAGGTTTAGTTACGGAATACAGGTTTGTGGTTTCAGGTTGGCCCTCTCTGTCAAAGTCAGAATAATGTCCGACTTTGAAAGAGGATGCAAAAATTGGCAGCGTGAAGTTCTGACTCATGTTCCCAGTTTCTGTTAGGAGGGTAAAATTCTAGTGTAAAATGGTGGTAAAATATTTCAGGCCCTGCTCTCCCCACCTGTTAGCCTAAGCAGACTTTTGATTGGTTGTCCATTTAAAATTAAGGGGCTTTTGCACAGAAAGCCTTTGGTTAGAGGACTGATCTTTCCCCCAAAAAATGAGCTTGGAAATTTAAAATCTTCAGCCTTTACATAAAAGTGACTGGCTTCATGTTCACCTGGTACTACTTTGGTACTACACACTAGTACTTTGTGTGCTTGTGTGTTAAATGGTGCTAATGCTGAGAGGAACAGTAAAGTTCCTCTATGAGGGAATGCTTATATTTGGGCTGATGCTGTCATTTGGAAATCCTCATCGTCATAATAAATACTGCTACTTCTCTGCCTCTTAACAGTTCTGACAGTATTTGCAGCCTTGGTATCATTCACTCATTCCCTTTTTTTTTTGTTTTAAGATTTTCTCTGCATACAGTATATAGAATTTGCCATTCTGTGTGTTCTGCCAAAAATGGGACCAGATGTGCAGTATTACTTCAGACAAGGATGTGCAAGTTGTCAAAGTAGTTTATTCAGTTCTAATACCTTTGGTTGCAATTAACATTTGTCTCACTTTGCAGTGCTTTTCCAAAACACTCATAGATAACAAAGGTCACTAAAGCTTTTGTTGCACTAAAGTCTAAAATTAATTGGTTTTAATTTTTTTTTTCCCTTATCTGCCCTTGCCTGTAGTTCGGCTTTTTTCTTGTTTTGCTCTGAGTTTCGTCCAAAAATCAAAGGAGAACATCCTGGTCTGTCCATTGGGGATGTTGCAAAGAAACTGGGAGAGATGTGGAACAACACCACTCCAGATGATAAACAGCCTTATGAAAAGAAGGCTGCTAAACTGAAGGAGAAGTATGAAAAGGTAACATCAATGTTTATGGAGTTGGTTTGGGGAGGTTAGGCTTGATTTTGATGGGATTTTTTTCCTTCCCCTATGCTCTGATACCTGGTGTGGCAAATTGTTACATGCTAATGACAAATTGTCATGATATCTGTAGGAAAACACCATGCAAGGGAGCAGGCGGTTTATGACTATAACACTAAATTGCAGTCCTTTGTTTTAAACTGCTTGCATTCATCTGTAATTCAGGACCATCGATGATGGTTTTATAGATACCATGGCATCTGTATGGTTATTAAAGCAATAGGTCACAGCAGTACCAGTTAATACCAGTAAGTGAAGATTGAGTCAGTTCTCCCTCATTCTGGAGATACCAATGAGCAGCCCTGATTATTGGCATAATTGATACACGTAGATACTTTTTAGAATTTATTCTAGGGATGATGTCAGAACACTGATGAGATGCTAGTTCTAGGCACGTGTCTTTCCTGTACATATTTTGTGTCCATATCCTTTCTAGTAATTAAGGTAGTTAATAATACATATGAAGCAGCATGTCATGCAGTTCCTTGAATTATTAAAGATAAATCCTGTCATTATAATGGGAACTCCAGAAATGTGTTGTGCACACAGGGTAGCGCTACATATGATTTTTTTACATCCAGAGGCACATTCTCACCCCACTCTGAGGAGAGCGAGGGGGGAGGGGGGCTGAACGTTGGCCTCCCTGATAATGCTTTACAAAGGGTTGGCAATCACCTATAGCTAATGTGCAGTACACCACAAAGATTCGTTTGTGTGCCGTGACCTTCCTCTGGGTATTTCTCCCACTGGCAAACGAGATCACTTTAAAATTGTGGGATTGTAGTGGGCAGCGTGGCCCATTTGAGTCCTAATGATGTGCTGGAGAGGCATTGCAGGTCTAGAAGCTTTCCCATATTGTCCTTCCTGTGCAGCTAAAACTCCTCAGCATGGTAATTGTTCGTACAAACAGCCAAGACACCTCGGAAGAGACTTTTTAAATGGTAGAATTATTAATCTTTATTCCCAGGTGCTCTAGTCTTTGCTTAGTTTTGTTGTTACTTCTTAAACTTACAAATGGGGTTTGAAGCTGCTGTAATCTCAGTGTTTCACTGCTTGGTCTTTGGCTTGGTCAGTGGTTGTTGTATCTCCTGAAAACAGCCTGCTAAACTTTAAAGGAGTCTGAGGGAACTGTAAGACCAGTGGTGTAATGTGAACTGGGTGGGGAATGTTTGGAGATTGGGACCATTTGAGTCAAAGTGTTGATGCTTCTCTGTGGCTGGTATGCTGAAGTCCTGTAGATCAGTTCCGTTAGGTAATTGTTTTTATTACTGGCGCAAAGTTGGGAAGTCTTAACCATTTTCCTGGCTTGGTCTTCCAGGTACAGTTCCGACTTCCTATAGCAGGAACTGAATTTTGTGTGTTATAAACCACTAGAATAAATTTATTGCATGCAGAAGGTGGCACTGTCTACCCTTTAATCAAGCTCTTGTACCTTTTATTTTGTAAACCTCAGGCAGAATCCGGTATAATTGCTGAGGTGTAACATAGCAAGTACCAGGCCATGTCATTTTAATGTGTTCCGGATGGCTAAATGCAGTTTTGTGCCTCAAACAAGGAATTTCCTGTGCGTTTCTTCAGGCATCGTAGGAGGTGGGAGTAGTAAGGGACCTTAAGAGGTCTCCCTACTTATGGGACGGTGGGATCAGCTGTGCTTTTACTATCCCACACATCATCTTTTCTGAGCCTGTTACCAAAAGCCCAACAGAGGAGATTCCTCAACAGCGTGTTCCAGCGCACGTACCAGTGTTATTTCTGTGCTAGAGGGTTCCCCATCCTTTGGCATTCGTCTGGTAACTGAAGCTACAGATTCAGAAGAAGGGGCAGGTACCTGGGTGGCTCTGGTTCCCCCTTTGGAAGTTGCTCAGAGCTCTTGGCTGGTTAAATCTTTGAGAGATTGTTACTGCTTTTCTCCTCCAAGGATATTGCTGCGTACCGGGCCAAAGGGAAGGTCGATGCAGGCAAAAAAGTAGTTGCCAAGGCTGAGAAGAGCAAGAAGAAGAAGGAGGAGGAGGAAGATGAGGATGAAGACGAAGAGGATGAAGATGATGAAGAGGAAGAAGAGGAGGAGGATGAAGATGATGATGATGATGAATAAGTCTCTTTTAGAGCAATTTCTTTCTTGTCTATAAAGCATTTAACCCCCCCTGTACACAACTCACTCCTTTTAAAGAAAAAAAAAACAATTGAAATGTAAGGCTGTGTAAGATTTGTTTTTAAACTGTACAGTGTCTCTTTTTTTGTATAGTTAACACACTACCGAATGTGTCTTTAGATAGCCCTGTCCTTAGTGGTATTTCAATGGCCACTAACCTTGCCTGGTACAGTGTGGGGGTTGTAAATTGGCATGAGAGTTTTAAAGCAGGTTCCTGTTGGTGCACAGCACAAATTAGTTATGTACGGGGATGTAGTTCATTTTCCATCTTCAGTTGTCTCTGATGCATCATAAAAATAATTGTTGTTCTGTTAACTGAATACCACTCTGTAATTGAAAAAAGGAGAAAAAAAGTTGCAGCTGTTTTGTTGACATTCTGAATGCTTCTAAGTAAATACAATTTTTTTTATTAGTATTGTTGTCCTTTTAATAGGTGCCCTTGAAAAATCATACTTTTCCTTTTTTTTTTTTTTTTTTTTTTTTGAGGGGAACTCATCTTTTGCTTTACTGAATGCCCGTTTGGGATCATGGGAGTATTACAGTTTTCATCTTTCATATAACCAGCTGATAAACAAAGCTTTGATCTGCATACCCTGCATAATCATGATAGGGTAAGAAAAGAAATATATAGGCATACGATGAGAGNGAGGGGATGTTAAATTTTGTCCTAGAAGGACCCATAGGAAGAGTATGTCCATCCAGTGTAGAGAAATTTACAGGTGTGACTCCGTTACCATGTAATGGAAGTTGTATTTGTAAATCTCTGAACACTTGAGAGTGATGAGCATACCTAAAATATGTAAAGTTAAAAAAGCATGAAATTACCATGTTATTTTTTGGTGACAGGTCTGGTGACGGCCACGGGCTTTATACCATGAAACTCTCCTGGTAGCAAATGGCCCACGAGAAATGATTTTTCTTTCTAAGATTTCTATAAATGGTACCATTATTATTTGTTAAATCTATGTAAATTCATATTTGTATTCTTGAAATTCTAGTTTTAGCCCTTTAAACAAAGTTGTATATTGTCTCAAATTGAAAATGAGATAAGATGTATTTTTCCTGTTAGGTTTTATACCGCACTCTTGATGTTTGCCCATTTTTAAGTTAAATATAGCTGTATGGAAAAGTACATTTTATTAAATTTTGCATTAAAAAGTGAAATGTTTATGGTATACCAACAATGTCTAATTTGGTCAAATACAGTTCTCTTCCAAAAACCAAAGCTAAGGGTTTTTTTTTGCGTATTTAGTAAAACTTCAAGTGCTGGCAACTGTTAACTATTTTCACATATACCTGCTTACCAGTTTGGGGGACAATTTGGCAATTTTGTGGTTACAAAATAATGGTTCTCTTAAGTGCCAGTGTTTAAAAAAGAAAAAAAAAAAGGCAAAAAAAAAGCATTCTTGTAATTTTACACGCTTTTGTGACGGAGTATTGTTTTGTTATACAATTTTGACTTTCAGATTCTTATTTCAATTTGCATTTATGTATAACTTCAGGAGAAATATTGAACATCTGAATCCTGGATGATACTAATAAACTAATAATTGCAGAGGTTTTAAATACTTAGTTAAGTGGTTCGATTAATATCCTAAGGGTTTGGGGTTTTTTTGACATGTGTTGGTTTTGGATGTGTACATCCCTGCTCTCTGTTTCAGACAGAACGTTGCCATTTGCAATGTCTCCCATGTGGAAAGCTTAGGACAGATTTATTTTGTTTTTCTTCTTAAACACAATGTTACCCGTGTAAATGCTCCTAACTGATTACAAATACTTCTTTTTAGTGCTGAAGGGCTTTGTTTCCCCAGGTCATCAGAGGAAAGTAGACACGTTTCTTTTTCTTGGAACAAACATACTTAATGAGCTCACTGTAATCTTGTGCCTTTGTTCTCGGTGCTTGATGTTGACAGAAGTAACCTAAAGCATTCTGCGGATCTTAAAAGATGAGTAGCCAGTGCTTACGCAGCAGCTGGGCATGGCACTTGCCTTTATTTTGGAGTTAGCACATTGAGAACAAACAGGCTGAGAGGGGAGGTGATGTAACAATGACAAATGCTGTTTTCTGAGCAAGAGACACCCCCCAGTACTGTGCTGCGGAGGCTGATGAAGGCTGGAGGAAGCTGACGACGACGTGAGCCGTTGTTACGTGCCTGTAAATCCACTGAGCTTGCATTGGACTGAAGTCTTGTGTCTTCTAGAAATCTCCTTTGAAACAATGAAATTGCTGGTCCTGGAAGGAAGTACCAGTCAGGTAGATCAGTTCTCCTTTCAAAATAAAATCAGAGCTTCAGAGATGCTGGGAGTTGTTGCTGTCCCTCACAAGCTACAGCAGCTTAATCCTCTAGGGTTAAACTACACTTGATTCTCCGCACTTATAGGTCAGGCTTGACTACTACAAGGTCACTTGATCTGAGTTCAGTTATTGGTGACACTTGCATCTGCCTGCCCGTGAACTTCAGAAGTCTGCTTGCTGAGGTGAGGGACAGTGGTTCCCCACAAGGGAACTGGCCAGCTCTGGTGCTGCATCCAAACAGGTGTTTCCCAAGGGCTTTAACCCTCAAATACTTGATGTAGAGGAAAAGAGGCTTTTCCTGTCCTAAACAAAAAAAGTGAATTGCTTTGGGGAGAACTTTAATAAGGTTGTGGTACCGTGAATGTTAAATGCTGTACTGATTTTACGGGTTTTTAATCTGGTCCTGAAAGGAGCTGCTGTGTGGCCACCCACTCTCTGGGTTTGCTCTGCAGCTTTAGACTGGTCTATCTGAACGTGCAGGCAGTGCTCATCCCTTCTGCTGTTCTTTCAGTGATCACACCAGCTCAAGCAAAAGGTTGGAACTTCTTAATGAGATGTCCGTGACGAGGGTCCCTGGAACCCTGAACTAACATCATGTGGCTGGAAAGATTTCCACAGCTGAATTAGGGCGATGCTGGTGCTGCTGACCCTGAGCCTGTCTATGCTGTGACAAGCCCAGTATGGAGGAGAAAGGTCTGAGTAACAGCTGGGCCTATTCAAACCCAGTTTGAGTAACCACCAGAAGAGGGGCCAGGTGGGTGGACTGTGCAGGCAGCATTAGGTTCTCTAGATGGGTGACAATCCAATCTTGAAAGAAACCTTTCCTAATCCTTGCTAGCCTAAGGGTTAAACCTGCTCCATAGAACTCCTATTCTGCCCTCCCAGCTATGCCTGACAAGATGAAAGGAGTAAAGCTGATGTACAACATGAGGTTGTAGCATGTTATTCAATATTGGCCCTGTGCCAGAGACCCAGCAAAATCCCTGCTGTTGAATGCCCGTGGGACGTTATTACCGCCTGAAATTCGTTGAGGGATGTTTTTTTGAGGAGCTATTCCATTGCAGTGCTCTAACGTGGGTGTCTTTCCACAAACTTTACCCTAGGCTTTGCTCCTGGCTTGCACCCTACAGCTGAACTACGCTTTTGCCATGGTATTAGAGCCTACACAACAGGTTCACTTTAAATTCATACCAAAGTAATGTAGCCAAGTTGTCAGAATTTCTTCCAGTGTCAGAGTAAAAAAAAAAAGGGAAGGTAAATCTCCATGAGTTTTGTATGGTTTTGAAGAAGTTGTCTTCCATTTTTATTTTGTGTGCACTGTGCCCTGGCTTTCCTTTTGACAGTATTTCAAGCAGAAAAACAAAGATGGATATTTTTTTTTCCCCCAATGAATTTGTTATTAAGAATGAAGGTCAGATTGTTCTCAGGGATGCTTTGTGCTACTGAAAAATGCATCGTGGCTTCTGCTTTGAGAGCACCTAATTTTGAAATCCATCTTGCTGAAGCGATTGCTATTAGAGGTGACCTACAAGAGAGACAAACCTTCCCTTTCGCTACTTTACGATGGAATAAAAGACGTAAGCTATAAATTAGCTTGGTCTACCTCTTTGCTCCATCAGAAACTCAAGCCTTCCCTGCAGTAGGAGCTCTCGAAATCAGGCTACGCGGTCAGACGGAGCAGCGAGGAGCGAGCAAGTCAGGCAAGTGTGGGTTTTTTTTGAGCTACACCTTTTAAAATCTTGCTTACATTGTTAAAGCTTGTTTGACATAAATGAGGAGCGTTTGGTACAAAGGAAGTTCATCCTGATGCTTCGAGCAGCCTTTCATCTATTAAGGCAGCAAAGGCTCCAATAACACATTTCTGCCTTCCCAAAAGTTCTTCAGTAAAACCAGTGGAGAAGGAACGCCACAGCCCAGATGCCCAGAGAAGATCCAGCTCCCTGGGCACCTTACAGTAGAACAGGTCATTGTGACAATGCTCTTGGCAAGGCACTGTCAAAAAAAACCCAGGCTTATCGAGAGGTCACCGAGGACACGTGCTGCGGTGCTTGTCGAGAGGTTTGTTACAGAGGCTACAACTGAAGAAATGCCCAGGAAGAAATCCCAGCTGAGGTGATACATCTCTGACACCTCCTGCTCCTTCCCAAACTGAACTGCAAGAAAACGTCGCCAAAAATGCCCTTAGTCTCCAATAAAGTCTCTCTTGCCAAAGTGCGGGGGTTGGCCACACTCTTCCTCACCCAAACCTGGGGGAAAATGCCCCCTAAACGAAGGAGTTGCAGATGATGCAGGCTTGCAGCAGTGCCAGGTACTGATAGCCGATGGGGGGAGGAACAGACAGCCCCCTCCTTCCTGCCAGTTTGCTACTTGTCCTGTGGAGACTTTGAGGATGAAAACTGATGGGAGGAAGGACAGCACTGATCAGCTCACAGGCTCCTGCATGCCAAGTGTAAGTAGCAGGTCACTCCGGGGTGAGGGGCTTGTGCCTGAGTTTGAAATGGAGGGAGCAGGGCAGTGGGCTGCAGGTAGGGATCACAGGCACAAGTTCTGTGAAGGCACAGCTATGCAGTCAAAACAAAATTGCAGCACTCTTTTTATAAAAAAATCCCAAACTCTCAAATTTGTGTGGTGGTGGTTCCTAGGAGAGAACTTTCTTACAAAACGTGCATTACTAAATGGTGGGGTAGCGGTGACTCATGTTTTGTTTTCAGACTCTGACTGTAGCGGCACTTAGGCTCATTTTAGATCTGTTGACACACATTTCTGCTGACACCTTCCTGAAAGGAAGATGTCCCAAACAAGCATTGCATTTATAACAACCGGTACCGGAAAAAGCAGGTGAGGATTGATCACAGCCAGAGCCTCTCAGTGTCACTTTAACCACAATTTTTGGGTCAGGAGGGTTTGGCTTTGCTAAACCAGCCACCCGATGGCAGAGTGCTGGTGAATTTCTGCTCCTGCCATTCTGGCACCACTGCGGTGCCATCGGTGCTCAAAGACACCCACCAAAGCACCCCTAAAGCCAGGAGCAGCTCCTGCCTTCCACGGACCCACAAAGTGAGGGAAACTCCCTAATGTCTGTGCTGCCCTGGCACGCGGTATCCCCAGGATGTGCTCCCTCCTAAGATCGGTGTCTATGGTCTGATGGCCTTGATGCTGCTCTTCTAGTCCCCTGTTCCTACTGACGTGGGTTTTTCTTTCTATCTGAACCATTTAACGTGACTCTGGAGCACAATAGAGCTGAGATTTCTTTTTTTTTTTTTTGAAGCCGCCAGCCTGCAGGAAACAGAAGGTCTCTGAATAAAAGGGAGGCTCTTGTTACAACTTCCCTCTTATTTACTGTTCCCAGTAGCAGAGAAGTAAAAAGACAATGAATGAAATGGAGGATTAATCACGCGTAGCGCTGAAATAGAAACACGGAGACTGCAAGTCCCAGAGCACCGCTCCGAGCGATGGCTCGTACCCAGGGCGTGCAGAAACCTCCCAGCGCTGAGGCGGCTTAGGTTCAAGGCAGAGGAGACAATGCGACAGGCGGTTTTGCTAAGGCAGCCAAGCAAAATGTGAATTTTACGTGGGCTTTTCTCTGCTCCTTACTCTCAAAACCCAGGTTCAAGTTGATATCCCCAGCACTTAATCATCGGCCCATGACTTTTGCAGAGGAAACTCCCTCTTTTCTCCATTTTTCTGCATTAGTTTTAAAACAATAAAAGTTCAGGACAACTCCGCTGTCCCACAGAAGACATTAAAATGGTTCAGAGAGAAACTACTGTGCTGCTCAGTGTGTATCTTTGCTCCCGAACAGGGCTGTGGGCTTTAGGCTTGTGCCTTTTTCTCTTGCTTTTGGGTTTGCTATCCAAGCACCAGTAGATTACTGACCATTTCTGTTATTTATTCTTATTTTCTTAATTAGACTTCTGCCTGTATTAGATTTCCTGCTGTAGATTTCGAGCATTCATACCAACCTTTGCAAAGGTGTTGAGCACCTCAAGTTAATTGGTAACAAATTAACCTCGGGAGAAGCCACGGAAGAGACACAGCCAAGAGCAGGCTGTTGGCTTGAGGCAGATGATGCCCCTTACAGGTTTGTGAAGGCTTTCACTGAGGGAAAGACAGGAAGACATGCAAAAACAGGGATATGTGACACAATTCTCGTTGCTTGAAATCTTGTTTGGTGGATGACAGGTTGGCCATGAGCCAGCAGTATGCCCTGGTAGCCAAGAAGGCCAGTGGGATCCTGGGGTGCGTTAAGAGGAGTGTAGCCAGCAGGTGGAAGGAGCTGATCCTGCCCCTCTACTCTGCCCTGGTCAGGCCTGACCTGGAGTCCTGTGTCCAGTTCTGGGCTTCCTTGTACAAAACACAAGGATCTCCTGGAGAGAGTCCAGCAGAGGCCACAAAGATCATAGAATCATAGAATCACAGAATCATAGAATTGTTAAGGTTGGAAGAGACCCTTAAGATCATCCAGTCCAACTGTTAACCTACTGCCAACAAGTCCACCGCTAAATTTTTTTTTTTTCTGTGCTCGGCCCTTCAGAACTAGAATCAAACAGATCGGCTTCAAACTGCAGCGCCTTTCGAAGGCCAGGCTTCTTCACTGGAGGACCTTTACCAGGCAGGACACCGCTGGTAGAGGATCTTATCAAGGGCTTTTGAAGAGAAGAATGCTGATAGTTTTGTTCTTCACTGCCCTGCCTTCTTTCTTCTTCACCCACCTTTTCCTCATTTGAAGAAAACTCTCTTTTTGCTGGGCTTGTTTTCTTCTTTTTCCAGAACATTACTATGTCTTTGTGCAACTCTTTTGCTTTTTTCTGGTAAGAGCTGCAGAGGCATGGTCAGAAAAGTGGAGAATGGCCATTTTCTTGCTGTGCCTGGTTGTGATGCCCAGTAATCAGGGATGTTTTTGCACTGGATGGCCACCAGCTCACCAGGCAACAGGGCCCCCGGCACCTCTGTGCTCTGGCTGTCCTGAGTGCAGAGTGCAGGGCCGGAACCTTTCCAGGGGGAGTCCTGGGACTCAGCCGGCGGCACCTCCTCAGTGGGTCCCCTCTCAGGCTCGGCAGAGTCCCCACAGTCGCAGTGGCCGCAGCCCTGACTGCACAGCATGTCCTGCAGCATGCAGCCGAAGAGCGCTCTGCCACAGGGCCAGTTCAGCAGCAGCGGCTATTTCTCCGGTGATATTTCTACCACCCACCACGGAGACCTCTCCCACTCATCCTTATGATTAAGACGATTAAGATGATGAAGGGCCTGGAGCATCTCCTCTATGAAAGGAAAGGCTGAGTGAGCTGGGGCTGTTCAGCCTGGAGAAGAGAAGACTGAGAGGGGATCTCATCAATGTTTATCAGTATCTGAAGTGCGGGAGACAAAGGGAGATGGCCAACCTCTTCACAGTGGCCTGTGAAGAAGAAGGGGCAATGGTCACAAGTTGGATCACAGGAGGTTCCACACTGATATATGAAAGAACTTCTTCATGGTGAGAGTGACAGAACACTGGAACAGGCTGCCCCGGGGGGTTGTGGAGTCTCCTTCTCTGGAGATATTGAAGATCCATCTGGATTTCTACCTGTATTACCTGCTCTAGGGAACCTGTTTTGGCAGGGGTGTTTGGCTTGTTGATCTTTGGAGGTCCCTTCCAACCCCTGTGACTCTGTGATAACAAGTTGGTTTGTGTGTGTGTCAGTATCTGCACCTGCCTGGTATGTACGAACAATTCTTCTGGCCTTTGTCTGCTGCATTGAAGAGGACCGAGGCATCACTGTGAGGCTGGTAGGAAAATCACTCCTGATCCTTACTAAAATACTTGAATAAAGCTGTGAAGTGTGCCCTTTACAGCTCTCTTTAGAAAACATACACGAAAGAGTTAATGAAAATTTATTTGGGCCACCTGCAATAATAAAACTTGTGTGACCCGAGTCACGGAACACCACGAGATGCCCGTAAGTGAATATAAAAAGCCAAGCCATACCAGTGCGTGCTAAATCAAGACTTGGAGGCTTATATAAATAAAAAGATTCTAGCTAGCAAAGCTGCGGTGCTGGTTCCTGCTGCCAGGCCGTTATGGAGCTCGGTACTGGCAGGCTGCGGCCCTGCTGAAGGCTGTTCCTGGCCTGGCCTTTCCCCTGCCTGCCCAGGCCTCACAGCTTGCGCAGCTCCAGTCGTTTCACTTTCTCTTTCTGCCGAGCACGATGGAGCTGTGGCAGCCTCCGTCCATGACATAGGCTGTCTGCATGGAAATAATTAAAAAAATATATATGTCATTTTTAATATTAATGTAATGCTTTTATTTTTTTTTTTTTACTACTTCTAAAGCCATGCTGGTGCTGGATTAAATTAGTCAGTGATGTGGCACTGCACTGCTGGGCACTTGTAGGTGCTCCTGAAGAACAGACCAGGTGTTCTCCAAAATAGAGGGGGTCTTGCACTGGGGCTTGTTCCCAAAGGATCCCCTCGACACCGGTGGCAGGACAACCATCTTCCCACCTCCTGACACTGACATTCCCATGCATGACACTGATTTCCTGGCTGCTGATTGCTTGGGAAAGCTGGAAGGGACACTGGCTGACTTTAAAGCCAGGACAGAAAAGGAGTGACATTGTCCTAGAAGGCAAAATACATCCCTGCTGCGAGGGCTGCACCAAATTATGGTCCCAAACTTCCAAGGAAATCAGCGTGAGCAACACTGTGTGACGTATCGTTCACCACGGCGCTGGACTCGGTGCTAATTATCTGGAAAACCGAAAACATTTCACAATTATCCTATCTGACAAACCAAGGTGTGGATTTAAATCCTCAAAGTTTGTGGTGCTAAAGAAATATTAATGTCCTGGTGCATCTCGATGTCCAGTGGACGAGGCTGTTTAGTAGTTTCTCCTTATGGTTCAGTATTTATTTAACTTACTCAGAAGCTGAACCAGCAGCAAACATAACCAGCACTGTTGGGAGGGGGGTAATAACCAGCAGATTTTATTCAGCATTGCAGCAAGGGAATAAATTAGTTGGTGATGTGCTTTTAAGTGCCCTTTTTAATAGTTTTTAAGAGGGGAACGAGGCACATGCATTAACCACTCGGCTGCAGCTCCTGTAAGTAAATATAGCAAAGGGGACCCCAGCACAGCCCAGGCCAGCCCAGCTCAGCTAAGCCAGCTGCCCCTGGCCAGGAGGGGAAGGGTCCTGGGGCAGGTCACAGCAGGACATAAGGAAGACTGTATGGGGGTTTTGCACTAAAAGCACAATGAAAATCCCTCAGTTTCTCATGTCGCTGCTGTAACCAAGCAGCCAGACTTAATGCGTTCCTTCCCTAGGGCTTGGGGACTGCAGGGGTGTTCATGGTGCCGGGTACCAAGGGAAATATAAAGACACCTCTGTGTATGAGGCAGCCTGACCCCTGGGCCTTGCCCCCCACATCCCCGTCATCTGCATGGCTCCATCGCCCCCTGGGTGGCAGGTGGACATGTGAGGCTCTTGACATCTACAGGGCACCTTTTTGGAAACCCAGGATGACTACCCGCACGCCCAATGTTACGGTTTTGTGTCGAGCTTCTTGCATCTCACTGCTGGGAATGTTGCTGGGTCCCGTGGTTCTGGACCACCCCCCCAAGAGCATCATCCCAGTGCTCTTTCCAGCATTTTCCCCCAGGGCCACTTGTATTAGGAGATGTTAAATGAGCTCTGAGCACAAACCAGAATTCTTCTGTAAAATGCTAATAAAGTGAGATGGATTTATTCCCCCCCTTCTTCGCCCCAACTTCCTAGCTTCAGCACACTGCTTGCAGAAGCACAGTGAATCTTTATGATAAGACGATTCCCAAAGTCTGTAGGGCTCTGTTTCCTTTTGGGCTTGTCTGTGACTGCTCCTGCAGGTTCATAGAATCATCATAATACAATAGATTTAAAAAAAAATTGATTATGTCTTGTTGTAAAGCCTGAGGGCCTGTCCCTGCCAGGGCCCTCTCAGGCTTTAGTCTCTCTGCGAGGCTGCTGGCATGCAGCATCCCCATCCAGGAGCCTTAAAGCTCACTGCCTGCCATGAAGAACCCTTTCCAGAAGGGAAGGTGGGTGCTCACTGCCTCAACTGGCCAGGATGAAGAGGAGTGTGGGGTGAGGGGTGCAGGTTGCTGCTTCCCATCTTGGCTGACCCACACTCCATGCCGCTCTCTCCCCACCTTTGCTGGGATGTCGCGAGTGACATGAGCTGCACACGGTGATGACTCCGCGGTATTCCATGTTTGATCCGAGAAAATCTCCAGTGAGCCAGGAAGTGTCAAGATTACATCACAGGCAGATTTTTTTTTAAAGCCCTGAAAAAGAGGTTGTTAAAAGCCCATTTCTCTGCAGCATGAGCCCAGCTGCTTTTGTTTTTGCTTTGCATTTCAACTTTACGGGAACAGGCAAGCAAATCCTCCTCCAAAATATCACTTTATTCTTCTCTCCCTTTGATTTACAGCCCTTTTGCTCGCCATGGTCTCAGCGCTGCCAGGGGCTGGAGGAGCAAGTCCCTGCTTTGCTGGGCCCCTCCTCAGGGGAAGATACACAGGATGCCTGCGTGGCACAGCCCGTGGATGCTGCATCCCAACACCCCGGTACCCGAAGCCCACAGCCAAGCGCAGGCATTGGGCCCATGGGGATGCTGGCTGGGGCCTGGCTTGTCTTCATGGGCAAAGGGCAGAGGGGATGTGGGAGTGGAGCCACTGCCCCCTTCTCCAGGCGTTTGCTCATGTTCTGGATGGGTGCCCAAGGCAGTGACAAGGAGGTACCAACCTTCATGGCAAAGTAGCACCTATTTCTTCCACTCATTTTGCAATGCTGTTAAGGAGCATCCAGGAGAGTATGTGACCCACACATGTTTAATTTCTTTTACAGTCTCTGTTTTGATATATGCTGTATGTGTTTTTATAAAACAAAGATTTATTGGAACCTGGAATTTTATGGCTTTATGGTTCAATTGAGTCCAGATTGTGAGTTTCTCCTTTAGGAAGAGGAGGGGAAGTTTAAAAGAGCCCAAAGAAGCATGTTCTGCCTCTGGCACTCATGAAACTCCAGGCCAAGGCTGACACCTTTTCGTTTAACTTCTACTATAATGTCAAAGCAAAAATTTACCATCAAATATTATGTCTTCCAGATGAGACACCCTGCTGTAGATACAGACCGCGGCAGTTGCATTGGGCTGCTTTCTTTTAAGTTATTATCTGTGCCATGAGAAAGGCAGGACGCGGTGCAGGATCCACGGAGGAATGGCAGCTCAGTGAAAACCCAAACCATGTATAATTAATGATAATGTGTCTTCACTGACAAATGTGTGCTTGCACTCTTGAATTTCCCTGTAACAGTTCGGTGATGCCTCTGCTGCCTACAGCGCTGAGGGCTAACAGCGTATTTTTAAAAAACATTTGGAGCTGCAGGAATATCTATTAAGCATATTCTACATATTTATATAACAATAAGCAGAAACCAAAGTATTTTCTTTGATGGTAAATGTGGCTCAGTAAAGAATAACACCAGCTCAGAAGAAAACCCAACTCCCATTCTGTACCAGAGGGGAGAATCTGGGGGATCTGCCCAGAGAGAGTGGTAGAAACCCTGGGGACATTCATGGTCGGGTTGGGTGGGGCTCTGAGCAACCTGGTTGTAGCTGTCCCCGCTCATTTCAGGGATGATTGGACTAGATGACTTTTAAAGGTCCCTTTCCACCCAACCCACTCTATGAAGTAACTCCATTATCCCCTTCAAAATTGTCTTGCCTATGCATCAGATCATGGGGGAGCAGGGCTGGGGGTCCTTGTGCCGTGGGGTTTGACCAGGAGGTCTTATGGGCACCTGTCCAGCAGCCTGCAGAAGCCACAGTGTTCATCAACCATAAGCAACATGGCAAGAAGATACTGAAATGCTGTTTTCTGCTTTGCTACCTGTGTCAGCCGGCCTGGTGTGCTCTGGTAGGAAACAACCAGCATCCGAGGAAGCAGAGCCCGAGTCTGGTTACCACAACATAAGTAAACACACACGCTTATCACAAGCCATGAGGGCATCATGCCAGGTTTGGTTCAAATGCTAAAATAAAAAACAACCAAAACAAAACCAAACCCAGTCCCAAGCCAACAAATCAGTACAGTGCGAGGAAAGTCCTGAATGAAAGCAATTGTTCATGGGAACACCAGAAATTTATCTTGTCACAAACCCAGGCTTCCACATCTGCTCCACCACCAGAGGATTCCTTATAAACAGCCTCTTTAATTTTATCTAGCAGCCTGTTTGCAGACATGCAGTCCAAAAATACATCTCCTTTCCTCCTTGCACTATCCTGAGCTTGGCAGGGCACCAAACTTGAGGTTCAGCTCCTTAGTTCAAAAAAGCTTTTCTTTATGTGTTGACTCTGAGCTTGATTTAATAAAATCTCTGTCCCGCTTCCTCCGGGGAGCCCTGATGGGATGCAGAGCTCTGCACCTCTCGGAGGCTGCTCCAGACCTGCTCCACATCGAGCAGAAGGATCACTTTGTGATGGAACAAAATTACTCTGTGGTGGTTAAGGAACAAACTGGTGATTTCCAGGCAGCTGCTCCATGCAGAGCTTTGATTTCAGCCGTGTCACCCTCCGGAAATGGGAGTGAGTGGCAGCATGGGAAAGGCAGAGCAGGAGCCTCAGTGTGGGTTGCAATGGAGCAATCAGTGCCCCAAGGGATGCCCCAGTGCCACCCGTACCCTGAGGGATACATGATGCTGCCGGTACCCAGAGCCCTGTCCTGCTGGCCCTGCTTTCCCCAGGAGAATGGGGACGCAAGCATCAAAGCCCCCAAAATACCTTCCAATCCTGATTCCCCAGAGATTGGGTTGTCACATCCCCAGCATGGCACCACACTGCTGGGCACTTGTAGGTGCTCCTGAAGAACAGACCAGGTGTTCTCCAAAATAGAGGGGGTCTTGCACTGGGGCTTGTTCCCAAAGGATCCCCTTGACACTGGTGGCAGGACAACCATCTTCCCACCTCCTGACACTGACATTCCCATGCATGACACTGATTTCCTGGCTGCTGATTGCTTGGGAAAGCTGGAAGGGACACTGGCTGACTTTAAAGCCAGGACAGAAAAGGAGTGACATTGTCCTAGAAGGCAAAATACATCCCTGCTGCGAGGGCTGCACCAAATTATGGTCCCAAACTTCCAAAGAAATCAGCGTGAGCAACACCGTGTGACATATCGTTCACCATGGCGCAGGACTCAGTGCTAATTATCTGGAAAACCGAAAACATTTCACAATTATCCCATCTGACAAACCAAGGTGTGGATTTAAATCCTCAAAGTTTGTGGTGCTAAAGAAATATTAATGTCCTGGTGCATCTCGATGTCCAGTGGACGAGGCTGTTTAGTAGTTTCTCCTTATGGTTCGGTATTTATTTAACTTACTCGGAAGCTGAACCAGCAGCAAACATAACCAGCACTGGTGGGAGGGGGGTAATAACCAGCAGATTTTATTCAGCATTTCAGCAAGGGAATAAAGGAGTAAAGTACGGGAGGGGGGAGTTTCGTTGCCAAGCCATGGAGGAGAATCAGCAGGAATCCCCCGGTGCCCATCCACCTGTTTGGTTGAACTAATGGAGCCAAATCAGCAGTGCTGGTGTGAAAATGCTGCTTTCAGCAAAGGATGCTGCAGGTCTCGTGCTGCAGGGACCCTCTCAGCCAGTGCTGGAAATGCTGGTGGCACCCTGGGGTTTGCTGTCACCTCCCAGGAGGTATTTTCCAGCCAGTCTTTGTGGTTGTCCTAGGGCAGCTTGAGAGCCTTGAGTTGCTCTGCTGTCAGCCCCCAGCAGTGCTTGTTCCCCTGCAGATCTGGGGTTTGCTGGAGGAGAGCTTATGGTCTCTCCAGTCAGGTATCCCCTTCAGCCAGGCACCAAATTTCATAGAGCCATAGAACCACAGAGTGGTTTGGGTGGGAAGGGACATCAAAGACCATCTAGTTCTAACCCCCTGCCATGGGCAGGGACACCCTCCACTAGACCAGGTTGCCGAAAGCCCCATCCAACCTGGCCTTGAACACTGCCAGGGATAGGGCAGCCACAGCTTCTCTGGGCAGCCTGTGCCAGGGCCTCACCACCCTCATGGTGAAGATGTCTTCCTAACACCTAGTCTAAATCTATCCTCTTCCAGTTTAAAACCATTACCTCTTGTCCTATCCTTACATGCCCTTACAAACAGTCCCTCCCCAGCTTTTTCATAGGCCCCTTCAGGTACTGAAGGCCGCTATAAGATCTCCCCAGCTCCTTCTCAGGCTGAACAACCCCAACTCTCTCAGCCTGGCTTCAGGAGAGATGCTACAGCCCTCTGATCGTCTTCATGGCCCTCCTCTGGACCTCTTCCAGCAGCTCAATGTCCTTCTTATGTTGGGACCCCCAGCAACACTCTAGGTGAAATCTCACCAGAGCAGAGTAGAGAGGCAGAATCCCCTCTCTCGACCTGCTGGCCACGCTTCTTGTGATGCATCCCAGGATCCTCTGGGCTGCGAGTGCACATTGCTGGGTCATGTTGAATTTCTCATCAACAGACAACCCCAAATCCTTCTCCTCAGGGCTTCTATCGGCAGTTTTCCACTTCAGCAGGAGCATCAGCATTCATCCAGTGATGCCTTATTGGCCTGAGTTCGGCCGAAATCTTTATTGAGGAGAAACAAATGACTCCTAATCAAAAGAGAGAAGCAAGTTTAGGTGACCTGCTGCCCAACTATGAGCTGGAGTAGACTGAGCCTTCCTTTAAGATCCTACAGCAGGAATGTCATTTGGTTCTGAATTAAACAGCGTATATTGGAAACGTTCCCATTTTGTAAATCACATTTCAAGAGGTGTTTTATTCATGTGAGCAGCTGCTCATTAACAGTATCAAAATGCTAATGGTCCCTGTGCAGGATCTGCAGGAGGTAG
>VXBZ01008411.1:62000-72183 GCA_013399135.1 Heliornis fulica | reverse complement strand
GATGGGGAGTGGGGTTTGCAGGTAAAGCTGCTCCCTGGTGCCCAGGGTGGAGCTGCTCAGGTTTGGGGTAAGGGCTTGGAGAACCCAAGGACCGGTGGGTGACGCTGCTGGGGGGCACTGGGAGAACAGCCCCTGAATCATATGGGACGGTTGGTCACAGGCACTATGTCCCTTCCCATCCCAGTGCAAGGAGGTGCTGGGGTGCTGGGCGGCCTTGAGCAGCAGCACAGGGTCGCCGCCAGTGATGTAGGAAGTGGTGCCAATTTCCTCACCAGCACTGCAGGGCAGGACATGCCTCAGGGTGGCAAGGCACTGCTGCAAGGCTGGTGCCCGAACCGGCTGCAGGATCCTGGCTGCCTTCAGCTTTTCCTTCTTCCAAGGAAAACTCAGTGTCTCTCACACCCAGCAAACCCGGGTGAAGGGTGGTGGATTTAAATCTCCCCTTCACCTTGCCAGGGCAGGATGGACACACAGGCAGCACCGTCTCGGTAGCTTTGTGCCACGGCAGCACTCCTGGCAGCACACCATCCACGGGTCTCCTTCAGTAAGTTGCCCCATCCCCATCCTCCACCAGCTCCCACGGACGTGGGAGCGTCTCCGGCAGCGCAGATGGCTCCGTGCGCCTGCTCCCCCGAGGAACCAAACCAAGAGCTGAGCCAGCACCGCGGTGACGAGCACTGAGCCCGTCTCGGGGCGGGATGGAACCTGATACTTGGGTGGGTGACAACAGACGGGTCGGGCAGATGCCTGCCAGACACCAGCTTGTGCTGCTCCTGCCAGGCTTCCAGCCTCAACACCCGCCTGGTCCGAAGCTGAGTGGCCTGGGGGGGGGTCCTGGGCAACTCTCCTTTTCCCAGCCTGGGATTCCCACTGGGATTCAGGAATGTGTACCCAAATGCAGCCCAGGCACAGCTCCCACCTCATCAAGCAGCAGCACCCCACACTGAAAATTAGACCTTCCTTGCACTTGTTTCTTGGTTCCTTGGTGTTAACCGAGCTGAAGAGGGGAAGGCAGCTGCTCCTGTCCCCAGTGCCGCTCCAGGATGAGGAGCAGGGCACAGGGCAGAGCTGCTCCAGTGTCACAAAACCCCCTCCCCCATCCTTCAGCAAAGCTTTAAAATTAGAGTCCTCAGCCTTGCACAGCCTCCTGCAGCAAGCAGAGCAGTCATCAGTAATCCCTCTCCTTCATCATCTTTTTATTCCAAGGCCTAACAAGGAGAACAGCTGCTGGAGAAGATAACGGACTTCTTCTGAGACCCTTTGATTTTTCTAGCAACTTTTATTCAAACACAGTGAATTAATACCGATGGTTCAGCTTTGACACAGTAATGAGTCAGCTATGCCCTCCAGCCAAGGGCACACCACAAGTTCAACTAGTTCCAACACCCAAATCTCCTTCCAGCAGCCTCAGGCCAGAGCAGGGGCTGAAGTAACAGGGCACAAGTGCAGCAATACCTTCCAGCAAGGGCTGGGGCTCAGCCCCATAGCGCTGAGCAGAGCGGGAACAAGGGCTGGTGGAGGAAAAGTACAATACAAGCCCACAGAACTGGGTCACTGAGCAAGGCTGAGAGCAGCAATTGCACCCAGTGCTGCCCTGTGTTCGGGTTTCAGCCCCAAGAGCATCGTGTGCCCATCACCATCCCTGCCCACGATAGTGGGGAAGCGACAGGGCAAAGGGGCTGCAGCTCCAGGTTTGGCACAGCCAAGATCCACTTCTCTCTTACCCCTCAGCAAGCAGGATTCGGAGTTTGTCAGCCCTGGACTACATGTACACACCCCTCATCCATGGCAGGACCCAGCAAGGGCAAACAAACCTTCCCCTCTCCACTTTCAGGGGACAAGCTTGCGATTTTTATTAAGAGAAAAAGCTCTTCTTGGGCTGGGAGAGAAAGGGCTGAAGGCATGTTCCCTCCTTATCAAAAAATAAGAGAAAAATAAAAAAAAAACAAAAACACAGAAAAAAGGGTCTTTTTCCTCTTCCAATATAGCTGCTTGAGATGTTCTGTGAACTTGAGTCACCACCAAGAGCCCTGGGCTGTTCTTGTGCCTCCTCTCTAGCACAGCCAGTCAGCTCCATCAACCGCCCTGGGATCAGGGGGTGAGGATGCAGCATGGCACAGTCCCCAGCAAAGGGTTTTTTTGCTCCCTGCTGCTGCAGGGTATGATCCCCCCAGGAGCAGACTGGGAGGAAAAAGTTAAAAAAAACCCCAAAAACCAAAAAACAAACAACCAAAACAAAAAAAATCAGGCAGACCAGCATCTTCAAATTAACAAACTGTAATTTTTTTCTCCAAAGATACATTTTCCATACACATCCATCATACACTGTAACAAAAAAAAGCAGTGTACATGAAATAAGAAAATAAATTAAATCCATAGCATAGGTAAGGAGGATGCTCTAGACTGGAGTAGAGTCAAAAGTTTCCAGCGATACAAGAGGCTCAAAAGTTTGTTTTAACAAGAATGCCTGCTAACAAGGGTCCAGCAAGTGTTTTAGGTCAGTCCAACTGCTTAAACAGTTTTAATTAGAGTTTTTAAACAGCTGTTATTGTCCTGCAACAGGCAGAGCTATGACATCCTGGGAGAAAGCCAAGAGGCATTAAGATCCAAGTAGAGCATCCAGAAGATAAGCAGATCGGTCCTGCAGCAACCACGCTAGCCATCCTCCTTGGGTGGTGTGTACCAGCCTGCAATGAGGAGAGATCTGTGAGGGACAAAGCTGCCTGGGGAATGTAAATCTACACCTGGAAAAGCATCTGGAAGCAGCAGTACAAATGCATCAAACCCCACTCCCACAGGGCCCTGTGTCCCGGATTACCGCGAGGCTTTTTTCCAGGTTATTCCCGACACCACCCAGACAACGCCACGCAGCCTCTAGAGCCAAAGGAGCTCAGCAGGGAGGGGTAGAGGGATGCTGCAGCCACATGCTCCTCATCAGACAGCTGCTGCCCTTGCTGGCTGTCATCTTGCTCAGAATAACCTCTGGACTTGAGGCAGAAAAACTCCAGCAGCCCAGACTAGCAAGGGGAAAGGCAGTTGTTTTCCCTCAGCCCTTACCATTCTTCTCGTGAATCTGAACCAGGGACTTGTAGGACTGCTGTGCTCTCGTCAGGCTGTACTGATTCTGCAAGGGAAGGAGCAAGGGTCAGTCCAGCCAGAACCATCCTGCACACTTTCCCTACATGACTTTCCTTGTGCCCAGTTCTGGAACCCCCAACATAAGAAGGACATGGACCAGTTGGAGAGGGTCCAGAGGAAGCCACGAAGATGCTAAAGGGGCTGGAGCACCTTTCCTATGAGGACAGGCTGAGAGTTGGGGTGTTCAGCCTGGAGGAGGCTCCGGGGAGACCTTAGAGTGGTCTGCCAGTACCTCAAGGGGGCCTACAAGATGGGGAGAGGCTGTTCAGTGGGGTCTGTTGTGACAGGACAAGGGGTGATGGTTTCAAAATAGAGGGAGGGAGATTTAGATTGGATATTAGGAAAAAGTTCTTTCCTGTGAGAGTGGTGGAGCACTGGAACAGGTTGCCCAGGGAGGTGGTGGATGCCCCATCCCTGGAGACGTTCAGGGTCAGGTTGGATGAGGCCCTGAGCAACCTGATCTAGTTGGGGGTGTCCCTGCTTCTTGCAGGGGGTTTGGACTAGATGACCTCTGGGAGTCCCTGCCAACTCCAGCCATTCTATGACCAGTGCTGCCACAGAGCCAGACAGCTGCCTCCATCTCACTACCAACCCCTCCTCAGGTCCCCTCAATGCCCAGCTGGCCCCTACCTTATTGGCTCCAAATTGTACTCGTGCTTTCCCCTTCACCAGAGTTGCACTGATCTGCATAATCACCGACTCGATGGAGTACGCGCTGCTCCAGCCCTGAGGGACAGAGCGTGACATGGTGAGGCCAGGGGTTCCCCCACTGAAAGCCAGGGCAGGCAGCTGCCAGCCAGGGGTATGGGCAGGATCCAGCTGCAGGTCCTGAGCAGCGGCGATACAAAGCACGGCAGCAGCAGCTACCCCAGCCCATGCACCAGCCAGGACCCACCTGTTTTGTAAGTAGCTCCATGCAGATGGCACCGCCACCCAGAACATACCTTGGGAAAGGGGGAAAAAGGGAAGGAAAAAAGTTACACCAAAGAGGGAAACAGCCTGATCCACCCACTGCCCCAGGAGAGCTGTTCTTAGAGTACATCTCAGATGGAAAAATGCACAAAAACCACCCACCACCCTGGGAGAGCGACCGCGAGCTCCGATCAGGGAGGTGGTGGGACTGTGCAGCACTGGATAAACTGAATGAAATGAGAGCCGCTGCGGGGAGCGGCGCTGGAGACCTCCATGAACAGAGACAGACAGACAGACAGTTACTTACCCCCCTGACAGCACAGGGGACACGACCCTTACAAACGGTGGATCAAAAGGGAAGTTATCCTGGAACGAGAGAAGGGAGGCAAAACCACTGAGCAACGACGACACACCGAGGCGGGCGTATCCCGAGGAGAGGGAGGTATGGGAAGCCTTACTTTAAAGGAGAAGTTTAGGAGGATGAAATCTGTTCCCTCTTTCTCTTTGAGGATCTGGAGATCATTGTGCAAAGCGCTATCCTCGTCAACCCTGGCGAATGAAAAGGCCAGAGAGAGGGTCAGAGCCAAGGCCGTGCACCTCCAATCAGCCGCGCTCGCTGCCACTGGATCCCAGAGCTACTGTACCTGCACAACCAGGCTGCCACGGGGGCCTGCAGGTTCTCACCCAGGGGGCAGCGACAGCACGGGCTGTCAGCATTCTGCTCCTGGTTTGCAGAGAAGACCATCACACCCTTTTTGCATGCTGCCAGCTTAAAAATAAAAGGCTGCCTGGCTCAAGGAAAAGGCAGCACTGGTGTCTGGAGGGTGTGAGAGCTCGGGGGTTTGTCTGATGCACCTCTTCCAGGACTCTAGGAACAGCAGACAGACTTGCAGAGCCCTCAGATTCTATCAGCTTTCTCTGGAGATGTCATCTCCTTTCTGATGTGGAGACAGCAAGCAAGCTGCCGAGAGGCTAACCAAGGTCTGCCCAGTGCTCCCTGCCCTGCTCACTTCCCCTCTGGCTCCCAGGGACAGTTTGGTCCCACTCCCAAGAGCCACCACAGTTGCACGATCCCAAGCTAGGCCACCTACTTCAGGAGTTTGACGTTCCAATCATATAGGCTGTCGTTCACTAGTTCAACTGCATAGTATCCTGCAAGGCAGAGAAGAGGGGTGTCACTGCCAGGGCAGACCGAACCACCCCAACTCCAACCCCCACCAGCTCTGCAGCACAACCTCAGCTGGGCAGACACCTGCTCCCCCTCCCCAAAGCAGCACTTCCCCAGAAGGACCATCCTGAGGGAACGGTTTTCCTACATGCCCTCCTTCCTGAGTCCTTGGGCTCAAGAAAGGAGTGGAAGCACTGTCACACTCAAAGCCAGACAATCCTTCCACCCACAGCACACTCCTTGCTTCCATCCAGCACTGGCAGGGAGTGGAGACTCTTGACAGAAAGAAACCACCAAAGGCCAGAGATCCTCTCCCCAGCTGAGCTGAACCCCTGTAAGGCCCGTTAGGTGCCACCCAGAACGAGTAGGAAAACCCTGGCAGGAAGAGCTGAGCAGCAGCCCCCTCCCTCGAGCTCCCTGTAGGTACTTACCGCCCTTGAAACTTGGTGATCGGTAAATATCCCTGAGCTCCTTCATTAGCCGGTCGGTGGCCTGCACAGACCCAGACACTGCACCCTACGAGGAATTTGGGAGGAGGAAGTTGTATCACTGCTCCATAAGGCAAACACTGGAGCTGGAAACCTAATCTAGGTCCTAGGCCAGACCTTGCCATGTCCCCACCTCTCAGCCTTCCCCTTTCCCCCTACAGCAGCTTCCCTTGCCCCAGATATGCCACCCCAGGCTGCAGCACAAACAGCTCTCCACCCTCTCGGTGGTGTAAGAATTTCAGCACAGAATCATAAAACCACAATCCACCAGCTACCGTAGCTCAAAGTGAGGAGCAGCTCCCAAGAGCTCCTGCATCAGCCAGACCAGCCCCCAAGTGCCACCCCTGTACCTCTGTCCAGGGCCAGCCCCCCTGATTTAGGGCTAGCGGGTGCCTGCACCGCTCTTGCCCGCTCTCTGCTTCCCCAACTCGCCCGCCCGCCAGGTGACACGTACATTTAAGTAATCTTGCCTCTGGTTCTTTTTAATTTTCTCTAAAATGGCCAGGTTTTCCTTCCCAATGTCTTCATCCTCTGTCTTCTTCCCATCTGCTGGCTCTTCCTCTTTCATTTCATAGTGGTCCAAGTCCTCAGTGTCCTGGGAAGGGGAGAGAAGAGCTAGCAGGAGATGCACCTTCACTCTCCCTGCTTCGAGCACAGCTGATGGAAGCTACCCTGAACCAGGAAGAATTCCTGGTGCAACTCTCCCTCCCCAGGAAGTCACCAGCCCTAATCCAAGATGCAAACAGGGTGGAAGACACAAGGCCTCAGCACACTCAGTGAAGAGCTTCCAGGTGCTGGGCCCCAGCAGCCCTCCAGTGCCAAAGCCAGCAGGCAGAGCGGCACACGTTCCTTCCCAGAACGTAATCGGGCTCGTACAAGCTCTTGGCAGGGAGGAATCCAGTGAGCAAAGTGTCAAGCCAGTCTATAATTAGGCAGTAATCCTGCATGTGCTCCTAAGAGAGCCCTGTGGAACTGCAGGGCGCTGTGTCTCGGCACACGGGTGGCTCAAGCCACCCCCTGTCCTGTTTCTGGATGGCTGGAACGCTCAGCACTGCTGGGCCACATGGTTCCTCCTTCACCAACAATAACCTCCAAGAGGAACATGGGTTGCTGGCAGCACTAGAGGACAAATATTCACTGCTGCAGGACAACCTCCTCCCTTCTCAAGAGGTGATGTTCCACGGTGTGTCTGGAGGCTCTTTGGTCTGCTCAGCTCTCTGCTGCGGAGCGTGGCCCCGACGCTCTCCCCAAGGCCAGCACAGGCTCTGCCCCGTATCTCTTCCCACATCAACATTCATCAGGCTGATGTGTGCAAGACCCTCGGTGTTAAGAACCAGTAAAAACCAGTTGTGGCAACTGGGGGGCACTGCACAGATCCCTCCCATGCCAGCAGGCAGCGGTCAGCCACCTGCGGATGGCAGTGGGTCCGCACAGCTCTGGAGCTGGTATTAAACCCTCCGACCAAGCATTTACTTCAGCCTCTCAGGACTAGCTGCTGCTATTCTGGCTGAGCAGCATTTTTGGAAGGGCTTTGACATTTTTAGACCATCACTCAGGAAAATAGATCCTCCCAGAAAATCCCTCGAGTGGATTAACCTGCATCTCTGCACCGGGGCACGTCTCTGCCGCTCTGCTGTCCTGACACAGCCCAAAAACCCAACTGCTCAGCAAGAAACCCTTCCTTTAAACAAGTGCTGTCCCTGCACAACCACGCAGGGTGATCACAGGAAGGACAAGGAGGAACACCGAGTTCCCAAGGATTTATTTTCCAGCCCACAGCACCACGAGGACTCACACATCCCAAATCTGCCAGGAGGCAGCAAGTCTGCAGATATGTGAGGTTACAGGGTAACCGCTTAAGCCTCCTCGCTTTCTCCTGGGACCCTGGCAAAGGCTGGATTTAACGAGCTCTTAACTTTGCTAAAAGCCCAACAACTGCCAGGCTAAGTGACCTGCCCCAGGTTCTGTGGTGCCACTGACTCGGTGCCCGTGCCTCTCACCCCAGGAGAAGCACGGGAGGCATTGCTAAACGTCACCATGGAGACTCAAGATTATTCCACCCACTTCTAGAGATCTCTAAACTGCAAACCAAACAACTGAAGCCTGTGGGTTTTGCAGCATGATATTCTCAGCCTGCAGTGAAGCATGGCTGCCTCCCTCACTCCTGCCAATTAGCTGGCTGCACACTCAGCCATCCTACCTAATCCTCTCTGCGGGAGTCCCATTTTGACGGTGTGATTTCCCTGTCAGCAATGACAACCCGGAAATCCCCCTGCTCGTGAGTAAATTTTGGGCTCAGCGGCATGAGGCTAGAGAAGGGATCCAAGGGGCTCCACTCACAGCTTGCTCACATGCCTTCAGAGGCCACAGCTACTGCCTCTTGGCTGCCATGTGGTTTGTCAGCGTGTCACTCCCAACCATGGCTCAGGATCTGGGTCCTCTGAGCCAAATAACATGCTTTTCCCCATCTGGGTTCCACAAGTTCCTCCCAGACACGTCGCCCTCACATCGTTCAGTGGGCATCTCCCAGTGCATACAGCAAAATGGCACTTACCTCTGGCATCTCCTCATCTTCTTCTTCAGAGGACACCTCTTCCTGCGTGCTCTGCGGGGACAAAAGCACAGGACAGAGATCACACCATCGGCTTCCCGAAGCCTCTCTCGCCTTCCCAGACACTTCTGGTACAAGGTTAAACAGGGATTTACAAGCAGAACAAAGTTAAAAGTGAGGTGAAGTGAGAACCTTTACAGGGAAATACACCAGAGCACTGAGGCCCTGTGGAGCAAAGGCTGGAATCCACCCCAGGGAGAGGGGATCAACATGTCCACCGCTGTGGTTCTTCTCCTTCGGGGTTACTGGGAAACCTCAGCCTCTAAAGCAATCTCCAGGGAAACCATTTACGAGCTCCGAAACTCCCCTCCCAAGTAACCCACCTGTTCCGCCGGCAGAGGCTGGTCCAGCATTTCAACATCTGGATGTTGGGGAAGGTTGTAGAGTTTGCACAGGTCGGAGATTATTCGCTTCAGGTGCTGCAGAAGCTGTCCAGAGAGCAGACAAGTGTCAGAGCGACGCAGAGAGTCCCCCACACCAAGCTAAGCCCCAGCACTACAATGCTTTCCCTCCAAAACAGGCAAGTGAAGGCCCAGCAGCTGCTCCTTCCTGTGCAGAACGGTTCTGTGCAGCAGCAGACAAGTGGGAAGGTGAAAAAAAAATAAATCACACCCCAGCACCAAACTAAAGAGAAGTTAGAGTTGCTCATTCCAAATTTCCTGAACAGGAGTTCAGGACCCAATGTCCACACCCTGCCTTGGGCAGCTGGAGTTTTACCCTCCCAAATGGGTCAGTCCCATGCTGCCCCACCCTACACCCCAGGCAGTGTTTCCTCACCAGTGTATTTCCTTTCCTGACTTCCACCAGCCTCTCCAGGATAGCTGCCAGGTTCGGATCATCCGACTCCACGGACCATATCGGGGGAACAGCTGGATAAGACTCCTGGAAAAGAGAAAGATCTTTGAGCCACTGCAACTGCCTCCATCACAGTGATGTGGTCAGCAGGGAATGGAGCAGTGAGCCATGCAGGATGAGGAGCTGCAGCCCCACATCTCCTATAAACAGATCCCTCCAGACACGACCCACGAGCGACTGCATCCACCTTTCAGGCTAATCCCAAGCTGAGGGCAAAACAAACCTCCCTCCAGCCACACTAATCTGTCTCAGCTCTGTACCACTTCCCAGCGACCTGGGGTGGAATACAGAGTGTGGTGATGTTCTGGCCACTCTTTTAGGGTGAACAGTTGAGGCAGGACACCAAAAGCATTTAACGCTGCCTGGCAAACCTCCAACCTTGTCATCTCCACTGGAGAAGACATGGAGTATGGTATATGGTATGCGTAACTCTGTGGGGCAGGGGCAGAGCCCAAGCAGGTGCCTTAACCCCGACAGTGCCCTGAGATGCTTCCCTGGAAAATGCTGGGGCTGGGGGCTGTCTGTGCTGTGCTGCTCCCCAAGCGGCAGCGCTGGCTGTAAGCTGCTGTGCCAGATGTGACACTCGCACCCCACCATGAGCTGACCCTGAGCCAGGACCCCCGACAACCCAGGCACAGAGGAGCCAGAGCAGAGGCAATGCCCCTGCTTCCCCTCTCCAGGCATTGCTGGTCAGGGCCTTGGGACTCCCCAAACCCCTGGCCCGGCACAGAAGGGGGGCAGAGTGTCCCACAGGGATAGAAGAGCTCATGAGGACCAAAGGATCACCCTGTGCCCCCCCAAAAGCTCATGCCAGCTACCCCCAGGCCCGTCCTGCACCGAGGGCAAAGGCTCCAGGGTTCATCCCACTCCCCGGTGAAGGAGCCCCACGATGCCCAGCGACAGCCCGTGCAAGGGAGAACCGAATACTGCTCCCCTCCGGAGCCGGCTGCGCCCAGCCTCGGTCCCCCGGCACCCCGCGGCGGATCTCTGCCAGCCCGCAGGCCGGTGAGG
>VXBZ01008411.1:50242-60417 GCA_013399135.1 Heliornis fulica | reverse complement strand
CGCAGCTCACCTCCTTCAGCACCCCGAGTAACCGTTCCCCCTCTCTCTGCAGCACGAGCGGGAGCAGATCATGACCACCAACGTCTGGCTGACCCAGGTGGGAGCCCTGACACATCCCTTGGGCCCTGTGTCCACCCTGACCCCTGCACCCTACCCTGGGTTTTCTCCCCAATCCACCCTGCCCCAGGACCCTCCTGCCCCCTGTCCTGCACCCTCCCATACACCCTGCATGGGACCCCCATGTCCACCCTGCCCTGAGCCCCCCTGCCTGTGGCTGGGCTGGGCTGAGCCGCCGTCCACAGGAGTGGGAGGACTATCGCCTCACCTGGAAGCCGGAGGACTTTGACAACATGAAGAAGGTCCGTCTGCCCTCCAAGCACATCTGGCTGCCCGATGTGGTGCTCTACAACAAGTAGGTGGATTTTTGGGGGGGGAAGAGGCGGGGGGGAGAGGGGCTGGCCATACCCCAACCCCATGCGGGGCTTGGGGCGGTGCCATTGCAGGGCCAAGGGCTGACAGTGAATCCCTTCGTCCCAGCGCTGACGGGATGTACGAAGTCTCCTTCTACTCCAACGCAGTGATCTCATACGACGGCAGCATCTTCTGGCTGCCGCCGGCCATCTACAAGAGCGCGTGCAAGATCGAGGTGAAGCACTTTCCCTTTGACCAGCAGAACTGCACCATGAAGTTCCGCTCCTGGACCTATGACCGCACTGAGATTGACCTGGTGCTGAAGAGCGAGGTGGCCAGCCTGGATGACTTCACGCCCAGTGGCGAGTGGGACATCGTGGCACTGCCAGGACGGCGCAATGAAAACCCCGACGACTCCACCTACGTGGACATCACCTATGACTTCATCATCCGTCGCAAACCGCTGTTCTACACCATCAACCTCATCATTCCCTGCATCCTCATCACCTCCCTGGCCATCCTTGTCTTCTACCTCCCATCTGACTGCGGTGAGAAGATGACGCTCTGTATCTCTGTCCTCCTCGCCCTCACTGTCTTCCTGCTGCTCATCTCCAAGATCGTGCCGCCCACCTCGCTGGACGTGCCACTGGTGGGCAAGTACCTCATGTTCACCATGGTGCTGGTGACCTTCTCCATTGTCACCAGCGTCTGTGTCCTCAACGTGCACCACCGCTCGCCCACCACGCACACCATGCCGCCCTGGGTCCGCACCCTCTTCCTCTGCAAGCTCCCGGCGCTGCTCTTCATGAAGCAGCCGCGGCAGAACTGCGCGCGCCAGCGCCTGCGCCAACGCCGGCACACCCAGGAACGTGCTGCCACCGCCACCCTCTTCCTCCGGGCTGGTGCCCGCACCTGCACCTGCTATGCCAACCCCGGTGCTGCCAAGGCTGAGGGGCTCAACGGCTACCGGGATCGGCAGGGGCAGGCGCCGGCCCCCGGGGTTGGCTGTGCCTGTGGGCTGGAGGAGGCGGTGGACGGCGTGCGCTTTATTGCCGACCACATGCGCAGCGAGGACGACGACCAGAGTGTGAGTTGCGGCGGGCAGCACGTCACAGGGTGGGCAGAAGTGGGGTGCATGCAGACCTGGGAGGGTGCATGGAGGGGTGTGGAGCATGGGGCTGTGGGGTGCGGGGAGGGCTGGTGTCTGGCTGCACCTCAGGAAGGGATGAGCACCAAGGAGGTCCCTGCCCCCCACACCCCCCAGCCCCTGACCTGCTGCTGCAGGCGCAGCCTGAAGCAGCTGTCCCCAAACCCGGGAGGCCGGACCTCACGTGGCACCATGAGGCTGCAGAATTTGGCAGAGCCACACTCTGGATGGGACTGCAGGGCCAGGGGACGCTGTGTTCCCCCCGCCCCCAGCTCAGCTCACCAGGGAGATGAGTTTCTCGGGCTCAGCGGCGTGGGTGGCAGTGGAGGGGGGTGAGCTCTTCAGGGCCCATGGCTGGCAGGCAGCCCCAGGAGCTGCAGTGCTGAGGGAGCAGATTCGGGGCTCTGTGGAGCTGCCAAGCTCCTGATCAGAAGCAGCACAGGCAGCGGTGGGCTGATGCCGGAGGCCCCGACCTGACCCAGCATCTGTCCGGGCCCCATGTAGGTGAGCGAGGACTGGAAGTACGTGGCCATGGTCATCGACCGCCTCTTCTTGTGGATCTTTGTCTTCGTCTGCGTCTTCGGCACCGTCGGCATGTTCCTCCAGCCCCTCTTCCAGAACTACACCACCAACTCCCTGCTGCAGCTCGGCCAGGGCACCCCCACCTCCAAATAGTGCCGGGGCAGCCACCCGCCCCACCAGCCACAGGGACAGTGGGCTCAGCACCCAATCCCTGCTGCCGAGCTGGGTGCCAGGTGTTCCCAGGGCTGGAGAGCTGGGTGCTGGGCTCCAGGCAGCCACTGCAAACCAATAAATATTCACACAGGAGGGGGCTGGTTCATTTTAGTGTCATTTTGTCCCGCATCACACCCTGCAGGCAGGCAGGAGCAGGATGTGCCCAGGGATAAGGTGGGGGGAGCCGTTTTCAGGTAGGAATCTGCTTTGGATGAGGAAAATCCCAACTGCTGAGGGATGGAGCATGGTGGCAGGGATGTGCTTGGCTCCCTCCCATGCTCCTGGGAGTGCTGACAGCTCACAGCCCCTCCTGCCACTGCGGGGCCAAGGGCCGGTGTACCCGCACGCAGCCCGCAGCCCATATGCTGTCCCAGGGACCCCCAAGGAGCCAGATGGAGGTGCACTGACATGGCAGGCATGGGTGTGTGTGTGTGTGCATGGGGAGGAGGATGGAGCTGCTCAGCTCCAGCTCCTCGAGGTGAGTGCATGGACCAGGCAGGAGGATACTATTTTTAGGTCCTACCTGGCAAGCGCCAGGGGCTGCTCCATGCTCTGGCAGTGCCACTGACCCCTGCTGAACTCCAGGCTTAAGGCACCGGAGCAGAGAGACAAACAGTGTGAGAAAAAAGGGAAACAGAAATCACAACTCGAGCTGGGAGCAGCCAGGTCTCACCACGGGTCACGCAGGGAAGCTGTGCTGTGCTGGGGCCCTGGGGCAGTGGGGATGGTGCTCCCTCTGCTCCCTCACCGGTAGGAATTGTCCCATCAGGGAAAACTGAAATGGAGCATTTGCTATAAATACCAGTAATCCACTGTGCTGGGGGCAACCCCATGCTGGGAATTTAAATCCCAGCCCTTCACCTGGCCAGGGAAATGCCAGGTGGCTCCATCTGGCTGACCTATTGCAGGTGCATCCCAGTAAGAGCTTTGCTTCAAAGCAGTGTCCTGCTGACCCTGCCTGGGGCTTACCTTGTTCTCCCACCTCATCCCCTCTGAGGCTGGCATAGCCCTGGAAGAGTGAGGGGAGCAGAGACATGAGCCCCTGAATGGTGGGAGGGTGTGGGAAGCACAGTGGGAAGGCTGATACCTGCCAGGTGCAGCACCCTGAGGAGTGGCAGGATGATGGGGGGTGGGAGGGGGTGGGCAGCACCCAGATCTGTCCTCACACCTTCCCTGCCACCTACGCTCTGCATGCAGTGGAAAGCGGGGTGCTGAGGCTGTGGCCACCCCTTGTAGCCCTGCCTCATTGCACCCAAGAACTGTCTGGGAGCAGGATGAGCCTGTGACAAGCATTTAATGTGCTCAGCCACAGCATGGCTGCCCAGCACTTTCCCTTCCTGAAAGGAGGGATGACCAAACACCAGGCAGAGTCAGAGCTGGGGTCTTGCTCCCCAGGCTGGTGTCCTGCAGCCTCAGGACTTCAATTTGGGCTACACTTTCACGCAAACAGCTTTGTCCAATCTCACTGGTGGCAACTGTCCCATCCTGGTCACACCATTCCTGATATTCCTGTGCAGCAGAAGAGGGTCTGGGGTTGCTCTGCAACACCTCATCATACACCTTCTACAAACACAGGACACAAGCTCGGACACAAGCTGACACCAGCCTTCCCAAGTTAACTTCCCAAGATGGAGAGGATACACTGCACCCAGACACAAGGAGGGGAAGAAGCCCAGTCATTTCAGGGTACCCTCAGGCCCTCCAACCCCCACTGGGCTCCAGGCAGGATCCCCCCACAGGGATTGACACACCAAAGGCATGGAGTTAGCTAACACAGGAATTCTCTTTTTTTAATTACTCCTAACGTGGAATGTTATGCTGGCCCTGCTGGCATCTTGCACAGATCAGTCCCATGGCCCAGCTCCAAGGGGTTGCCAGCCACCTCTCCATGGAGACACACAAGACCAGCCAGGCAGGTTTTGTTTCAGTTTTTCCTTTCCGTTTTTTTTTTCTCTCCTCCCAAAAGAGAAAATTTGCCTCAAATACAGGCAGAGGGATCTGTAGTGCATGGTCCAAAGGTCTCAAGTGAGCTCCCTGTCAGAGAATCCCTCTGGTGTCTTGTGCCTTCTTTAAATAAAAAAACAGGAGACAAAAATCATAAAAGCAAACGGGGATTGAACCTGCCCTAGTTTAAAAAAAGAAACAACGGTTTTCATGCATGTTTTAAAAAGAGAAAGGTCAGGGTCTCAGAGTAGCCAGAGCAGAGAGAAGGCAGCCAGCCCTAAAGGGGAAACTGTTGAGTGCTCCTGGTTCCACTTCAGAAAGAAGGTGCGGCCAACCCTGCCCACGCCTGTGCACACTCACCCCTGCACACACGTGCAGGGCCTCATTATGCATCGAGGAGAGAAAAGTTATCTTCCTCCTGAGGTTTGCGGATCCAGCTGCCATAGCTCATCTCCTCCAGTGTGTTGAAGAAGCACTGCTTGGCTTCTTGGTATGCTGTGGCAGCTTCCTTAGCGTCCGAGTACACTGAGAGACTCTGCAGGTCTTTGCAGTTGTTCTTGGCACATAGCTGCTGGAACAGGGCGAACATTTTCCTCTTGGACACTCGAGACACCTCCAGCTTCAGTCTGAGAAGGGAAACAAAGGTAGTGATGAGGGACATGACACTCAGAAGAGCAAACAGAAGCAGGGAGCAGAGGCAAAAATCCCACTGCAGGATGCCTGAGATCTTTTGGCTCAGCGGGGCTGTTGTAAGGTCTGAGCTGGCTGATGCTTTGCTTTGTTTCAAGACCATTTGTTTACATGAGTTTGAAATTCCTCTCTGTAACACGCACCTGACCCCATCCCCCCTGCCCAGCACTAAGGTGCTGTAACAGCTCAGAGTGTACTCGTGACAGTAGAGCTTTCCCCCCATTTCCCTGAAGAGCAGTGTCAGGAAAGGCTCCTCTTACCCCTCTACTTTCCCTTTTGTGCCATCCAAGACTTCAACTTCGCTTTCATCAGCAAGACACCAATTCACAGAGGACTCCTTCGTCTTGCCCGTCTGCCTTGCAGAGTCGTAGACGCTGACTCGCCCGACCTGCGTAAGAGGGATTTTTATAATACCGGTCCTGCCACACGAGCTCGCTGGTAAGGGGAGCCTCTTGCCTCCTCCATGGCTTGCAGGCAGGGGATCAGCTCATCCCAAACTTCACAGAGCTACAAGCGCTAGGTCCTTGCTAAGCTGAAGGGTAATGGGGGTGACCTTGGTCTGCCTTTTCTCAGATCAAGTCATTGCCAGCAGGCACCATGGGAATACACAAAGGGAGCTGGTTTCTGGCCATTAACCTCCTGGCCCTGGCTGGAGAGCTTCTGCCAGGTGACTACCCTGAAGAGCAAGGCTTGAAACCTAAGGGTGGAAGCGGAAGGGGAGCAGGGATGGAGAGACAAAGAGGTGCCAAGCCTGCATTACCTTGGGATGGTTAATGTGATATGGAGCCTGGAGCTTTTTCTGCAGCATGCTTCCATCTCTCGCAACGCGGCAGCAGATTGCACGTGTTAAATGACCCTGACTGTACAAGTAACCTGTGAGAACAAACATGAAGGCTTCAGGAATGGCACAGGTGATGGCCAGGCCAGACCCTGAGAGCCACAGCTCTTACAAGCTCCAGCTCAAAGCTGTGTGTACCCTCCATGTGTAAGATGAAGGTTTACAGACCACAAGGCTTCTTGCTGAAGACACAAACAGGCAATTTTTGTCTCACCCTCCTAGGTCACATGTGTCTTCTAAAAAGCAAGAACCTCAGAGAAAACCCATTCCACCCACAGAATAAAAATCCACAAACTCCCTTTTTGCTTCCACACCAAATGGCTCTTCCAAGAACGACAGTTCAGCCTGTTACTCCTCAGCCTCCACAAATAAGGTTCTCTATTGCTTGGGGGAGCGATGGAGTTACTCATCGCTGTGCCTCAGTTTGAGGGCTGGGCAGCACATCCATCCCAACCCAGAAAGGATGGCAGGTCTCATACCAAGCGTAACAGAGCTGAGATAAACTGGTTCTATGAAGTGTGACAACAATGCTCCTTGCAAGCCAAGTACGTTCCAGCGTAAGATTTTGTCACTGCAGGACATGGTCCGCAACCGCTCCCCGTGCTGGATCCCATCCCATGTGGGCACAATATCGCTCGACTCCACAGGAATGGTACCTTCCCCTGCATGAGAGAAGAAAGGATTTGCTGAAAATAAGGAGGTACTCAATACACTGAAACCCCCATCAGCAATTGCATGGGAAGCTTTCTCCTGTGTGTGGGCATGGAGTGAGTGACTCTGGAGTCCGTCTGTGCCCAGGTTTGGGGAACGTTTCAGTATCACATGAAAAGGGAACTCAGGACTGGCTGCAGTCAAGTTGTTAATAGGTGGTTTTACAGGGCAAGGTTCTGTCAGGAGTTAGGGTTACTGCAGTGGCTTCTGTAAGAAGTTGCCAGAAGCTTCCCCAGGTTTGACAGAGTAAATACCAGCTGGGCTCAATGCTTGACCTGTTGCTGACCAAGGCCGAGCCCATCAGTGGCAGCACCACTGTGATAACTGTCCTGATTCCAGGTAGGATAGAGTTAATTTTCTTTCTAGCAGCGGTGGAATGCCGTGTTTGTGAGTCAGGAAGAGAGCAGTGCTGGTAACACCCTGATGTCTTTACTTGTTGCCAAGCAGTCAAGTGCTAAGGATAAGCCAGGGAGGGAGGGTACCCCCTCTGGGGTACCGCTGGGAGGGGACATAGCCAAGACAGGTGCCCCAAACCTGGCCAAAGAGCATGTCCCGTGCCAATTACATCATGTTCAGTGTAAAGGAGGACTGGTGTGGGGAGGAGGGCACAGCTTCAGGACTCACAGTTGAGGATGGTCCAGTTCCAGGATGGCTCTGAGCTGTAGGGCCTCAGGTGTGGGGTTTAGTGAGAGACTGAATCACGCATCACCAGTTCCATCTATTCTGCTAAAGTCCTGTTATTGTTCTCTCTCTGTGCTGTCCCAGTAACTGTCCTTACCCCAACCCACAAGGTTTGTCTTTTTGGTTGGTTTCCGTCCCTCACCCCCAATTCAGAGAGAGCAGCTGCGTGTGGTTCAGCGCCCGGATGGGGCAAAGCCACCAGGATCACACTGAAGAGGGGACACTCACCGTTCTCCACCTTGGTCCGCAGCTTGCCTTGCTTGGGGTTCTCAAAGAGGGGCTGATGCTGGGTTTGCCCCAGCACATTCGCCTGATCGCTGCAGGATTTATCGAAGAGCGCCCCGTCTCCGCAGGGTGCTGTGCTAGAAAACAAACACTCCCCAGGTCAGCACAGACTCTCAGGAAACGGACAGTGCTGTGACAACAACCTGTCACCCCCCCCACCACACACCTGACATAGAGGTGAAAGGTAATGTCGCGCTTTATTTTGAGTCTCTTCCCTCCAGCTGGTTCAAAGATGCTCTCTTCTGCAGAGGAAGGATTAGACGGGTCATACTTCATCAGCTCACTATAGAGAAACCTGAAAATAATACAAATAATGTCAAAAAACTGCTTTGCTCATCAGACAAGGGGCACATCAATCCAATCACTGCCTGTGCCCAGGACAGGTCCACGAGCTCTGCCTCTTGCACCAGTTCCTGGTTTGGCTACACAGGAGAGCAAAGACTGGGAGCTGCAGCTGGAGGCCAAACTGTGTTTGATGCTACCAGAAAGGCACAGAATAAAGCAGATTTCCTACCATGCAGGGGATATGTAATAGAAGTGTTCTGTCAGGTGAGCAGAGGGACACGCTGGCAGGATCGAGAAAGGAGCCTGGGAGGCTGCTGCTCGCGTGCATCTGATCTGAGCATGAAGAAGACTTCAAGGTTGTTAACCCAGCACCTTCAGTCAGCACCAAGTTTGCATTTAGGGTAAACAGCCCCATGGGCAGCCAAACGTAAGCACTATTATCAGTACAACCCCACGATCTGTTTACAATGACCGATCTTTTACGGTTGCTTCTGTCCAAGGACAGGAAAGAACCTTGAGGTGCCCAACATGGCACCAAGGACTAAAGGAAAACCACAGACACACAGAGATTCCTCAAGCAGAGCCTGTGCAAGGACTTAATTCTGCAAGAAGAGGTGGAGCTCACTGTTCTCATCTCTGACAGGCTCTGCTTTGTCAGCAGCTGTCAAGATTTAACAGATGAGACAGAGAGAAGTAAGGAAGAGTGGAATCCTCTGACTCTACAGATAGCTGGGGAGCTGCTGTCCTAACTTATCAACACAAATGTGTTTGGTAGGTTTTCATAAAGCCCTGATCCAGACAGGCCAAGGGGACACGGCCTACAGGTTCCTCAGCGCCTCAGCTCGAGCAGTGCTGGGACTGAAAGGGCACATTGCACGCTGGCCAAGCAGCCTCTGCAGGATGCTTTGCTTTAAGCACATCAGACACAGCCCTCGGGCTCTTGGCAAGTTTCCAGTTCAGTACTGATTTGGGCATCACTCAGGCACAGCTCTTTCTGATAAGAAATAACTTCCCTCTATTTAACACATGGGTAAACAGTAGTGTTAGAAGGTCACAGCCTCTCAACGAAGCAAGGAACCGTCAAAGCCACATCGCTCCAGAACAGTTCAGTACCTCATGGCCGGCCCCCTCTTCCTCCCTTCGGTTTCCCCTTGTCTCACCTCAAAAAGCCTCTTCGAGAAATGATTTCTGCGTGAGAGTCGTTCACTGTCTCCCCCTTCAAGCTCAGCTCTTCTCCTTTCACGCAGCGATTACCTGAAACAAATAAAAAGCCAAGTGTCAGAAACAACACACAGCTGTGCAGCAAGAGCGAGGGTTTCATCTTGCTTCTAGTGTTACTTCCTTGGGCTCCTGAGCAGCAGCACCACACCCACCCTTATTAAACCGTGATCCTGATCCAAGGCATTAGGACAATAAAGGGACAAAGAGAACACACTACTTTAGGGACAACAGAGACTTATGACTGCCACAGGTTTAAGGTCAGCATCCCTTCCCGAGTGCTTTCCAGCCCAGCACTCTGAGGGAAAGCGTGGCAGCCAAGGGGAAGAGATCCAGCCAAGAAGCTTGGGATCTTGTGCTGTACAACACACAGCATCCATGCTCTGCTGCACAGACTAGCACACAGCAAGCAAAGATTAAGAGCAATATAGCTGTGGGCACATTTGCTTTGTTTTCTCCCCATAACCAGATCACTCGTGACACCACAGTGAGGCCTGGGAATGTTTCTTGCCCTCTCTGAAGAAGCTGACAGCAAGAGCCATTCCCTAATAGTACTGCCAGGGAATCTAGTGGGGAAGCAAGAGCTCAGCTTATGCTGGAAGAAGTTGTTCATACCAGTTCCAATGCTGACCACCACTCCCAGGTCCTTGTTGCCTTTCTGCATGATGATGGCAGCCAGGATCTTCCTCCCAAGCAGATTGTGCTGGATGCGAGCAGTGAGAGTGTTGAAGCGCTGGTGGCTCAGCATTGCCATCTGATCATGGAGGGTGCTGCCACTCACAGGGAGCTGCAACACAAGACCAGGATCGCCAAGAGATCACGAGCAGGTCATGGAACAAAGCAGGTCCATAGAATCAAGGAATCCTTTGGGTTGGAAGAGACCTTTAAGATATAGTCCACTCACAGCCAACCCTGCCTAGTCCACCCAGATACTAGATTCTCAGAATTGTAGGGGTTGGAAGGGACCTTAAGAGATTGAGTCCAACCCCTCTGCCAAAGCAGGTTCCCTAGAGCAGGTTGCACACATTGGCTGGGCCAATCAGCACCAGTCACAGGCCTCTGGGAATCACAATTTAGAGAGAGAAAAACCCAAACAGCCGCATTTTGCCCCCATAGAAGGGAGGGAAAAGATGGGAGAAACTCTGCAGACACCAAGGGCAGTGAAGGGGGAGGAGGAGGCACTGAGAGAAGATTCCCTGCAGCCTGTGGAGAAGACCATGGTGAAGCGGG
>VXBZ01008409.1:342399-391745 GCA_013399135.1 Heliornis fulica | reverse complement strand
ATTTCTTTACTGAAAGAGCTGTCAGTCACTGGCACAGGCTGCCCAGGGAAGTGGTGGAGTCGCCATCCCTGGGGCTATTTAAAATGCATGTAGGTGATGTGCTGAAGGATGTGATCTAGAGGTGGACTAGGCAGGGTTAGGTTGAGGTTGGACTCTACCTTGAAGGTCTCTCCAACCCAAGTGGTTCTATGATTCTACGAATCACTGGGAATAATTGAAAATGCATTTAAAATGGTCAGTTTATGACAAAATTCATTATTACTTTATCATTTAAAGGGCATTTCGAATTAAGTATTTGTACCATTGAAACAGTTTAAGATCCTGGGCATTCAAACCCTATCTGACTTCATTAAGACTCGGCTGAGATACCGCCTTGATTGCAGAAAGTGTATTTTCGATGCGGTGCCTTTTGATTAGCGATTCCACTTTGCTTGTCACGTGCTACGGCAGGCAATGCAAAGCCCCAACACCTCCCCGAACCCTCCCCAGGTACAAAGGAAACCACAGGACAAGCCTGCAGCCGATGTGCGTGTGCCGTTATGAACCGGCAGTTCTGTACATAACGGCACACGCACTGCGTGGATTCCTTAGGCCGAGCCTGATCCGCTTCTGTTCCTTTTCCGTGTGTCGGGCCGTGGCCGTGCAGCTGCTGCGGCGCTTCCTCACGGGGGGCCCTGCCCTCCGCGCCCTTACCCGTGGTTGGCGGCTGCCGTGCGGGCAGCGAGGAGCCGCCTCCAGCTCTCTCCCCCCTCCCACGCCCGCTCTCCGCGGCTGTCCCTGCTACCCCGCTCTGGCACCCCCCGTGTGTGGGGGGCGAGTCCGCTACCTGGCTCCCTGTGCGCTGAGCACTCATTAACTCCGGCGCTCCCGCTCCGCGGGGCCGGCCGGCGGCTTCTGCCCAGAGGGAGGGTAGGGGGGTGGGAACCGGGCCTGCAAAGCCGACTGCGGGCCAAGGGTGAGGGCCGGGCAGTCCCCGCGGTTCGCCATGGCCGATCCCTGCTACCTGGGCTGGGATTTCAGCACGCAGCAGGTACCGGGGCCGCCTTCCCCCCGCTCCTCCTCTCCTCTCCCTCGGTCGGCGGGGCCAGGGCCTTGGGGCCTGCCCGGCGTGGGGCTCCCTGCTGCCGCCGCCGCCTCCGGGGCCTGAAGCGCGGGGGGGCGGGCGGGCGGGCGGGCCCCGCGCGGCGCCNNNNCGCTGGGGGCGGTAGGGGCCGAGCCCCGGGCCGCCCCGCCCGCCATCGCGGCACGCTGCCGTGCCGCCTTCCTCGGCTCCGGCGGCTTTCCTTGCCTCTTTTCCTCCACCCAGCGACGGGTTTGGTTTACGGGTCTCCTGGCGCTCGGCAGGGCCCGGCTGAGCAGCGCCGGATGCTGTGCTTGGTGCCCAGGGTTCACCCACGCCAGCGCCCAGCTGGTGGTTCTCATCGCTTCGTGTGCGCTGAGGCTTCGGCGGGACACGGGCACGGCGTGTGCTCGGCTGTGCACACACAGCTCTTTACCGTAGCCTCCATAAGCACATCCCATGTTCCTCTCTCTTTATCCCATCTCTTGTCTGAAACCGTTTTTCTTAACGTGTCCTGCTTCCTCATCCTGGTAGGGCTGCATTTAATCCTGGAACGAGTGCTATGGCTCTTCCCTACGTGCAGGCTGTGTGGAGACCCCCCTGCCTGTGTCACCAGGCAGACTGGGAGCGGGGATTTCCACCCAAACCCAGCTTGCCTGGTGCCCTCCTGCAAGTCAGGCTTAGCAGGATCATGAACATGGATGCTCAGGTTGCCTCTTGAAATTTCGATTTGTCAGCACCATCGTGCATTGGTACACAGTGAACAGAGGCCGACTGAGTTGTGTGTAGGCCTGAATATGTTAAAAATAGGCATATGAGCATAAATCACTTCATTACGGTTCTGCTGAAGTTTGGGAACAGCAAAAGACACATCCAGGTTAGGTTGATGGAGTGTTTTTTAAGGGGGCATGCTGCAGGCAGAAAGCCAATTAAGCTGCAGTGGGTCAGAGCCATTTTTAAGCTAGTTCAGGGCATCGGATTGGTAATGAGCTGTGCCAGTGCATAAATAATGGCCCTACAGTAGTATGGCTAAACTGCAATGGCCTTGTTTCCTGAATACAATTCTTTGAGATCATCTTTGTAGGAGTTTTTTCCACGTTTTAGTGGCTGTTTGCACATTTTCCCTTGTTGAAATATGTGCAGAATGTGAGCTATCTTCTTGCTTTTCTAGGCTGTGTTTTTATGCTGTACTTGGTGAACTTGAGCAAAGATAGCGAAGGAGAGGTTGTGGTACTCTTCTACTTTGTGCTTACAGGAAAGCTGAGCTTTATGGCATTACTTGTTTAGGACATTGCTGTCTGTATGCTGCAGAAGCTCAGAATACACTTGTGTAACGTCCTCTGAGCTTTTGCCAGTGTGGTAGAATTTAATTTACTCACCATTTGGAGAGCAGAGAATATCTTCAATGTATCCTGAGCGTCTTGTATGTTTTCTGCTAAGTTGGGGCACCAACTAACCCTCTCCCCCCTCCCCCCCCAAAAAAAAAAACACAGAGGGAAAATAGAAAAGAATACAGCAAAGAATACTTTGGAGAAGTTGAAAAAAAATTGTTACCATGATGCAAACTATGAACCTGGTAGTTTTCTTTCTGGTTTTGTTTTTTTTTTTTTTTTTCATATGTCTGCATCTCAATCTTGTGTGATTAAAGAGAGAGAAAATGAATGTGGGAAAATGTGAGCAGACAAATACCCATGATGCTGAATAGGTGACGTGCTGGAAATTCACATAATAACTTGTTTAATATAAAGTTGTGTTTATACTTCCAGAGAATTTTATGGATTGGGGTGATCTTATTTCCCATCTGTGAGAATTGAATTATTATAAATGAGTTATCTTTGCTTTTTAATTGCTGTTAGTTTTTGTTAACATCCTGTCTTATATCTTCTAGCTGAAAGTCATTGCTGTTGATGAGCAGCTGAGAGTGATTTATGAAGATAATGTTCATTTTGATAAAGACCTTCCGGAATTTAAGTAAGGCTTTTTATATTTTACTTGGATAATATAATTTAGAACTTTGCAAATTGGGGTGAGGGGCAGTGTTCCCCTGTTCAGTTTCATTGGTATGTGTGGAGGCCCGGAAGAAGTTCATGCAGTGTTCATGTTTTCTACATGACCAGGATAGTATATATTTTTGCCTTTCATACATAAATATGGTAAGAATTCCTATAAAAGTCAGCCCCAAAGTACTAGATATAAATAAATCAGTATTTTTTTTTTTTTGGGGCTTGAGACTTCTGGATGTGGCTGTTTCTTTTTGGGACATGATGTAAGCATCACCTTTGAGTTGGGATGGAATGCTGTGATAACAGCAAGTAAGTTTCAGGAGGGGAACTTCTAAAAGGCATTTGGAGACAAATTCAGTGATTCTAAATCTCACTCTAAGTTGTAGGATGATAGTATTTGTTTATCTAATAGACTTGAATTTACAAATGTCATCCTCTGTGGTCATAAGTTTCATACAACTTAAGTACGTTAATTTACTTGATGATTTAAGAGCAAAAATGGATTAGAATTTTCTAGGTTCAGGCCACTAATGATGTCAGTTAAGAAACTTAGAAATAACTATGAGTTACACAAAGCCAAGGAGTGGTGTCAGCACAGGAGTCTATCACAGATCTTCAGGATCAGAGCTTTTCCTTGCAACCTATTTACTTTGTAATTGGGTCAGACATGTCTTATGTCACCTCCTAGGAGATGGCTTTTACTTTTCCAGGTTTCAAACACTGATTGTATCCTTGCTTTTAACATAAAAGCATTGCAAACTCTCTTTGGTTATTAATAAACTTGAAGAACTTTGCTTAGCAGGGAAAAAATTGCTGAATTTACCAAGAGAAAATTCTGTTTTTCTGTAGGACTCAAGGTGGAGTCTATATTCACAGTGACAGACTGACAGTCACTTCTCCTGTGCTAATGTGGGTCAAGGTATGAACAAGCTTTATATAGTTCAACTTCTTCCTTTCTGTTATTGAAATGGAAATGTATTCCAAGCCTTAGTAAAACTCATCATTCAAATCAACATAGTCTTTTTGCTTCTATTCTGCTTCTTCTAAGTGTTACTTTGCGTCTTTGGTATGCAAATATTAATGTTATCAACAAATATAGTGGAAGTTGCTTACATTTTTGTTTGTTTCTTCAGTCTTTACTACTACAGCGTTGTATGTGTGATAAATCCTTTCCTTATTTTTCCCTCATTTGAAAAAAAGACAACTCCTTTTTTTTCTTTTTTTTTTTTCATATGCAAAAGGGGCAGCTGTCACTTTGCCTACCTTAAAACTGTTTTCTTAGCATTCAGGTCACTTGCACTATTTTTATTACATTAAACTTTGCTAGCTATTTGATGTCTCAACTGGCAAGCTTTTAAGGGTGATTTATTCATTGATTCCTGGTCACTTTGACTGGTCTTTACTTTTAAATACAACATTCTTTCTGTTTTTTAAAAGGAGGCCTTCCTTGCTTCTGTGAAGATTCTGCAGCACTTGCTCTCATGTGATTGGGGTGGTTTGACCTGGGGAGGAGGCCAGACTCCCACCAAAGCTGCTCTATCACTCCCCTCTTAGCTGGACAGGGGAGAAAATACATGTTGAGAGGCTTTGGAGTCGAGATAAGGACAGGGAGAGATCATTCTGCAATTGGTGACATGGGCAAAACAGACTCAACACAGAAGAACAGCAGGAAAGCTCTCTAATTTATTACACTACACACACAGAGAAACCATAGTCAGATAATGGGAAGTAGGAACAGCTCTTATAACACCACCACCCACCCCTCCCTTCTTTGCAGACTTTATTCATGATGTTTCTCCTTCCCAGGATGGCACTGGAGATAGGGGGAAANAGCCTGGACCCCCACAAAGTCACAAGCACCCCCAGCAACCTTCTCCAGCGTGGGCCTCCATGTCTCTCTCTGCCTCTTATCTCTCTCCACAGGCTGCAGGTGCTGCCAGGGGCTTGCTCCAATGTAGGTCACAGATTCTTCCATATTCCTCCCCCTGCTCCATGTTGGGCTCCTGCCTGGCCCAGGTGCCTCTCCATGGGCTACAAGTGGGGTCTCTTCGTCCTCCATGGGCTGCAGGGGGACACCCGCTTCACCATGGTACTCTCCACAGGCTACAGGGAATCTTCTCTCAGCACTTCTTCCTCCCCCCCTTCACTGACCTTGGTGTCTGCAGAGTTTCTCACATCTTCTCACTCCCTTCTCTGGTGGCAAAATGTGGCTGTTTGTGTTTTTCTCTCTCTAAAATGTGATTCCCAGAGGCCTGTGACCGGCACTGATTGGCCTGTGCGGCCTTGTCATAACAGGTTTTGGGAGTTTGGCCTTGGGAGCCCAGCTGGGATTTACTGTGTTGGACCCTTAAGAAGCTTCTAGCTGCTTCTTACAGAAGCCACCCTGCAAAACCACCGCACCTAACATCTTGTAGGATGGGGTACAGCGTGCAGTCCATTAAGATGTCATAGATTTTGAAAAGTAAGAAGAGAAGAAGATAATCCTGCTTTGTGTTTGGCACTCTTAAAAGTAGCCTTTTAATGAATTGGAATTCTTTAATTTCTGCCTCGTATTTAGGTTTTAAAGAATGGATCATTGGGATTCAACTTGTTTAAAAATCTTTTTTTTTTCCCCTGTGTGATTCAACTTTTCTTTTATGGACTCTTGGTAAATTAATTTATTCAGCTTCTTGAGAAGTCCGTAGTCATTAGCTAATTTTTCATTATCTGCCAATGAACTCTTATCAGTGATGACATGAATTTACTGTTCAATTCCAGAGATTGAGTATGCATAATTTGATAGCTCGTTACAGTCATTCTTGATTCTGTTTGTTCTTGTAGGCTCTGGATATGATTTTGGAAAAGATGAAGTCTTCAGGCTTTAACTTCTCTCAAGTCAGAGCTTTGTCTGGTGCTGGCCAGGTTAGTTTGTAAAGAAACAAAAAGCAGTCTTACTGTATTTTTTCAATAGAATATAAGGTATAATGATAAATTTAATTTAAAAATTGTATTGCAAAAGACTGCAAACAGACATCAGTCTGACCAAAGCTTCTATGTAAGTATCCATTAAAAGACACATTCCTCAGGGGTTCTTAAACCCTGAAGCACACAAAGCAATTGCTAGAAGGTAGTGGGAGTGGAGGGTGAGGTTACAGTGCAGTTATACAGATCAGCATAGTATGTAGTTGGTTTCCTGTTGTTTAAAATCTTTGTACAGATTCTGAAGTGACCAGGGTCACTTTGAATTTCAGCATATCCAGGTGTTTCTTGAAATGGGGTAGAAAAATAGCAAGAAGCATGGTTTGCTAAAGGCATAGCAACGTCCTGTTGAGCCCAGTTTTTGTTGGCTAGGACAGAGAACTGTCTATGAGCAACAAAAAACCAAATGATGATAGTCTTTGATGCAGAAATGACAAAAGATGCTGCCACAGTTTAGCCTGTAGTGCATAATGCCTTTCTTCTGAGAGTTAGAAAACCCATCCTGACATTTAGTCAGTTAGCTGGTCTCCTGGTACTCTGGTGAAACAAGGAGGTCTTTTATAACTTCCACAGATGATATTCAGGGTGGGGACAGTGCCAAAATGATAGCTAATTCTGACACATGATGTTTAGGTTATTCATCTTGATATATCTGGGACTAATTAATCAAAACTCTTGCTTTGATCTCCATGTTTCATTGATATCAGCTGGAAGTCTGAGCAGAGTGTCTGAAAATCACAGCCAGTATCAAGGCTCTGTTTTGAATTCTTCAGTGGTACAGAAGTGGGGACTGCCAAGTAACCCCAGCTCACTCGACTGAAAAAAGGAGTGCATTTCCTGATTGCTCATACTCCCTTTATTTTACCCATACTGCAACATGTTGGGAATATCAACTCAGTGCTATGTTCAGATTCTTTCATGTCAAATGGATTTAATTTCATTGCCCCCTTCCAACTCTCACTGTCCCTCTCCCTTTTCTCTCTGATGTGCCTTGTCTTTTATGCCACAGATTGCTGCAGAGGTGCACTGATCTGCCAGCGTTTGTCCCAAAGAAGGGACAAACTTGGTCTCCATTGTCTTCAGAAATGGCAGAGATGTGAAATATAATCTGGATGATACTGTGGCCAAGTACTCTGCCCAGGGGGTTCTGGTGTCGTCCAAAGTATTCGTGGGTCAGTGGATGCTGCTTTGCAGTTTGCCGAGGGTGTCCTGCAGATGCATAACTAGAGATGCCTGGCTTGAGGAAGTTACCTGAGAGACTGGAGCTTAAATAGACTGCACAATGTTGAGAAGGTTGTTAGTGAGGACTGGTGCAGGTGTGTGACTGAAGAATCAGGGCTGTGCTGAAGCAGCACAGAACTGTTATGACTGTTGAGCCCTGGCTACACCTCAGAGAGCCCTCAAAGCAGCAAAGCATATAAGGCAGTATAGTAGTAGGTCCCACTAGAAGTTGCCACAGTTCAAAATCATCACTGTTTGTTGACCCCTACATTTTTCTGGTTAAGTATATGCTTGGCTAAGGCTTAAAGAGTCTTTTAATGCAGCACTTGATTTGAAAAGGTGCACTTTTTTTCTCCCAGTTTGGAGAGTGTTCTCTGTCCTTTAGAGTTTGAAATTCAGATCAGGATATGAACCTTTTGACTTGTGAGGGCATCTCCAACTTCTCTTTCTGTACTTTTTACAGCAACATGGGAGTGTGTACTGGAAAAAAGGAAGTATCCAGATTTTGAAGAATGCATCACCTGAACTGCCTTTAAATCAGTCACTAAAGGTAATGTGCATAAAGGAGCTCTGAGGGGAGAGCTGCACTCTCCTTTTTCTGATCCTTACACATTGCTTTTCTCTTTGTTTGGCTGAGTTGGCCACCCCTGCGGCATAAAGTGAAATGTACTGTTTATTCCATCAGCTCCAGGGCTTTTAACGTTTCCTTTTCCCCTGAGTTACTGTTTTAAAAGCTTAGAGGTGCCAGTGGGCATCCTGGAGTCTTTCTGTGTAAGAGTTAACAGCTGGTTTGTTTTTTTTAGAAAACATAATGTTCTTGTAAACACCTGTAAATATTTCATGTTTTCATATATTTGTATTAACAAAAAATTGCAGTGAAAAATGTTATTGTACCTGAGTTTCCTTGCAAGGCTTGCAAATTCATCTTGTAGCAGTAGTGATAATAATAGTAATAATAATAACAACAACAACCACCACTCTAGAGTTACCTCAGAAAAGATGTAAGTGTAATTCTGTGTGGGCACAAACTCCTAACAAATACGTTGTTAAACCTCAGCACTGAGTGTGTGTTGAACATAGACTTGACAAACTTTTTATTTAAAAAGAAAAATAAGGAGGAATCAACTTCCCTTTTGAAGACCTTCACCTTCCTTACTTCAAGACCAGGAAGGACAGCTGTATTTTGAAAGGGAGATGTTTATGAAACTGTGATCTGTTAAATGATTAATTTTGGAAATGTGTTGTCTGTGCAAAACTCATGGAAATGCAACTAAGATGTTTGCAGGTGATGTGCTAACTCTCCATAGCATTTTCAGATAGTTACATCTGTCACGGAAGACAAGTAGAACAGTGGAAAGGTGATCTGATTGTTTAGAGACAGGTTCTAAGAAGTGGGACTAAACTTGCATAAAAGGACTCAGGCCTTCAGCTACCAACAGCTAGAGTGTGCTGAGACTACGTGTTGCAGGTTATGTCTAGTAACAGCAGAAAAAGCCTGTTGCTTTCCTCTGGTGTGAGGTTTGGATTAAACTTTCCACCACTGACCAGTATGCTGTTTGGTACCTGCTTTCCTGAAATTATGGAGAGGACCAGAATGTGTGCCACAGAACTGTGAGCTCACATGTGGCTGCATTGCTTTTACTCTAGCAGGGACATCTTGGAGATCAGACTTACTAATGAAGGATATTGTTCATTGCAGGCTTGTTTCTCTGTCAGTAATAGCCCCATCTGGATGGATTCAAGCACATCTTCCCAGTGCAGCGCTCTGGAGAAAGCCGTTGGGGGAGCACAGCACCTAGCAAGTATCACTGGTTCTCGAGCCTATGAGGTAAGGAGCAGATGGGAAGAAAATCCTCAGCAGAATCTTGTGACAGAAACAGTTCTGCCTTGACAGTGTTACCACAGCAGATAATGATCAGCCATTAACTGTACTCCAGCTGTACTGTGCTTTGCAGTAGTCCTGCAAAGGAAGAATGGGAGATTTTAGAGCAAAATTAGGCAAATTGGAAATGTCAGTTTTTTTCTGCATTTTTTTTTTTCAATTTTAAGAATTTTCAAGGTTTAGCTTTTGGTTTGGGTTTTTTTTTTGTTTTTCAGAAAAAAATCAGTTTGGGTGAGCTCTTGCATTTGGCTAGTGTTTCCAAATTACAGTGTTCAGTGGGCATGTTTACGGTCTCTTGCAGCACATTTCTGTGAGGCTGGTAATCCAGTTTGTGTTACAGGTTTAGTTGGGGTTGTGATACCCCTGTTTGTGGATCACTGCTATAGGTTGCTATATATGCCTTCCTTGAAGGCTGGAAACCAGCTGTTGACCCAAGAGAAGTTCTTCAGAAGTTTGGGATGCTATCAGAGAGTACTCTGTCACTTGTCCCCTACTCCTGATGCTTTCTTCTCTTGTAACTGGAGCAGTGAGTTATGGAGGGGGAGCAGGGCTGCCCTCCAGGCATCCCACCACCAGGCTATTCTTAACTGTTTGTTCAACAGAATAAGGCTCTAACCTCCCAAATCGCTGATTCTGGTTTGGAATCGTCATGCAAGGTTTATGGCCAGCATGGAAATCAGACTTTGCATACCACTACAAGTTTATTTTTAACTTGCTGAAGGTTAAGGTTTTAGAGTTAGAAGGTTTTTTTTTTAAATTTGATTTATAATACATGGATGAAAAGTAATTGTTCTTACGACTATTATTAGCCTGTGTCGGAGCTGCTGCTTTGAGTAGGAAAATTTCTGCTTTGCTCCCAATTCACCTGCCTCATGGAGAGGTACAGACATGGGTTGGGCAGCGTAAACTTTTTCAAGGGTTTGAATGCACTCTTTGAGTTGTGCTGGTTCCTGTGCACAAGTATGATTCATTCTGTTGAACTGTCAGTTCTGATATGTAAATTATGGCTAGTAATGCTTTTTCACATGCTTTTTTTTTTTTCCAAAAGGTGAGCAAAATTCTCATAATGAGGCTCTGCGTTATAGCCTGTTTAGCGCAGATTGCCTGCTGTGCACTGACTTTCATCATGCATCAGGCAAATTGAATATCCAAAGTGCAATGTACTGAACTCATTACACAGAGTTAATGATTATTGACTCCATTTAGGGTTTGTGTTTCTAAGCATATGCATTTCTTTTTCAGCGTTTTACAGGAAACCAGATAGCAAAGATTTACAGCCAGAATCCTGAGGTCTACATGCAGACTGAGGTTGGCTCAACTTCAATACACTTATTGGAAAAAACGGTTGAAAATTAATTTTGTGGGGATATTGGATGTTTTTTTGCTAAAGATATTTTGATTCACGTGTTTGGCTTTAAGATTAAAATTGAAAATTTGGTAATTGGGCAGATAAAAATGGGTTGTTGGTTCTGTCTTAAATTTAACACAGGCTCTGTTGGATCTCACCTTTGTGGAAGACATTTAAAAAAACACTTGCATTTGGGTGGTAGTAAATTGTATGAACAACACTTTGAACACAGATGGGTAATTAAGCACGCAGTTGAAATTTTCACACTCAGGACTGGCCATTTGCATGCTGAAACGGGACTGCTGGGCCCTGCAAAGCTGGCATCCATGTGGATGTGGTAGGGAAAAGCCTGCAATCGATTCTAGCCTTTTTTTTGTAGTTTTTCCCTTGAGGACCTACTTTGATTCTATTATTAGAAATGAATTACACTGTGTAGTTGGTCTCCTTTTGCTTTTCAATTTTCAGAAATCAGCTTGCAATTCCATTCTTGTTTCAGTTTGTTGAGTCTGCTGTGACTGAAACCTCATGGTTTGAGGCAAGGTGAAAACTCCATGCAAATGGAATGGAAATAGGGAAGGGCTCCTGTCCTGTGATTAGTATATTCTAAACATTCAGACCAGGGAAGTGAGGCTGCCTGTGTTTTTGTATTGCTGCAGTTCTTGTTAGCATTGACCATAATTTTTTTGTGGCTTTTAAAATCAGACTCCTTGAGGACTTCTTGGAGAAGTAAGTTGCAAAGTTGACTGTATTTTGTTGGACAGTGCTGCTTTTTTTCCTCATTTTTTTTCTTCCTGAGTACATGTTGTATAATCTTTATGCTAGTAGCAATGAGGTGTAACAGAACACTAATACAGGCTGATCATAAGCTTAAATCTAAATTTGGAGAAAAATGAATTAGTGGATGAGAAGCTGCTCTGTGGAACTGAGAGCTAGTCAGACCAAGCTCAGACTCTGAGGGCTTGTTGCATTGATGGCACCTTTTAGCAATAAAGCACATGCAAGATACATGCAAGCATGAAATAACTCAGCGACAGAGTTTTTTTGGGAACCCTTGGGAAGTTTTTGGGAAAACCTTGGGAAGCAGATCGTCAGTCTCCAGGATGTGGAAGGTGGATGTTTTTCCTTCTCTAGATCAGCTTGCTAAAACAGCTGATTCACAGTTTAATGTCATCCTTTTCCTTCCATTTCAGGCAGGTAGTGCCTGTTGGGGCACCACAGAAGGTAGGCCTTCATTATCTAAGCACAATGTGAGAGATTCTTGGGAAGAGATGCATGAAGAGCAAGTGCATCATTAAGATTCCTGGCCATTCTAACCATCTCTTAGAGCTCTGGCTGTAGTCTGTCTTTGAATTTTGTGTGAAGTGGTGGTTTTGTGATCATTAATAAAAAAAACTGTCACTGCTGGCTCACTCCACCAGTAGAGATTTGATTCTGATTAGTTACTGTGTCGCAATTGTATTTCTTCTGAATTCGAGCACACAATAAGGAATATGTCAGCTTTTATGCCAGCTTCTTGGGATGAGGTAATACTGGATCCTGCAGAAAGCATGGCAGTAGCTAGTTAAGTTGGTAGCTTGTATAGCAGATTTGAAGTGGGAGCAAGTGTGCGTTGGATCAGTGCATTGAATCATGTGGCTGGGGCAGTTTTGGGACAGTATTAGAAGTCCTATGTCCGGATTTAATGCGTTGTTGGAACATCATCTGAGCCAGAGCTGTAGGTAGTGGTTCAGTTCAAAGCTGCTTATTACCATCTCCTGGGAGTACCTCCTGGGAGGTCTGGGCTCTCAGCTGGGACACGTAGAGGTGCTGGCAGAGCCTTGCCATAGTGCTGCAAAGCTTGGAGACTTGTGCTCTGGCTTGCCCAGCGTGTGGTTCCTGGGCATTTCCCTCTTGTCAACATTCAGGTGGTGGTTAGTTTGTTTTTGTTTTTTTCTCCTTAGTGTTTTTCCTTGATACAAGGTTCTGTGATACACCAAAGTTGTGAATTAATTTGTGATAGCATAGAGTATGCTAATATACTAGGTATGTTTTGCATGTTTCAGAATGCAAAGCTATTAATAGCTTTTATAACGGGGTTACGTTTAGATTGATATCTGCTGTATTACTTAGGCAGCAAGTTAGAGCTGAATAATCTTTCTAGGTGTATTTTTGTGTGCTTTCTGTGCCTAACATTAAGCATCTATTAACATTTGCTGCTTCCAATTACTTAATTATTTACTTTCTTTGAAGTGAATACTGATGGGACTCACTCTCTCACACTTTTTCTTTCAGAGAATCTCTCTGGTTAGTAGTTTTGCAGCTTCCCTTTTCCTAGGCTATTATGCACCTATCGATTACAGTGACGGTAAGTGTGTGGTCTTTTCTTGTAACAGTTCAGCAAGGAAATTTTCCTTTCCATTGCCACCTTACATAAGAGGGGGACAAGGTCTCTGCTATTAATTTTCAATCTTTAAACTTTAAACAAGTTAATTAGTTTTTAAACTAAGTTACTTTCAGTTTGTTGCTACTCTTGATAGTGCTGTCAACTGTGCTTATTTATTTCCATCATACCATAATTCCTATTTATACAAAATGGATCCACAAAAAACATCCTTAAATGAAATTGTACCCTTTTTTTCATTACTTTATGATGCATAAAGGAACGTTGAAATGTCTATTTGAAACCATGAAAAAAGCTATGGATCTTTTTAGGTCAGCTTCATAGTTCTGATATTTGGTGGTTAGCACTGAGTTGCACAGGATGTGAGCAAGATGCATATTGTGATTATTTCCCCCCTCCCTGCACCCCCCCCCTTACTGGAGTATGGATCTGCAACAGAAATATTTTTTCAGGATGAACCAAAAAAAATAGAAAGCATAAATCAAGCAAAAAAAAAAAATCCCCAACACAGTTAAAAAAATAAAAAAATTAACCTTCCATATCTCTGTTCATCATAACAAAGACAAAAAAGTGACAGGGCTAGTGTGTCTCCTTTCTGTTGTGTGTTATCTCAGTTATCCAGCTTTTAAATGGCAATTTTAAATGGCAATTACAAAGGAAACCATTTTCTTGGGAGCTGCGCTGTTATTTCTAAATAGCATTTTTGATTCCCGCTCTGAAACTAAGAGAAGATATATTTCAGAGCTGAAAGGTTAGATAACAAGGCTCTCTAAGGAAATTTTGCATTACAGAGCTATAGTTGACACCCATGTGTTAAGACCAACTCATTTTTTCTCTTTTGTTGTTCCATCAAAGCTCATAGGAAAAGGCGACACCTCAATTTTAGCTAATGGGCAACTTATTCAATATCAGATCTCCCAGTTATACTTGAGACCTTAAAAATTGCAAGGCAATCCATGCTTATTTTGCAGTAGTTGTGAGATTATTACATCTATCTTCTAGTCCTGTCCTGTAAGCCGTATATTTTCCCAGCTAAATTTTATTTTTTCTATATTATTGGCAACAATAACTCTATGGAGATTTGCACCTTGCCCCTCAGTAGGCTCAAATATTGAGCACTTCAGCCACTCACCAACCCATGGGACTAGCACTGTGTACTGCCATTCTAAGAAAGATCTTTGGGTACTTCTGATAAAGAAATAGCATTTTTTAAATTTTATTTTTTGAAGAGAGCAAAGTGTTAATTTTGAGTTGAATATTTAAAAACGTAAGCATTAAAAAAATCTTGGTTTTGGGGTTGGGTTGAAAGCAAGTGGGGGGGAAATCCATGATTCATTTTGAAACATGAAACTGAACATGTTCAGTTGAACACCAAACCCTTTTAAACTAAAGAACATGAAAATGTGCTTCATTGGAAGAGTTTTCGTAGCGAATATATTGCGTTTTTCAGAGAGCTCTAGGAGTGCCTGTTCTGTTACACCTCTGGATATTTATGGAACTTGAATAAACATTATCTACTGTTCAGAGCACATAAGATTATTAAATCTTTGCGTGAAAAAAGATAAGAGAACTAAGCAGGATGTTACAGTTCTCTTTACAAGACAAAAGATTTTTCAGCATTGTAAGCTGTATTTTGTCTTGTTAGTTTCTTTTTTTTTTCCTGTTAACATAATGAGAGAGAATTCTAATTCCAGTAATAAAATATAATTATAATGTATGCAGTAGTTATTTGGATCCATCTGAAAAACTTGTTTTCTTGTCATTTACGATTTGTTGCAATTCACTTGATCTTTTACATTGCACCTGTATATTGTAGTTTAAAATGCATCTCTCAAAATAATGTTCAGATAATAGACCTATTCTTTATTTCTGTAGGTTTAACTTCAGGTCATATCATCTTTAAAAGACCCTGTCAAATTGTTTAGCTCTGCACAATAACTTATCTCTTTAAATTTGCAGGTTATTGTAGGAAGTGTGCTATTCAGTTTCAGGATTTTTTTTTTAGTTTTATTTTTTTTCTTTTTAAAGGTCCCATGTTGTAAGGTTCAAATCACTCCTTATGAATGGTTTGGCACCCTGGGTGATTGATTTAAAAAAAATCAAATTGCATTCTGGTGGAATGAAGAATGATTTTCATTTATATTGTGCAGATGTTAAAAGTAAGATACATTTGGGACCTAAACAACTTGAACACTTGAGGCATTGTTTCTTTTAGAAGGCACCTTAAAGAACAGCTATTCAGCTCTTGACCTAGAGAAGCTTTATCTTTTGAAATGCTTTTCTAAGAGCCTTAGGCAAATCATAGCTTAGCATACTTGTTTTTGTTGTTCTATCAAACAAGGATGCTTTGAACTGAAGCCTTTTCAAAAGGAAGCGGTGGGCTGAATTTACTCGCTTCTGTGGTGTCAGCAGAGTTGGACAGCTTATGGTTTTAGCTCACTGAAAAGGCAATCCAGAGGGCTCTGCTATGGATGCACTTACATGTTTGTAAATATGTGCACATATCCGCCTGTAGTTTGTAGATTAATAAAGCCAGTTAGTCTGCAGTGTTTTGTCTTTGTACTGAAATGGGGGTTTTTGGTGTGCCCCACCTGCAGTGTTGAAACACTTCAGCTTTTGTCTATGTAGTAAATACTAGCTAGTCCTGATGGTGCTCCTGGTCACCTTACATTAAAAGTCAGTGATGGTTGCTCTGAGATATTAAATCCTGTTCATCCACATGTTGACCCTTCCCTCAGTCCATGCTAGTCCATGGCCTTGGCTATCAGCCTTCAGTCTGATGGGGTGTCTGCTTGGAGTGACAAGTCAGAGGGCTGCCTTTGATTTTTTTTTTTGGTTTTTTTTTTCCCTAAGTTCTCAGATTACTACTTATTTTATATGTTTGAACATACAAAACTTATTTGAACAGTGTGCCTAAGCCATTTTAAGTAACTTTTATTTCTTGAAGCAGTGTAGATCATGACCAGAGGTGCTTGAGTTAGGAATTCACTGTGCATTGCTCCCTGTATAATCCGAGGAGAAAGAGAAGCCGTTCCAGGGACCATTCAGGTCTGGTTCTTATTTTCCACAGACTAGATATTCTCATGCATCTGTCCACAGTTGGATAGATCCAGGCCATCAGTTTAATAGTTTTTGTAAAACATTTGTATTTTGGGAAAAAAAATTTTCTTTATTTTTTTTTTTTGTAAATAAGTATTTCACATCTTTTAAATGAGTTTCAGAGGGTGAGATAAATTAGCTCATCTTTCTTTTCTTAGGGCATGTTAAAGTCTTTTGGCAACTATATCAACCAGTCAATAAATGGAAGTGTTGTTTCTACATAATATAAACTTAGATCTTCCAAGTTATAAAGGTTAGTATTTTTCCTGTTTTAGGCAGAGAAGATTTGAGGCTGTTCTTAACATTTTGCAAAATTGCATTGGAAGATTCTGCATAAATGTTTCCTGTGGGCTTGTGGAGGGGGGAGAAGGATTTTTCTTTTTGTTTTCAAAAACCACAGACAACAATAGCTAACCTTCCTCTTGTAAAATCTGTCTTTAAATAAAGATTCTGTTGCTCACTGATTAATTTAGTTAAGGGGTTCTTGATCTTTTAAATTGGGGGCTTTTATAGGAAAAGCTATAGTTTTCTGTATTTCTTTGTAGAAAGCCTTGTTATGTCCAGGAGCTTGGAGTGAGGCTGCTCACACTGTGTGATGGTGATACTAGACTCAGCTCACACTGAAAGGAGGGGATGGCTGGATTTAGGAGTTGTCTGTTAACTGAGAGAGGCTGGAGTAAATCTTGCAATATTTCCTTTTCTGGAGGTGGGACTGGTTTTGACAGCAGAAAAGGGAAATGCACCTTTTGCTTGCCGGAAGCATGTTGCACTTTCTGCTATGTCAGATTCCTGCTGTTGCATCACAGGCCAAATAAACCATCCCATAATTTGTTAAATGTGTTTAATTTGCCTGGAATGGAATTAATTATATATATTTAATTCTATTTTAGATGTTACTAAGTATAATACAAATAGTCTACAGTTTGGCTTGGGTTATTACAGCGTCTCAGCTGGAGTGTGCAACACTTTCTGTTTCCAGCACTCTGTGAAGCACTAGATCTAAACTGTGATCCTTAGGAATGGACTGTGTGAATAGATACTTTATTTATAAACTTTATTAAACTAAAGGCTGCTGGGACTGATAGGCTGGGCTCATGAGTAATGAGCAAAAGTGTGTGAGTGTGGAGTGTGTTGCAGGCACATTCAGAATAAGAGCACTGCTACAGTCTTGTGTGGGCTGAGATGTGGGTTGTATCCTTTCTCATCCTCTGCATCCCAGCATTGCAAGCAATCTTGTTCCACAAACACTGCACGTGGGTCAACTTCACCATCTTTGGTCTTTTTTAAAAAAGATGTATCAAAGTAAATTTCAGGTTTTCCACTGTGCTCAGCTGAGAACGTGACTGTGTTTTTGTAATACACTTCGTGGGCTAAATGGTATTTGAAATTAAAATGTTGCTAATCTAGAATAAGACTAATGTGTCCCTGAACAGTACTAACAAGAAGCACATACAGATTTTCAAGTCTAATGAAATGTGCAATTAAAGGCATCTCAGAAACACAACCACGGGATGTGGAGTGCTCAGTATGTCATGTAGATTAAGTCACTAGCTGACTTCAGTTAACTTTATAAGCCAGAGCAGTGTGAATATAGTAGTGAGGAAGGAGCAATGGGAAGTCAAACCAGAACTTTGAGCTCTTCTTTGGATTTAGTGATGGTTCTGGTGTGGAAGTAGGTGCCCAAATCAGTTATCTAGGTTTTACAGTGGGAGTGCTGAGGCCCTGGCACTGGGTGCCCAGAGAAGCTGTGGCTGCCCCTGGATCCCTGGCAGTGTACAAGGCCAGGTTGGATGGGGCTTTGGGCAACCTGGGCTGGTGGAGGGTGCTACTGCCCATGGCAGGGGCGTGGGACTAGATGGGATTTAGGGTCCCTTCCACCCAAACCAGTCTGTGGTTCTGTGATAGTTCATGGAATCTAGCTTTAGAGGTGTTGGCCACTTGCAGGTGCTGCAGATTTCAGCTGGGCTGTTCAGTATTTCTGAAAATCATGGCCTTGGTATTCAAAGTTGGACTCCACAAAATAGCTTTTTTTTTTTTTTAAACTGCGAAGCCTTTATTTTATCATCTCTGAAGAAGGAAACATTGATGTGGAGGAAGATTAATCAGTGTGGACTTAGGTGCTGTTGGATACTCAAGGGTAGGAATAGTGTTGTCATACCAACCAGAGTGGAATTTCTTCATTCTAGGTCTCCAATGAGCACAATATACCTTCAAGTGACATTGCTGCTTCAGTGAGGCCTTTGTCTAAGGTGGAAGGAGTGGATGGGGAGGCATCCTTGTTCTTTTTGCTTTTAATTTGGGAATAACTGAATTGTCTAGTGCATTGTACATCAGAGAAGCCTTTTCTGCTGCCTTTATAGTTGAAAGCTTTCCAGAGGCCAAATCATCAGTGTCTTATGTTTAAAAGAGCTGAAACCGTTCTCTTTGAATGTAAAATAGGCATTTGTAAATTTTCCATTGCTTATAACAAGGTGGAATTTTCTGATACAATATTGTCTTGTGTTTAATGATATATGCCTCTCTTTCTGATTTGTCTTGTAGGTTCTGGTATGAACTTGCTGCAGATTTGGGACAAGGTATGGTCAGCATCCTGCCTTGATGCTTGTGCACCTGGATTAGAGGAGAAACTAGGATGCCCTGCACCATCCCATACAGTCCTGGTATGTGCTTGTCCAGAAAAGTTGCAAGCAACAAAGAGAGCTTTGTGCTGAGAGTTCTGTTAATAGCTCTTTCCTGGAGTAGATGCAGAACCCAACGTTTGCATTTCTCGACAGGGACCTTATTTTAAACTGTTTGTAGAGTTAATGAGGTAATCTTTGTGAATAATTTGGGATATTTAAAGCTCTTCAGTTCACATAGTGTAATGGTGAAATCAAATCAAGCTGCACATGTCTTAGAGTAAATGATTTTAATCTTACTACCCAGCACAAAAAGAGCTATTGCTGTAGCTGGTGCACATACAAGAGAGTGTAGATACCCATCACTTTATTCCACTGAATTAGGTGCTGATCTTCTGTACCTTATAGATGTCCTTGTGTTATTAAGGTCAGTTTTCTTTTCCTGGTTTTTTCTCTGTGGCTATCAGATGTGGCTTAAAAGAATACAGTTCTTGACCCCTAAAATAATAGGGGTCATAGTCCAGCCTTTGATGTTGTGATGTATATTAATGTTGTGTTTCCTTGGATTTCTAATTCCTATGTGTTACTATTCATGTATGTGTTCAAAATAGATGGAGATGTTTATGTTACTTGATGTGAATAACTGGAGAGATACCCAAAGCTAAGATGCCACTATTTACTTAATCTACTTGAAAATCTAACCCAAGGGTATTTCTGTGAAGTTCTCGACAACAACAGAACTGGAATCAAAACCTTTAAAATATTAAATCATACCTTAAATACACAGAAATTATTGTTAAAGCTGCTTTTGATGTTTTTCTTTTCAGTTCTCTTGTGTCATATGTTGCAAGATTACTTTCCAGTTTTGAACTTTTTACCCCCTCTCTCTTTCTTTCTTCCCTTAGGGGCCCATTTCTCCATATTACAGTCAACGTTATGGGTTCAGCCCAGACTGTAAAATAGTAGCATTTACAGGAGACAATCCAGGTGAGATGGCTAAGTTTCAGTGAATATAACTATATATGTACTAAAATTTGAAATCAGTGTCATTGATTCTTAGATGAAAGAATGTTGTGTTTATCATCACGATACTTTTTTCCCCAGTAGCCTTCCATCACTGGTTCTTCTGGGACATAGAAATCTTGGATAAGCTGCATATGACAAATTAATTATCTTTTGCCTAGTAATTAGAGGTGACTTCATTTACCTCTTGATAACTTCAGTTTTGGTTTTCCTGCCTCTAAGAAACTATTCCTACTATCAGCTCCTAACATTTTAAGTTAGAAAATATTAATTTAAAAAAAATTGTTATTGAAAAAACTGTTGTGTTTTTTCAAGCAAAAAGATGGAGGTGGACCTTAGGTTTCCTCCAGGAATTCGAACTATCCTTTTGTCAGCTTAAGAGAAGGTGTTAATTTAGTCAGGTTTTTGAATCCTGGAGACTCTTTCAGTGTAGGGCAAAGTTGTCTTTCTCAAGACTGTAAAAGTAAAATGCTTACCTGTATTCAAGTAGTATATGCATGTTTGAATCAAAATGAAGGCTTCATCAGAGTGTATTTCACATTTGTGTTCTGGGACAGTTAAGCTCTGCATTTCCCCAAAGTCCAGTTTTTCTCCTAGACATTCAAATCCAGCTTAGTCCAATAAATACTCGAGTAGTCTGATGTAAGTGGGAGTGTTTCCCCTTTAAAGGGTGTTGTTAAGTAAGGGTCTGCTGTATTTAAAACCTGAGTACATAAAACGCTAGGGAATTGTGTAGTTCTGTTGTCTTTTATCAGGAGTGTTTTAATTTTGTTAAAAATCACTCCCTTACCCAAATGCTTGACACATCTTTTACTGTGTGTGGGCCGAGGCCACCGTGAGCGTGTTTGCCGTTGACATTGTGCTTTGAATGTGATGCTCTATGATGCCCCATCCAACATGCTGTGTAGTTGAGTCAAACTTTTGTAACTTCTTATCTGGTGTTCTGACTTTTTGCTTTCAGCATCATTGGCAGGGATGAGACTTCAAGAAGGAGACATTGCTGTAAGTGAAAACATAACTCCTGGTAACTTTCCATGTCCCTGGATAAGTGAAGTACATGAAATGTAAAATAGCTGTAGGTTATCGGGAAAATTTATCTGCTAGTGTAGGTTTTCTGTATATTGGATTGGTGCTTGTTTTATTTCTATCTATCTTTAAGCTGCCTGAAAGATTTTAAGTAAACACTTGTGACTATTTTTAACTAATGTTCCAGACATTAAAACCTAAGTCTCCATTTAGTATGTATTTCACTGGCTTGACAGCCTAAGTCAGAACTAGCTTCAACATGAATCCAATTGACTTAATGTGTAATTTAAAAACAATTAGTGGTAATAACAAATGGTTTTAATTTAATTTCTGTATTGCTTTCACATGCACATTGTGATAACGCTTCAATTATTTTTTTCCCCTCCAGATTAGCCTTGGCACAAGTGACACATTGTTTCTGTGGATCCAAGAACCAACTCCTGCCTTAGAAGGTCATATCCTCTGCAATCCTGTTGATTCTCAAACATACATGGCACTTTTATGGTAATATAATTTATTTTTTGTACATCTGGGATCAATAACATATATTTCTTTCTCCACATTAGTGCTTTTCATTTCTTTTGCAAAATGATAATGAATAGAGCATTCAGGATTCTGTATGGTATATGGCAATCTATTGCTGAAATGTTTGCATCAACATTATCGTATTCCTGTTGTTTAATTTGAGTAACTGAAACTGCAGAGTTGTGGAGAATAAATTCTCATGGCAATAAAAAGCTGAAATTATTTTTATATATAAAGACAGCCAGTTCTCTGTGAATCTAAGGTAATACATTTAATGTGCAGAAGTAACAATCTTCTGAGATACAACAATAAGAAATGTCAGAAGCTTGATGAGGTTGTATAACTTCTGTGCTCTTTTAGTGGTCCAGGAGGGACATAACAGGGCAGGTGAAGTTTCCCTTTTCAGAGGGTACTGTAATTAGTGCTGGTCAGGGACATATTACAGTGAGCATGTGGAAAATACTGAGGTCTCAAGGAGCCCTGCTAAGAGAATGAACCTCACAGTAGCTTTTGGCTGGTGTGATTTGGGAATTGTTTGGCTCCTTGCCAGCCAGGAAGGTGGAAAGATGGCCTGAAGCTACATTTTGCCTTGCAGAGTCAGGGAAAATTTCAAAAACTGGCCACAGTGTTTAGCTGAATACATACATGTAAAATCATGGATACATTTTGTGTGTACGTCCCCTGGATTGTAGGTGTTGGTAACTCAAAACTTGAGCAAAGCTCAAGTCTGCTCTTAACTGTGGTGAGTCTTGTCTGTACAGCAATAGGAAGATGTAGATGACAGTGGGAACAGTCTCTTGTGAAGCTGACTTCAAATCAATGTGTCAATTACAAAGCTACTGAATTTCATAGCGTGATTTCTCAGCAGTTGTTTTGTTATTTTAAAAAAAGTTTTGCATTTTCCTCAATATTTCCCCACAGTTGCTGTGTGAGAGCTCTGTAGAAAAAAAGTACTTGTAGTAGAAAAGGAGATGCTGTGGCATTTTTCTGAATAACTGTTAGACTGCCATTCTTTTACTGCAGTGTACGTGTGCACAGGGCTGAACGTGCCTCTCCAAGCACAAGATACTTCTGTAGCCATGCATATATAAAGACATTGTGTTCAAGCCATTTCTGTCATGGCACTGCCTTTCTGTGCCAATGCCCCTTTTAAAAAATCAAAACAGGGAGTTAATAGGTGACTTAAGTGGGTTAGTAGGAAAAGGGTTGCCTGAGCTACCAGGCAGAAGACTTGTGCAGAAAACTTGAGTAACTTCAGCTGCTGCTACTGAGCACGTTCAATAACAGCCTTGTCCCCTTTCTCGGTATCTCTGTGCCTTTTCTGCTGAGATGATCTGAAAACTCAGTGCTGGAGAGTATTCAGACTGCTTTCCATTGGATTCAAGTCCAGTGCTGCAGTATTTTGCAGGAGTGTTATATTCACAGAGGCAGCGAATGCATGAAGGGTGCAGAGACCATAAACATTGAGCGGATGTATATTTTACAGTATGGTTTACTTGCTCTGGACCAGAACCACGCAGGTGCAGCTGTGGTGCTTTCGTTTGCCAGTTCCTGGCATGGAGATAGTCTTCCTAAGTCTTACTGGACTGAAGCTGGCTCTTTGCTGGTATCACTCTCCTGAAATCATAAATGCAGTGTGGAGACATTTGCTGCTCCTTGTAGAGTCATCTCAGAGTGAGCTTTATAGTGCTCTAGTACTTCTGACAACACATAATAGACCTACCTCTGCACCCACAGCACAAAATGTTTCCCTCTAAAGTAGTTACTAGGTTCATTTGTAGATACCTTAGCTTCTGGGTCCAACCAGACTTGCTGGATCACCTCTGTAAGACCTTCTTTGGGGCCAGCATGATTGGAGCTCCTGCTGCTCCATCAGTGCATACTATGTGTTCTGCAGTGCTTTGACCTCCAGGAGACCACAGTAAGTCAGGCATTGGGCTGCAGCCTCTGTGCGTCGAGTTCTGAGGAGACGTTTTAGCTGTTCAGAGGGAGCCTGGGTTTAGCATGGCCTGCCAGAGTAGGTCTAAGCTGACTCTTTGGAGAGGGGTATCCCAGCATCTCTGCACTGCATTGCTCAACATCCCCTGTAATACTTGTTTTCTCTTACCTAGTTTTTTTCCCTCTCCATCTCTTTCCATAATGAAAAAATGATTTTATCTTTTAGCTTGCCCAGCTGTATTCAGCTGATAGAATGAAGTCCAATATTGGGTAAAACAACAAATTGCTTTAACAATCTAAAGCCAAATGTTTTGGGTAATGCATATGGTGTATTTGTATGTTTCAGTTTTAAGAACGGCTCTCTGATGAGAGAGAGAATCAGAGATCACTGTGCTTCAGGCTCCTGGGATGAATTCTCCAAAGCCTTATCATCAACTGTTGCTGGAAACAGTGGAAACTTGGGTATGAGCTTTAGGATTGAGAGTTTGCTTAGATACATCATTTTGTGGCAGTTTTCACTGCTTTCTACTTATATTATTATATTTATGAAGTTCTTTTGATCACTGAAAGGATGTTAGTAGCTGTATGGTGTTTAAAACTAGTTATTTCTAAAGGAGGCTTCCATTAAAGTTTGTTTATTTTTGCTGAGGACTCAAAGTGGATTAAGGAGCTCCATACTCTCTCAGTCTCTGGTGGTTTTGATCTCTAAACATTAGACTCTTGTCCAGCGCATGCGAACAAAGCAGTAACAGCAAATGGTGCCTGGATTTCCTGAGACTTCCCCAGTGTGTACCACACAGTCAGAGAATCATAGAAGCACTTGGGTTGGAAGAGACCTTTAAGATCATCAAGTCCAACCTCAGCCTAAACCTGCCAGGTCCACTCTAGAGCACAACATCTATTTGCCTTTTAAATCCCTCCAGGGATGGTGACTCCACCACTGCCCTGGGTAGCCTCAGCAAAGAAACTTTTCATGATATTTAACCTAACTGATGCAAGTTGAAATCATTTCTTCTTGTCCTGTTGCTTGTTACTTGAGAGAACAGACTGACCCCCCCCTCTCTACACCCTCCTTGCATGCATTTGCAGAGCGTGATAAGGTCTCCCCTCAGCCTCCTTTTCTCCAGACCCTTCCCCAGCTCCCTCAGTTGCTCCTCGTAGCACTTGTGCTCCAGACCCTTCCCCAGCTCCCTCAGTTGCTCCTCGTAGCACTTGTGCTCCAGACCCTTCCCCAGCTCCCTCAGTTGCTCCTCGTAGCACTTGTGGACTTCACTCCTCAGGAAAGTGAATTTAAGATACAGTATCTTGAGACTGTGAGGTTAGTACTGATGTTTTTAGAAGCTCTGTTATGTTGTCTATCAAATCCAGTCCCTGTGGGGTATTAAAATGACCAGGAATCTCTTTGTAGTAGAACACAAATCAATTCAGGTGTTTCAGAAAATGCATAGAAATTATTCCAAACCCCAAAAGTCGGCCAGTTTAGACAATATATAAAAGCTGGAAGTTGATGAAAACATAGCTGCTGATTTCAGGGATGCCAGGACACTGCTGTAGAATTTTAAAATTTGTATTACAGTACTTTCACTTGGCTATCTCAGTCCCCTGTCAAATGGGTGTTTTGTGAGAGTCATCCTCAGTAACTGGTATGCTTGGATAGCCTCTGGCCATACATGCTAAAATACAATGTTCTCCATAATCTGAGCTTCTGAGGGAAGCGAAGTAGAGCAGTAACTGGTTAGACACCTCCCCTTTGTTAACCTGTTAGGCACCTTCTTGTTCCCCCTTCTCCCTGATGTGTGACAAGATGTCCTTGTGGAGAGGTGAGGCTGGGATAAGGAGAGTAACAGAGGTAGCACAGATAGAAGGAGTGATGGACAGGTGAGGGTTCTGTTGCCTCTTGCAAGTACCCAAGAAGGCTTATAAGCCCAGCAAGTTTATTTGAAGACCTCATCTGCAGGATTCAAAGCAGCACCAGGGTCAGAGAAGAGATTTTGGGATGTAGCTCTGCTAACAGGACCTGTATGGTCTCTAGCCCAGAAAGTGCTTCCTGGCAGCTTTTCCGAATATGTAACCAAAACCATGATGGGTGCTAAAGAACAGTACTGTTTTTAGGGTGGGTTTTTTAAAAATTTTTCTTCTATTTTGCTAGTAATCACAGGGCTAGGGCCAGTGTAATCTTGTTCCAAGGTCTGAACTTTAGAAACTCCTTAGTTTCTAAGCTGTTCTATTCAATTTTTCTGTCCTCATTTTCTTTTGTTTCTTGAGTATTTTTTCTGACCAACCATTCTTGCCATCAACACAAAAGAAATCCTTATGAGACTTTGTGTCTAGCTGTCTGCACAGCATTACTGCATTTCTTCAGTTCTCATCAAAACTACTCAGAGACTAGCTCCACTTCGTGACTTAATGTATCTGATGTTCTCTAGTATGCTCATGAAATTTAATCCAGTGCATGAAGTCTTCCAGTATTCCTGTACCCTTCTTACTAAGTTGATTTTGTCCCTATTTGTATGTTAATTTTCCTCTCACCCTTGCATGTGACCTCCTGAAACAATTTCAGGATATGTAGTGTGTTATCAGTGTTACTTGCATGTGTGTGTTCTGGTGGACATGCACTCCTTTGTAGGCTTTTTATAGTGTTTGGATTGACACGCTTAAGTTCCACATTTTTCTAAACTGAAATTTGGGAAATGTGTGGACTGAAATTAGTTGGCTGTGTGGTGACTCAAATGTCTTTCAAATATGTGATAAACATTTACTATCATTGTAGCTGTATGCTGAAATAAGATTCCAACTTCGGGCTGGGAGCAAACATGACATGCTTTTATGTTCCTTGATGTAGGTTTCTACTTTGATGTGATGGAAATTACTCCTGAAGCAGTTGGGATTCACAGATTCAACAGAGACAACCAAAAGGTAGTAACAATCTAGTTAACATCTCAAACCTTGAAGTACAATTGTCAAGGCTTGAAGTCTTTGTCATTATCTTTTCTCTTTTTCTTTTTCTTTTCCTTTTTTTTTTCCACTTGATTTGTTTTTTGTTTGAGATATTTGCTTTCAACTTTCATTTATTGATGTAAAGTCCCTGCAATGTTTTTCATAAGGAAGTATTTGGTCTTTAGTTTGAGAATATCTATGGTGCAAAGTCTGAAATAGAATTTGTACAGTATATTTTTGAGGAAATACTCACTTTGCTGGAAAATGTAGATTTACAGAAGCCAACACTGTTCCTGAAACAGGATTAACTTTAAGCTTATTGAGAGCTTAGTAAACTCACAAGACTTAGTTCCCGTCTTCTAAGTTTCAGAAGGTAAAGAGATAAGAATGTGTTGAAACTTGGGCTACAATATTTTGTCCTTTATCTTGCTCTGAATGTGCATGTAAAGACCTCACTTTGCTGTCCTGCATGTCTTGGAGTAACCTGCAGGCTGCATAGTGACATGTAAGTAAATACAGGCTCAAGTCCTGTTGGAATTCAAATAGAATTTATGTTATGGAAAGGATGTTCTTTGTATCTTTTATTTTTTTAATTTTATTTTGAGGAGTGCCTGTTGTTTAAATGTCTGGCTTTCTGGCTTGTGCTGGAACTCAAGAGATGTCTTTGATCAATCATGATGCCCGGTGGATGAGACCTCACCTAGGTGAACAGAGATTGATAGTACCTTGTGTTTGCAGGGTAGCACTAGTCTCTTCAATGTTTGCTGTTTAAATGAATGCTTAATCACTTCTAAGTTGTGGGCACTACTGTAGTGCATGGAAAAACTCCAAAAGATTCTTTGTATTTCTAGTTCAGTATTTTCCTACTTCTGTTGCCTTTCTCATACTTTGGTTTACAAAAGGACTGAAAATGTTATATATAGAAACAAAATAAATGAAAAGATTATGTGGTTTCACTTTTGTGCAGACAAATAGATTTAAACTTGTGATACTGCTTAATGCATCTGAATTTTATATCTTTAAATTTGTAATTCTGAGATATTGATTCTTAAGGTGCAGAGGGAAGAGTTTACAACTTGCTGTAAAGCCTCTTCCCATTCTGCACAGATTTCAAGTTTGATGGATTTGCCAACAGTGCTGAGGTTACAGGTTGCATTCTCTGTCACCAGTCTTTAGGTCCATCTGGTCTGTATGAGTGAGGAACTGGGCCTAGTTGAAAGCAGACTTGAGGGTGGAATCAGGGATGATCAACTACAAATCTGTCTTGTGTTTTTTAACCAGGCTTTAGCTTGGCATTGTGTATGTGTAAGGTGCTTGTTAACTTAATGCATTCCCTCTTTGATACAGGCTTCAGATTTTCCAAAGGAGGTGGAAATCCGAGCGTTGATTGAAGGGCAGTTCATGGCCAAGAGGATTCATGCTGAAAAGCTGGGATATAAAGTCAGTAAGTATGACAAAAAAGCTGTGGAACTAATGGCACTAGAGATCGAAGAGAAAGATAGGAGTCCCGACAGTAAGGTCAGTACTGTGATTCTTGTCCTGCCTGACAGATACAGTAACTGGTATGAAACCTAAATTAGCCTCCTGGAACAATTTTTGATGCTGTGTTGGGAACAAGTTTTTTGCAGATATTAACTTTAGAAGGACCAATGGTTTAACTTTAAGATGACTTATTTTTCAAGTATTCTTACTGTTTCATTGTTACTGAGCTGCATTGTCAGTTTTTAAATAAGGGTTTAGGCTTCGATAGCTTGTTAAGTGAAAGGAAAACCAGTCTTCTGCCTAAAGCACAGAAAATCTGAAGTCTGTGTTCAGTTCCTGGATCTGCCATAAGCTGGTCACTCACCTCTTTACCTCAGCTTTCTGTTAATAAAGCTGAAGCCTCATCTCTGTCTTGTGATTTAGAAAGCAAGAGATCCTGCTCGTTAGAATTTATAATATATACAGTTTTTTTAGCACATTCAAAGAAAAAACCAGCTGGTATTTTACCTATAGAAGTGGGATTAGATCATTACTAGCTGTGCAGTTCTGCAAAGAGAATACAGGCAGATTGGTAAGATGTTTTACTGGCATCAGTGAATCAGCCAGTGGCATCTTAAAAACTACTGCATTAACTCACCTTGAGGGTTTTTAACCAATGTTTTATGTTTTAAAAAATGATATTGTATTTATGTACATCCCAACCTCTTCCTCTCCAAGCTGATGCTGACCTTCTGCTCCTCCTTTACAAGCCGTTGTTTGACTCTTACATCCAGGTTTTTATTGATAATCATGAAGGACAGCGTATATTTATTTATTTTTAAGAGAAAACTCCTGGAACTGAAAGTTCAGAAAATACAGTGATAGTGGAACAAATCACAAGCATGGGTGACACCACCTTATAAATTTACACTGTAAAACTTTTCCTGTTATATATTTTGTTATATACTTGAACTGTATTTATTTGGAGACTTTATTTATGGAGATAGGCAGAGATCCACATAAATCATGCTTAAAATACCTGTTTATCCTTCATTCTTTGATTCTGCTGCACCAAAAGCTTGACTTAAATACCCAAGAAAGCTCTTGGCTGAAGAGAATACTTTTTCACTCTGTAAATGTCAGGGGCTAGACAAACACCAGAGTGCACAAGGAACTGTATAAGATACCAGACAACTCTGACACAGAAACAAACAGGCAGACGTTTTCTATAAATTTAGGTTAAGTAGGGTAACCTAAACCTAACTAGTTTTAGGTTGTGGTTTAATCAACTTTAAAAACTTTTTCTTTTTTTTTACTGTAGATATCTACAGTATAAAGGAGAGTGGTGTATTGCATTGTGTTCCTGCAGATTCCTTGGGACCTTGTATGCTTTTGTTTTGTTGCATCCCAAGGGTCTTTTAGTTATTTGGTAACCTAACAGATTAGTTGCTTTAAAAAAGAGCTGCTGTACGCAGTGTAGGCTGTATGCATCTCCCACTTTTCCTTAGTGGTATTATTTAAATGTCATATTCTGTTATTTGTGTAGTGATGGCAGGCTCACATCTGTATTTGTTGTGTGACAGCTCTGAAAACAGGGTGTGTTCTGAATGTGTTTCAGAGTATGGATGAGCTTTGAGGGAATTAATCTGCTATTGCCAGACTTAAGCTTGTTTAATAGCTGCTGTTTTTCAGGCTGATTTTTTGTTTTTAATGTGATTTAAAAGCTTATTTATCTTTTGCATGAAATATATAGTCAGTACCCTTGTGTTTATTCAGTTCCTTTTAGGTCTTGTCTATGTGGGGAATTTACTTTTATTTTTTTCCAGGTATCAAGTTGATTTACATTCAGAAATATAATCACATCATTGTGGATCTTGGCTTTTTTTTGTTGTTGTTGTTGTTTACACCAGTGGGATAATACAGTAATAACTGCTCACAAGAGCAGGAAAGTTGTATGATGACATCTATTAAATTGATCCGTAACAGAAATCGAAGTGATATGGTCAGTTGCAACAAATGCTTCGCTCTGATGTCCTGAGGTTTGTGTGGTGCCATCTCAGCGGTGCAAATGAATCAGAAACCTGGCTAAAAATTTCCTTAGCTCTGGCACCAGGGTGCTGGAAAATTGTTTTGGCAGAGTCGTGAACCCACCTCTGTTCTTGGGCCAGATGCAGTGCAGCTGAATGTAATCAGAAAAGCAGCAGTGTCCGTGGAAGAGAATCTTGTAAAATAAATAAATATCTGTCATGTAGAGTTCTTGGTTATGCACTGTGACAAACGTTAGATAATCCCTTAGAATTTTCTTTCAGTTAATGAATATATTATCTTGCTAGGAGCAGTATTTTGAATTTTTGGTCTAGCTGGCTCTGCAGGCAGGAATGCAGTGATGCTGAAAGTGTGTTCCACGTGTGGGGTTTTGTTCCCAGCTTGATGTGTCTGGTACATGATAGATCTTACATAAATTACAAATAACGTTTAAAAAAACACCCCTTAAACAAGCTCTTGAGGTGCTGGTTTTGCTTGCCTTGTGGGCATGTGCACAGGTTTCAGCACGGCTCATGTGCCAGTAGAGGGCAGAGGATTCTCTCTCATGATTTTTCCCTTTGAGGCTGGGATGTGTGTGTCAGCCTTGTTTTGAAAATGGCACAGTCACCAGATGATCCTTAGGAGAAAAGTTAAAGCTTACATTAATCATGATTTAAGGGTTTTAAAAGTGTGTGTCACTCCGTTCTAATTGCTCTAATCTCTCTCAATCAGATTTCAGGGGAAATCATTCAGTAACACCCTGTATCCTGTTTTGCTTAAGGGGTGGATGGAGTGTTGTGGTCTAGAAACAAACAAGTGAAGTTTGGTCTGTCCCTGTTGTTTACATCCTCCGATTCAGAGATTCATGTAGATAATAAGGTGAAGGTTTGCTGTTCTGCCTTTATTTTCCTGGATTTTGATTGTATCATAAACACCTTCTGTTTTGTCACTTCCTTTTTCTGCTTGCAGCCACCCCCTTTTGAAAGCTAAACTCACAACTGGAGATGAGAGGCTAGTCATGCAGACATGCTTCTGTGTGGTATGAGGACTCTGAAGCCAAACCCATGGTAACTTTATAGAGAAATGACAGTGTCTGCAGCTCAGTGACACAGGTGATCACAGCAGCTATAAAGCTGTCAGTGGCTCAGACTGATCTGCCAGGTTATGTTTTAATAATCTTGATGATCAATTCAGAGTTGCTTCTATTCCTGACCAAGCAGTCTTAACATTCATGTTGACACTGGCTGGAGAATGTTGTGTTTGTCCTTGCTTGGACCTAGTGAAGCTGTCCTGGTGAAGATCCAGAAAACTGATTATTCTTGGGAGCAAAATCTCTGCCCCTGCCCACTGCTGGCTGGAGTAAATACTGCTGGGATGTCTGTTACATATGCTAAAGGACAAGAGCACACAAGTAGGGGTTCTGGTGTTGATCACACATGTAGTCAATAGATAGTTAAACGCTGTGCTGGTCTACAGTGTAGAAACCTTCAAGTCAGTTGTAATCTGAGCATTAAATCTATACATACTGGGTCAGGTGCGTGCTAGGGTTGTGCTAAACAACCTTTTGTGGGACTGCAGCAGCAATTAATAAATCTTGCCCTGATTATCTGGTCTGTGTTGAAGCCGTTAGCTTTGGACAGGGCTTTCTGCCTTCACGTTCTTGTGCCTGTCTGGGTTTATAGCACTCCAGTCGCCCGATCTGCTGTTGGTGTCACATTTATACCTTTAGGAATCTGATTCTGCCACCTAACTGTCATCAGCAGGTGGGAGGTGGATGAAAGGTTCCACAGTTTACAAGCACAAGCTTTGTCCATAAAATCCCTTGTCTGTGTATGTTATGTAACTGACAGTTTCTTATGTACGTGAATCTATCACTAGAAATAACGCTGGTGCCCTGAATGCTGCTGACTACTCAGTTCTGAGGTGCTGGCTGGGGTGACACAGCCATGCCCGTGGCTTTGCACTGGTAGAAGAACAAGCCATGTTTCCTTCTTTTTACTGGTGTTACTGGTGTTTCGAATGTGCGAAAGTACATCCTTCTGAGTGGATATACAACGGGATCCTTTCTTAAACAAAAGAGCAGTGCTGCAGTGCCAGCTAGGGAAAATGGGAAATGTCAGAGCATGCTGGGCCTGACCTCTCAGTGGTGAGAGGGAGAATTTGCATTTTCTGAAGAACCCGGTCTCAGATTACACAAGGGCAAACTCCAAGGTGCCAAATCTCCTTTTGCTTCAGGTGGTGGTTTCACCTGATGCTTTTTTTCAGCAGGTCAGATGTGGTAATAATGAGTGGCTCTTTGTCTGCTGGGAAGGCAGTCTGATGGAGAGAGGGAAGCTCAGAAAACACTGGTTAGTATAACATGGAGCAGCATTGTGTCATCATTTGTGTTGTCATGTGGAGGCACAGGAACCCTAAGTCTCAGCGTGAAGTTGTTGCTTCACAGGGAAGTGTTGGTTGGCTGGAGGATGATGTGGCTCTCCAGTTTGGAAAGACAAGATGGCACTGGTCCTTGGGATGCTCTGGGGATGGCTTTGCATCAGGCTGTGGGACAGTTTTATTCTTCTGGTGGTTGTCTTTACTACCACAGAAGCCAGTCAGTCAGTCTCCAAAACTCCTAGGAAATAATCAGGGAAGTTGGGGTAGCTGTTCCTGTTGAGCATTTTGGCCTTCACCCTCAGGTGTGTTTCTACCCCAGTTGTAGCAGTGTTTTGGCTGAAATGAGGAACGCTGTGACTGAGGCCATTTTATAGTTGCATGCAGATTAAATTGATGTTTGTGCCCTGCGGGATTTAAATTTCTTAGAGAAATCAATACTAAAATGTTGTGTTGGCTTCGTGCTTGTCTCTTGCTGTTTGCTGCCAAGAGTGCTGATGGTGTTTCAGTGGCATGAGGGTGGTGGCCTGGTTAGAGGCCTTGTGCTTCAGCAAGTAAGGGAAAACAGCTTAAAAATAATTAGAAGACAGTGTCCTTGATGGGAGATTGAAGTCCTCTGTTCAAAATAATAGTGACTAGTGGTGAGGCCAGACTGGAACATGTATGATTATGGGGATGGGGCAGAGCGGTATGTGGTACAAACAGACCTTATATCCCACTCTTTCTGTTAGATCTTGGCGTGTATTTCTGAAGGAGGAGTGCTGGTTCAAGAAGTACTTCCAAATTCATCAAAGGCAGGATCTTCCTCCACGATAAGCAAGTGATTCTGCTCCAGAGGATATTTGTATTTTCTGACGAAACTTCTGGCTGATAAGAGTGCCAGTGTGAGAGGGGCCATACCTTGCCAAGAACTTGAATGTATCCCCTCTTATTTCCCTCAGAGCATCAGACTTTTCTCACGTAGCAGAGTCTTCTAGGCATGATCATGCAAGGGTTGATTTTAAGCCACTGATCTGCAATGAAAAGTTAGTTAGCTCATTACAAATTCCCTGACCAAGTATTTTACAAAAAGGGCTTTTTATTATTACTTGGCTCAGGAGAGTACAGTATTAGTTTAACTGATTTTTAAGAGGGTTAGATAAAATGTCTCTGAAGGAAGTGACCTAATGTGCTATGAGGAAGCTGTGTACGTGCTTTAGAATTTTGCATGCAGTGGCTATTGTCTTGCTTTTATTTTGTTTTATTGTTGTTGCAGATATACAGGAAACACAATGAAGACAGAAAATCTGAGGAGTTAATAAAAAAGATTGGAAGGGGTGCTATCCATCTTTCTTTCCTGACACAATGATAAAATGTTGTCATTGTCGGAACAATCGCTTTTAATGTTTGGTCAGCAAAAGACCAAGTATGTAAATGGTTCAATTCCTGTACCCTGATGTTAGGAGAGATTGTTTATGGCTCTCTCAGTGGCTGTACTGTTCAAGCAGTGCTCAGAAAAATAGTCAAGCTGGCAGCTGCTGGTTATGTTAGGGCTTTGTGGATCTCTAGAAGCTGGGACATGGAGATCAGTTGGGTTATCTGATAAATCTCCTTTTATCGCTTGTTTGAGACTGATCTATAGTTTAAAATCCATTTAGATTTGCAAGGGAATGACAAGGGAAGGAGGGAAGGAAACTTGATAGTGCAGGACTCTTGAGCCTACAGGCAGAAACATTACAGTTCAATAACTGGAAGTTGAAGGTAGGCAAACCTCAAATGACAAGCAAGGTGCAGGTTTTTAACAGAAACTGAAACCCGACAGTGCAGCAGTTGACAGTGGTGTAGCGAGTTCCTTAGCACTGGCAGTCTTAAGAATGAGATGTTTGGGGTTTTTTTCCCCCTAAAAATAGATGATTGGTTCCAAAAAGATAATTTATGCTGGAGAAGTGTGAGTTCAAAGCATCAGCATGGCCCATTGTCTCAGGCACATGAGAATCTGTAAGCAGTGCCATTGCTAGGAAACTCATTTGATTCACAGCTATTTATGCATTGCTTTGTATTAATCATTTATACCAACAGCAGCTATTGGTATCACTATAAATGATGCCCTATTTGATGATCGTTCTGCTTGTGAAATACTACATTTACCTTAGTTGACAGTCAAATGTTACATATTTATTATTTTACATCTTTCTTCCTGTGTCTTTCTGTATTTTCAGTTTTGTTGCTCAAATGTGACAAGCCTGTTAGCAAACTCTAATCAGCTCTCCCAGGATTCCCTAGTCCCTCTGGCTGTTCCCTTTTGCTGGTTTAAGGTGATTCGGCTTCTCTTACACATCTCACATTACGCATCAGTTCAGAGCACTGAGTGTCTCGGTGTTTCCAGCTGCACCAGCCCACACTTCTCAGTGTTAGGAGGGGTTCTACTAGACAAGTCATTCTTTCCCTGCCCTACTCTATTTGCCTGCATGTACAGTGATTTTTAACTGTGATTGTGTTTGTTGCATTAGATTATGCAAGATAGATTTGCCTTAGTTTAAAAAAATATTGCCTAAGTTTTTAAAACAATTGTAAGAACCTAAAGCTTTGGTTCCATCCAGGCTTTGATTTTAAGAGGAGGGATACTTGGTGATTACTCAGGAGATTTCAAAAAAGCCAACCACTCTCCACATTTCTTGTGTAAGTAAAAGCAAAGTAAAAGTTCACACATCTGGAGACAAGTGGAACTTTGCAGTCTACTAGTATAACTTTAATGATCTTTAGAGATGAAAGAATTCATTTAGGCAGCTGTTGTTTTTTTTCTTTTTCCCTTATTTCTGACATGTGCTTTTCAAGAATGCACAGGAAGTTTATTCTTTTTCCTCCTTTAAACAATAATGCTGTTTAACCTCTATGATGTGTCTGATTTATGCACTAGCAAAGGTATGCATGTTGCATGTAAAAAGACAGGTTGTGGCCCCAAGGCTTTCACAATGTCAGTTTAATCCAAGTGTAAAGGATGGCAAAGGATGGGAAGTTCATAAAGAATAAGCTTCAAGTGTAGTATGTACTTCTAAAGTTCTCTTTGCTTCGTACTTGGAGGCTGAAATTTGTGTTCAGTGACATGACTAGAACCAAAGTTATGAAAACGGATGTGTGGAAGAGTGAGATTAGAGTATCATCAATTAAGACTCTTAAAATATGGTAGGTGACATGAAATTCCTGTCTCAGCTTCTGGACAGTGATATAATTTCTCTCTTTGATGTTTCAAAGAATGGACTTGACAGTCCCTTACAGTGGCCTTCAGCTCATAAGCACTATAGTTTACCTAGTTGAAAAAACTAAATAATGGTTGAAAGAACACAAAGAAAAAGTTTCCTTGAATCTGAAATTGTCTTTTTTTCAGCTGCACTTAGTGATTGGACAGCTTCAGGCAGACTTAATGTAGAACTGAACTCTTGGGAGTACCTGCTGAGCATTGTACATCAGTTACTTCTCAGGTAGAATGTGAGTTTAAAAATGGCCACTTGTCTGCCACTTCTGTGGGGTTTAAGTATTTGTTTTCCATTGGACAATATTTAAAGCTTAATAAGAAATTGAAAAAAAATTTCTGGAAATTGGAAATTTGAAATAAAAAAAAGAGAAGTAGATGTACCAGAAAAGGGTGGGTTTGTAATGGTTTCAATGGTTCAGAGACACAGTTCTCTAGAGGATACCTCTACTGCAGATAACTGTACTTGCCAGTCCTTACCTGAAATGTTATTAAAGTGTGGCTTAATCTTTCACCTCTGGGTGTGCCTATGTTTACTGATTCTTCTGAAATGCATAATTATTACAAGTTTTAAGATGTTTTAGTAGATGAAAGTTAAATTAACGTCTGTAGAAATCAGCTAGTGTCTCTGCTTTTGTGTTTCCACTTTTGAAGTACTACCACAGTGAAAGGAACAGCTGCATAGGAATTTGAATGAGCTGGATGGTCTGAAAAACTCCATGAGAGGGTGTTTGATGTGCAGGAACACATAATACTGAATTATTTCTTTTTATGAAACAACAGCATCAACAAAGGTAAACAGTGTATATTCATTATTGAGTATACACTGATCCCGATCTGGAAGAGAGGTTGGACTAGATGATCTTTTGAGGTCCCTTCCAACCCCTAACACTCGGTGATTCTTTGATTATTAAAGTAGTACCAAATGCCAGTATTACTTTGGACAACAAATGAACTGACTTGGACATACGTTTGATTTCCACAGCCTCGTGTTGATAAGTTTCTGTGTGCTCACCTGCCTAGGCAGTGTACCCCCTTATTGACAGCAGCATCTTCAGGGATTCTCATGCCCTGTTTTCAACTGATTCTGATAGTTTTTGTTACATTTCAAATACAGCTTTTGTTGGTAGCTGGCTTTGGAACCTAGAGGTATGCATGGTCTGAAGGAAGGCTTCAGGGGAGGCTCAATTCCAGGACATCCTTGTCTGCCTCTTGTGTTTCCAAGAATGGGTCACTCAGTTTCTTCCCTCTCCATTGCTGATACCTGTTACCGAAGAGGTAAATGTCAGTATTTATCTGTATGTAGCAATTTCCATGTATGCATCTCAAGAAGTAGTTCTGGAAGGCTGGAGGGCACTCAGCATTGTTATGAATCAGCAAAGTATCTCAGTCTTTTCAGTGCCCATCCTAAAACATACAAAACAGTAGAAAATAATGTCATATATTAGACTGTGTAGCAGCAGCCCTGTGAGTAGCATTGGAAAGAAGGTGGTCACTAGTCACAGAGCTGAAGGGGTTTTAAAGGATATTTTCAAAAGCATCCACCCTCTTCACTCAATGTGCTCTTGATCTTTTTTTTTCTCTCTGTTTATTCTGGTCAAAAATGAACTTTTTATTGTTTTGAAGTGGTTCTAATTATAATGGTAATACAAATGTTTAAGTGGAGAGCTGTTTGAGTAATCTCTTCAAATTAAGTGCACTTCTAGTTAAATGACTTAAGTTTACCTGCAAGTGAACACTTGTGTGGCAGAGAAAGTGATACTAAGGTTTGTATTTCATACCTAATTTTGTCTGTGAACATAAAAGCTGGTTATCCACCGAAATGCAGGCGAACATCTGAAACCATCGTTTTTAAGTGTGGCACACTAAAATTTCTGGAATATCTGTTTGAGAAGGTAAAGTAAATTGCAAGTACTCAGAGCCTAGTGGCTTCTTGTTTATTTTTGTGGTTTAAATTTTAAATTCCCTTCTTGTTGTTTGTTATTTAACGGCATTAATAAATTCTTTCACCTATAGTAGCTGCTGTGAGCTGTGATACAGGTCAGTGCAAATTTTAAATGTAATCGGGAGTGTTACTTGTGAGCGTGATCACTGCAAGGGCATTCCTGTTGATTTCAGTGTTGCCATTTGCATGGATAAGGGTTACTCATGAGAACCAAGAGAGTGTAGGACGATAACCCTAATTTCCAACCTTTGTTATACATTTGAAAATGAGCAAGAAAGCTCCTAAGGGGCCTGGACATTTAACTGTGTTTCATTTTAGCTAAGGGACTAAACTGATGGAGTGAGCAGTTCCAGTTTAGAGAGGCCTCGATTTAATGTCTTGCATTTACCTCCTCCGTAATCCTTCCTGGCTATACATACATAGCAATGCCTGTATCACACAAATCACTTCTCTTTATCATTTAGAGGATGGGAGGCAGGATTGGAGACTTAACAGAAACCTTTTGGTTACTATAACTGCAGTATAACTGGAATGAAATCCTTTGTCTGAGTAGTTGCTCATGTGCAAGTGACTGCTCCGTGTGGAGATGCAGAAAAATGTCTTGTAAAAGTGTTGTGGCTTGGGTAACTCATGTGCGCCGGTGCTTGCGAGCGATACCACAAATGAGTGGGAAATGGGATCTAATGGGTGGTGTAAACCTAAGGGCGCCACATAAAAGGCTCAAAGAACAATTATCTAAGTTGAATGCAGTGTTTTAAAAACAGCTTCATCCATTTTCCTGCCAGTTTTTGTGCTTTTCCTCTAAATAACTGTAATGTATATTAATTAATTGCTTGAAATAATACCGATAAATCTAACAAGGTTTGTCTAAAGCTTGACTGCACAGAGGAAACTTCATGTTTGTTTCAGTGGTGAGAGAAAAAAATCATTTACTGAAAATATGAAGAAAGCTAATATTAATTCAGATGAAACTTAATGGAATCTTTAATGGCTTTTAAAAATGGTTTTATTTTCCTTAGATTTTAATTTGAATTAAATCATTACTATTGTTAAATTAGTTAAACACTAAATTAAGAAATGCAAATGAAGTGAGCCTGAAATCCAAAGTGGTTATTGTTTTTATTGATATATGTAGGCTAGTGGTGTGGAACAAATTCCAATTATATCTGATCTGTTATTTGCAGTACAAGTTCCTGACTCTTCATTAAGCGAAATACATTAGATTAAATGCTTTGCTCGATAACAGCTTGGAAAATACCAGTATTACAATAAACCTCTTGCTGCTTTTTCCTCTTTGTTTGGGAATAATACAGACTGCAAGGCTTTCTAGTTGAAAGTTTTAAAATCCTGCCCAGTTGTAATCATCAGAGAAAGGTAAATGTAAACTTCAGGTAGCGTACTCACAGGAGGCCCAGGAACGAGGGAGAGTTGCTAGAGGCAACTCCATTACATACATGAGTTCACCTGAATAAATGTTCAGTGGCTTCTGCCATGTTGACTTTAAATGCTAGCAGCTAGCGAGGAAAATACACAGGGTGTACCTCCTCTATGATTAAAACATCCAAAATAAATTGAAGTGTATGTTCAAGTAGCAGAAGTAGAATATTCCAAGTTTATATTTTATACTTTTGGTTTATACTTTCGAAAAATGCTGTATCCTTCATGTGAAATAGCATCTAGAATATATTGAGTTCTGTCCAGGGGTGAACAAGGAATGAGTTGAGAGTTTGTGGGTAGAATTAAAGGGCAGGCTGGCATGGGGGATACTGTTGTGGGTGTCTATTATAGGCCTCCTGATCAAGAGGAGGAAGTTGATGGGCAGGCTGAGTGATGAAGCTGCACAGGCAGCTGAGAGTAGCCTCACAGTCACAGGCCCTGGTTCTTATGGGGAGTTTTAACTACCTGGATACTTGCTGGAAGACCTGCACAGACAGCTACTCGCAGTCCAGGAGGTTCCACCAGTGATCAGTGGTAATTTTCTGATTCAGATGGTGGATGAGCCTATTAAGAGAGGTGTGCTGCTGGATCTCGTACTCACTAACGGTCTGGTCAAAGCAGTGAAGGTTGAAGGTAGATTGGCTGCAGCAACCATATGATGGTGGAGTTCAGGATCTTATGTGGTAGGAGGAGTATTTCAAGTAGGCCCACAACCCTGGACTTTGGCAGGACTGACTTTGGCTTCTTCGAGTAATTACTGGGGGGAATCCCATGGGACAGGGTACTAGAAGGAAAAGGGGCCCAAGGTAGTTGGTCCATATTTAAGGACTGCTTCTTCCAAGCTCAAGATCAGAGTATCCCAATGGGAAAAAAATCAGAAAAGGAAGCTAGAAGACCTGGAATCATAGAATCATAGAATCATAGAATCATAGAATGATTAGGGTTAGAAGCGACTCCCAGAGGTCATCCAGTCCAACCCCCCTGTAAGAAGCAGGGACACCCCAAGCTGTAGGACTTCTAGACTTGTAGGATAGGCAGAGGACTGCTGGGCAAACTTAAGTGGAAGAAGAGGGTCTGCAGGTCATGGAAGGAGGGGATGGCCACTTAGGAGGACTATAACAATGTTGTTGGAGCATGTAGGGTGGCAAGTGGTAAAGCTAAGGCCTCTGTGGAATTAAACCTCACAAGGGAGGTCAGGGACAACAGAAAGGGTTTCTTCAAATACACTGCAGACAAAACTAATGTTAGAGGCAGTATAGGCCCACTGGTGAATGAGGTGGGTGTCCTGGTGTCTGAGGACAGTAAGAAGGCGGAGTTACTGATTGCTTCCTTTGCCTCTGTATATACTGCTGGAGACTGTTTGCAGGAGCCCCAGATGACTGAAGCCCCAGTGGAAGCCAGGATAAATGAGGAGTCTGCCTGGCTTGATGAGGACTAGGTTAGGGACCAGTTAAGCCATCTGGACATCCATAAATCCATGGGTCCTGATGGGATGCACCCTAGGGTGCTGAGGGAGCTGGCAGGAGTCATTGCTAGACCACTATCCATCATCTTTGCTAAGTCCTGGGAAATGGGAGAGGCCTCTTAGGACTGGAGGAAAGCAAGTGTCACTCCAGTCTTCAAAAAGGGCAAGAAAGAGGACCTGGGTAACTACAGACTGTGATACACTGCAGGTCTGGGCAAGTCAGGCATTGGGTGGTACCACATTTTCGAGCGGTGGCTGCTTAGTGCCTGTGCCATCCTGGTGCTTCACAGCTCTGGGTAAATGGTGGGGCTTCTTAGGTGTTCTCTAGAACTCTTGTTTGATCTGCCAGAGGAATTGGATCATCCTATATTGTGGAAGAACTTGCCTGCCCCGTTGAGCCCCCATGCAGAAGTGTTCTTAGCTTGCCAGTACAGTAGTATAAAATAGTTCAGCTCAGCATGCTCCTCGCTTCAGTTTACTTCTAGTGGTGTCAAGGCACGAGTCCAGCACAAAGTGGATGAGCTGCCTCTGCTCTGGCTGCACTGCATTTCACAACAGGGTCTAGGGAAAAAAAAACCCATGAGACCTCATCACTCTTTCACAACCTTCTGGAAGTCACTGTTGGATTTCAGTGAGGAATCTGTGCAAGTGGGATGCTGACAGAGCAGTGGCAACAGCTGATGTTTACAGCAGTTGCTCTGGTTTCACTGTATGTACGTATGTTTTATTTTTCCCAGTGTATGAAGTAAGTAGCTCTAGTAGCTTCATAATCATCCAAGTGAGTAAAACTGATTTGGTTTCAGCCAATGTTTAGCCTGTTCCTGGCAGGATAACTGTTGGAGTTGATGTGATGAAGGCTTGTGAGGTCGGTACTGTTGAGTTTTATCCTAATGTGGTGGCAATAGTGAGTACTCAAAGTGCCAGTTGTCTTTGGGAGGTAGGATTCTAATGGTGGCCTTAAGGTGTTTGCAATGTCTTCTCTTATTTTCTCTGAGTTCTGGGTCAGCCTGCTCCCAGAATCACTCACAATGGTTCTGTGAAAGCACTGAAAGAGGCTCTAGTGTTGTTTTACTGGAATCAATGAATAAAAAACTCCTGTTTTCTGTCTTACGATGAAAACCTCGTGGTATTTGCTATGTTGCTTTGTTTCACTTCAGTGCTCAGTAACTGCTACAGTAAACAAAATGCTTCTTCCCTTTCCTGATGCTTTCTGCCCATGCCCATCATTGCACATGTCCTTGGAATGTGGCTTCAGAATGTCCCCCTGAAACACCCTTGTCGGTCAGTGTGGTCTGCCTATGCTGTGCAATTCCCATGGTCATCAGAAACCCTGTTCTGTGCTTGGACCTCTGAGAATGACACCACTCTGGCTCAAAGTCCTCCTGTATGTCATGCTGGATTAGTTGGTGAGGGTGGTGCTAGCCATCAAGAACCTCCCTACAGTGGTGGTGTATAGATGAGGAGTTTCTGGGTTGCAGATATCTTGACCTTGCAGGAGACCTCTCTCTGTTGTGATGCTGACATTGCTTGGACTTGTCTTCTGAAGGCTTTGGAAAATGCTCTTACATAATGGTTTTAGGTGCTTCTTTCAAACTTATGGGTCTTTGCCACACTGTGATCAGAGGATAACTAGACTTCCAGAATGATCCTCTGGTCGTCTAGGACCATGCTGAAGTGACATAATCCTGTCATCCCATAAATGAATTGGGTGGTGTAGCACTGCAGCAATCTGCAAACAATGAGGACCTCTGCAAACAAAGAGGACCTCTGCATCCAGGAAGAGCAAACAGTGGCTTGTTTTCAATGCATACTAGTTAAATGGGAATCAAGGAGGGAGAAGTCCTGGAAGCACAGATGTGGAGCAGAGGGGAATCGGTATTACTTTTAAGTGTAAACTTTTAAGGTGTGACCATGCTGCACAGTAGGAGCTTGTATTGTTACTCCCTGGATAACAGACTGGTTTTGGGTGGCTGAAGTGCTTTGGGGGCTGTGACCCAGCCCAGGCAATGAGCCCAGCATCAGAGGATGTACTGCTGCATGGATGGTGAGGATAAGTAGTGCTGGACTAGGATATGAAGCTTCATCAGGATTAAGCCATAGCAGATATGTACTGATGGAGCAGAAAGGGCTGTCTGAATAAGAAACAAGCTAGTTAAAGCTACATCAGTTAGATCAGCCTGGAGAAGAGAAGGTTCTTATTGCAGCCCACCAGTACCTGAAGGGGCTACAGGAAAGCTGGAGAGGGACTGTTTGTCAGGGACCATAGTGACAGGACAAGGGGGAATGGCTTTAAACTGGAGGAGGGGAAGATTGGATGAGGCCCTGAGCAACCTGATCTAGTTGGGGCCCTGAGCAACCTGATCTAGTTTCCTCCTTCTTGCAGGGGAGTTGGACTAGATGACCTCTGGGAGTCCCTTCCAACTCTACCTGTTCTATGGTTCTATTTAGATTAGATATTAGGAAGAAACCTTTTATGGTGAGGGCAGTGAGACACTGGCACAGGGTGCCCAGAGAAGCTGTGGCTGCCCCTGGATCCCTGGCAGTGTTCAAGGCCAGGTTGGATGGGGCTTTGGGCAACCTGGGCTGGAGGGTGTCACTGTCCATGGCAGGGAGTTGGAATTAGATGGGCTTTGAGGTCCCTCCCAACCCAAACCAGTCTGTGATTCTATAAACAGATTTCATAATTTCAGAGGCAGATGTACTTCAGCCTGTGCCCTTTTACACACCAAGGAGAATTCTTACTGCACTGAGGATGAACCTTTGAAATCAGATTTGTTTCTTGGCCTACGGCTGAGGGAAACTTGCAGCAGGATTTGTGCAGGATTCACTCACACCATTTGAAATTCTGTCAGGGCTGAAATGAAATGTGAGCAAGAGGAAGAACTGTGTAATGGTACAGACTCATTTGTTTTCATGTGAATACATTAGAGCAAGATCTCACTTTCATGAATTGACATCTCCTTAGTCAATAACTTTCAATATTAAACAGTAAAGTGACACCAGGATTAGGTGAAAAAATAAATTGAACAGCAACAAAAGATTCTAGAGGGTAAATTGACACTCTGGGTCTTGATTCATGGTTCAGCTGTAGAACAGGATGGGAATAACTGTTTATTTCCCACCCTATTTAAAATTGTTTTGTACCTGAGAGATTAAAAGGACATTTCCAGATCCTTAGTGGATACCAGATTATACAGCTCCACGCTGTACAGAGAAATTATTCCCTTATTCCCTTCCATGTTTTCTTGAAAATTGTAATGCTCATTCAGTTTGCCAAGTTATGGAACATTTAGTAGTGCACTTCCCTTGTTGCCTAGAAAGAAAATAGCTGATGCTTTAGTATCCTCATGTGCTGAAATGTCATATTCTTAGCTGATGAAGTGCAGTGTTTGCTCCTCTTCCTTCTTGCCAAATCCATTTTATGTTTCAACACATTAACCTCTTCCTGACCTAGGGCCACTCATGCGTGAAGAGCCCAAGTGCTTCTAGTCTAACTTGTTAGTCTCGACAAGGATTCAAAGGGAAATAGAAGTTTATGAATATTAGTAGTAGTTTTACTAATAAATCCTGGGGAAGTTATTGTGGAACATTTTCTTTAGTGAAAGGGCTGTCTTTAAAGCTCCTAAAGCTGGTGGTTAAGTTGCATAGGTGTCTTGCTGTGCTGATCTTAGTGGCAGAAATGATTTTACCTTGAGATGCACATGGCTCATACTGAGAAGTATCCATGGATTTACATAAGTACAAACGCACTTTCTTCACTCGTCACTTTAATGGCACCTCCTCCTTCAGACTTACCTTTGTGTTCTAGATTCGTAAAAAATTTTATTTTATTCTTTCACTCGACATTGCTGCTTCAGCCAGCCTGACATGAAATCCTTCTGTCTGCTTTAAAAGTTCATAGAAAACTTAGAAGGTAAGCAAAGAGAAGACACACTTTCCGTGGGATCAACAGTGGTGGAAATTGTGATTATTTCTCTAGTTGCAGCACAGGTTCTGTACAGACAGACATCAGCAGTGAAAGCTTCCTTAGCCTTTAATCATAGCTCTGATTAAGGAAACAACTTTAGGATAAAATGTATGTATTTTTATATAAAGGGGCTTTATTTTTAGTGTGGCCAAATTATTTTTAGTAGATTTAAATGGACATTGTCATCTTGTTGGCTTGTTGATGCTAGTGATGCTACTTGTGTTTAAGCATGCTGTGGTTTCCTGAGTTCCTAGGTTTATTTTATTCACTAGCCAGCAAGAAAACTGAGTTGTGTCATTTGTGTCCCAATGTATGCTTAGCAATTCCTGGCACAAATTCCTTGAACAGGAACATGTGGTTTGGGCCAAGTTTCTCAGAACAGAGAACTATTAGTGAAGAGACCTTCAGCGTGTTAGTCACTGTGAATATAAACACTGAGAAAGGTCTTATGATATAATGAAAAAAGGCCAAAGAGGTGAGCTGTGCATCACACCACTTCATCCAATGTACACCTAATCCTGTGTTACACATTCAGCTCTATCTCTGGGTTTATCCTCTGATGTGATGATGAGAAGCTCTTGATTGTGACTTGAATAAATAATGTAACTTGCACGATAAACAGAGGAATGGTCTGTCGGGAGCCTCATCAATTTCAACAGGGAAAAATGTCAACTCTTGCACCTGGGGTAGGAGCTCCCTGCATTGATAAGAATCTGGGGGGAAGCTCTGCTGAGAAGGATGTGGGAGGTCTAGCTAAAAGTGAGCCAGCAGTGTGTCCTTGTAGCAAGGAGGGCTGGCAGCATACAGACTGTATCAACAGGAGCACAGTCAGGCAATGGATGGAAGTGAATGACTGTCCTTTATTCAGCAGCTATTAGATCACATCTAGAGTATTGCGCCCAGTTTTAGACCCCTTAATTCAAGAAAAGCATTGATGGGCTGGACCAAGTGCAGTGGGGGGCCACCAAGATGCTTGGGGCTGGAGGACTTGCCCTGAGCTTGTTCAGCCTGGAGAAGGGGAAGCTTTGGGGGCAGCGAATGGCAGCCTCTGAGGTGCACGGCAGAAGAACGTGAGACAATATCTGTATGTGAGAGTCTCTAATGGGATATACAAATGAAAAGGTTCACAGGGAGGAGTATAAATATAAAACATTTTATTAGTAGGTTCTTGGTAACTGAAGGTCTTGAAACCTTGTCGCAGAAATGTAACACGACAAGGCTAATTTTATGGTGTTCTCCTTCAGAATAAAGTTGGTATATTGACCTAGTTCTGTCACTTTGCAGCCATAAGCCAATTGGATCCCTCAGCTGCCACCCCATCTCATTTTGCCTTGTTTGGACAGATAGAACTAATTACACTAGGTACTGTATCCAAATTTTTACAGATTAATTTATAGCATGATGAACAGAGTCAGTGATGGAGATGCAACCAAGGAAGTGAGGGATGCTCTGACCTTGTCACTCCCATGGATGTGGAGACATACTGCTCTTTTCCCAGATGGCTCTTGAGTTTTACAGAAAGTCAGTGACATGTTTAATTACTTCTGACAAATAGAAAATGCTTTCTATTTTAGCTGTGTTGTCTTATGTCCTTCATGACAGTGGAAAAAAGGCAAAGCAGCATCTTGACCAGCCACCCTTTGCGTAAGATATGGACTGAAAGTCTGGGGGTTGAAGGACAGGCTTTCAGCTCGCATTGACGCTTGGTGCTGTCAGGATTAGATGTGCCTGGTGCAAGAAAGTGCTTAGGTACCTGTGAGGTCAGTGAAACTAACCTGTGTGCCTAAATAATGTTCTGCAAAGAGATGTTTTCTCAGCAATCAAGATGTAGTTTACATATTCTGTGGCATTTGATAACTCTTGTTAAACAGAGAAGATTCATTTAAAACTGTTAGGATGTAGAAAAAGAGGTCAAAATTGTTGCAATCTCCAGAATTATGATAAGTGTTATTAAAATTGTAAGATTTTTGTCTTCTGATAACTTTTAAAACAGACATATTTGGGGGAACATGGCTGCGCTTGGAAATTTAGAGCTGGTGCAATCAAATCTGTGTTAGCAAGATTTGAAGGTGCCTTGTTTGTTGGCTTGGTGGTGAATTTTTTAAACACTTGGTGTAAATGTTTTCATGTATTTTGTGATACAGAAAGGAAAAATGGGCAAGGTGTGTCTTCCCCATTTAGAAATCTTTTGGACCACTTCTGGTTTGACCTGATTTGCATACTTTCATTTTAAAGTGGCAGAAAATTAAGGAGGAAACTCTTTCAAGAGTGCTCAAGGCTAAAATAGTTTTGCTGCCGTTGGTGAAGGCAAGAGTGGCTCTTCTGAGTCAGGCCACAGGGTCAGCTACATCAGTCTTCTTCTGACAGTGGCCAGTCTCTAATACACAAGGCTTGAGCAGTTATTATATCCACTCCCCCATCCCCTGCCTTTCCACCAGTCTGCAGCTTAGCAACTTCCTGAGCCTGAGGGCTTTTTTTATTTAGCAGTTCTTGATAGACATTTTCTCATGAACTTCTCTAATCCCATTTTAAAAGTGTGTAGGTTTTTGGCACCCATGGTATCCTGTAGCACCAAGTACTTCAGCTGAGCTGCGCATTGTGTAAGAAATCTCTATTTTCATTTGTGTTGAGCATGTCACCTGATAATTTCATTTGCTCCTGGGTAAGTTTTGTTCTTTTAGAAACAGTGAATAGTTATTCTGAATGTGCCATCTCCTTGAGTGTCTATGCTCTGCTGGCTTCCCTCATGTATCCCCTTAGCTATTTCTTTTCTTGGATGAAGAATTGTAATCAAGACTTACTCATGTCTCATTAGAAGCTGCCCCACACCTTTAATCAACCTCGTTGTCCCTCTCTCTATTGGTTCCATTTTGAGAGTGTTGGTTTTGAGTTGTAAGGCTGGCATTGCAATGAGAATTCAGAGACTAGACTTTTATTTAAAAGGTGACTTTTTTAAAAGGTACTTTTTCAGTTTTTGAGTATTCATTTGATATTTTCATGAAATTATTAAAATATACTTCAGTATATAAATTCTTCAGTATGAGGGTGGTAGATCACTGGAACACTGATCTTTCCCAGAGAGGTGGTGGAGGCCCCATCTCTGGATATATTCAAGCTCAGGCTTGATGGGACTCTGAGCAACCTGATCTAGTGAAGATGTCTCTGCTCACTGCAGGGAGGTTGGACTAGATGGCCTTTAAAGGTCCTTCCATCTTCACACATTCTATGATTCTGTTCTAGATAGGATTTCTTCCTTTTCTAGGGTTCTTGGGTAGTTGTAGCGTAACATTTATGCAAGTATGATGTGTACCCTGACTCATACAAGGATAACTGTAGTATCTCATTGTTCTATCCAGACAGTCTCTCTGATGTCTTTGTGTGTGCTTTAGTCATTGCTATCATTCTGGGCAGGTGGTCTGTTGTATGGTGCCAGAGTGGATGCCGTATTCAAACCGTATGGATTATGTAACAAGTTGGTGCTACTGTTGGTCTGCTGTGACTTCAGGTTTTCATTAAAGTATAGCAACAGTCGTTGCTGTGGTTTTCCTGTGTCTTTGCAATATAATTTGTTCTTTTATTTTACAGCATGTAATGATCGTCTGCCTTTCACCAGTGCACTGCTGCTGCTGTCAATATCCTCACTGAAAACTAGGCATTTTAGGGTGTCTGTCTTTTTATTTTTTTTAAGGTTTTTGGTGTCAGGACAGCAGCACTTCCATGCTTGGCTCAGTAGCTTCTTTTTTGTGCTCTGATTAAAGTAGAGTTATTTCTTCTTTGTGGTTTCTTCTTCAGATTTATTAGTGTCTGCCCTATCTTTTATTTATAGGTACAAAGTTTTAATAATTTCAGCCCTAGAAAATGTGTCAAGTCCATTTGTGCCAGCCTTAATGCACTTCTTAATGTTGCAGGAGAATCTTTAAACCATTAATTGTAAATGCCAGTGGTTTGGTACCAGCTTGATTTACATGAAAACCTTCTTTCCTGTATAAGTGGCCCTTCTTCCAAAAGCTTCTGCAGTTTCTACTGAATCAAATTTTAATAGCAAAAGCTCACATTTGTGAGAAGTTAGGCCTGTGTAGATTTAAAAAAAAATCATAGTAAAAATAATAGATTTTATTGATGGAAAGATTTATTAGAATACATAAAATACTTGATTTGTAGATCTGTGGATACTGAAAACGCAGAGCTGTCGTTGCCAAAGCAATAGGCATTTGGATATTGGCTGTGACTTTGGAAGGACTATGCTGTAAAAGATCATTTTGTTCTACTGTTGATTTGGCTCAAAGCTTTCAGAGTTCTCAGTGGAGGGGAGAATCTGGCTAATAAAGGTGGATGCGCGGAGTACGGTAGGATTTGGTTGTATGAATTTGAAAGTTGAAGACAGTAAGCTAAGCAGCTTAACATCTTCAGAATAAGAGGGAGTGAAGCTTGTAAGTGCGTCAAGCTGTTTGCTTAGATCTAGACTAAGGAGCTTAAGTAGCTTATAACACCACAAGCTCACTAGCTCCCGAGGAAGGGACTTACAAGCTGTGCAACAGCTACACTTCAAAGGCCTTACAAGTACGGCTGATGAAGCCTGCAGGGCTTCTTGAGACCATGTCAAGTAAATCTGGTCCGTCTGTCTTCTCGCTGCAGTATCCCGGCATTTCTTTTTGTTTCCTCCTCAGAAAGTTATGGGAACTCTTCTCCCTGGAGTTATCACAATGCTAAATACCAGGCTTTCTAAAATCAGGAGGCTCTCAAAATTAATTTAGTCATGTCATATTCTGTATTCATAGTCTGTACATATTCTGTCCTCCTTTTCCTCACTACTGAGCACGTAAGGATGTACCATTTTTTCTGATAAAATGTTGAAAATTATGAAGTCCCCCATCTTTATATAAGGGGATAGAAAGTTTTGCAGTTGTAAACTACCTGTCTTTAGCATCTGCAGATTTCAGTGAGTGTGTTTCTTGTTGAAGTCATTAGGACTGCCTCATGACAAGTTGCAAAGTTTCACTATACTGCTGTGGCCCCCTCTGATTCTATTTGAAATCAGTTGGCTTACTTGTGGTCAAAGGCTTCTGCAAGGCAGAGATGGCTACATTCACAAAGCTTTGCTCTACAAAGTGACCATCATGTCCTCAAGAGTTTCTTTCATTCCAAGTCAAGAAATGACCTACATAATGGTGCTTTCTTCAGTAATTTTTTCATCTTGAGCTTTTTCTGTCCTGACTTCATTAAGTTTACTAAAGATATACTTTTAACTTACAGGCAAATGCCCAGTTTGCTGTTTTTCAAAGTAGATTGTTACAGGTGGTGAAATGTTTTTGTCTTTACAGACTAAAACATATGATGATGAAAATGGATCTTTGTAAATTCATATCTCACTAATATCTCTCACAAAATTAGGCTGAGTTTGTAAAGTAGTCTTTCAGGGTTTTTTT
>VXBZ01008409.1:320529-342092 GCA_013399135.1 Heliornis fulica | reverse complement strand
AGTGCTGCATTGAGCTCCGGGGTCTCCAGTACAAGAAGGACATGGAGATGTTGGAGTGAGTGCAGGGGAGGCTGTGAAGGTGATCCAAGGACTGGAGCAGCTCTGCTGGGAAGACAGGCTGAGAGAGTTGGGTTCACTCAGCCTGGAGAAGAGAAGGCTCTTGGGAGATATTACAGCAGCCTGCCAGTACCTGGAAGGGGCTACAGGAAAGCTGGAGAGGGATTGTTTATCAGGGGCTATAGTCACAGGACAAGGGGGAATGTCTGTGACCTGGAGGAGGGTAAATTTAGATTGGAAAATAGTTGGAAGCAGCCTTTTGATGATACTGGCCAACTCTCTGAGCACTCATTGGTGTGTCCAATGAGGTCCCATGGATTTCTGTACATGCAGTTTATTTAAATATTCCTTAACCTCGTCTGGTCTGTTGAAGGTAAGTGATCCCAGCTCAGGACTTCCCCTCTGATCTGGGGACCTGGCATTCCTGAAGGCAAATCTTAGCAGTGAAAACTGAGGCAAAGATAGCATCCAGAACTTTGGTCTTTTACCACCATCTCCCCTTAGTTTGTGTTCAAAAGCTATAGACCTTGGTCTGCATGTGTGAGTAAATGTGTTTACATGCGGGCTTATTTCCAAACAAACAAGCCCCAGGTTTGTGCTGGTTTCCCAGACAAGCTCTTCCTGCCCATGGCTCAGGATGTCAGCCGGCTGTCCCAGCGAGCCAGCGATTCAGTTGCAGGGGAAGTTCAGCTTGGGTGAAAACAAAGAGAGCAGTACACATCTTTCTTTCAGTTTTTAATTGCTTCCGTCTCTGTATCTGGAGCATTTCTCTTAAAAATACTTCACTTTGCAGGTGTAGCCTCGAAGACTTTCTTTCATCATAGCTTTTCTTATCATTTGCAGCCATTAGAGATTTCAAAATACTTTTGGCAGTGGGTTTAACACAGGTGCCCTGGAGCAACTCCCATTGGGATAATTGCATTCTTTTTACTTCAAGTCCCCCTTTTGTCAGGCATTATCTCAGGGTTAATTTGATGTCATGAGTTGTGGAGTTGTGCTGGCTGCCACAGAGTATTTCACCATGGACTTTTGTAGGGCTGAGACTTTTGTATGCAAAAGTGGGGTTTCTTTGGTTTTCTCTTTTCTTTTTTTTTTTTTTTGATACAAGGAAGGACAATCCAATAAATCATTTTCTTATTGGAAATTGATATGTTGGGGTTTTTTTTGATAGAAAGAAGTGTACAGGCTCTAGATTTTGATGTCTCATTGATTATAAAGCAAAGTGTTGTCTGTAGTTCACAGTAATAAGGTGGTATGATTTAGGTGATGCTCAGGAGGATTGGCCTGCACTCCTGCTTCATCTAGATGAGCATCTTTACCTCTCCTATGAGGATAGGCTTAGAGAGATGGGCTTGTTCCGCTTGGAGAAGAGGGCTCCATGGGGGCCTCCAGTACCTAAAATGTGCCTATGAGAAAGCTGGTGAAGAACTGTTCACATAGAGCTCCATGGGCATGGAGCAGTAAGGCAGGGGGTAATATTAGGAATATTAGGAAAAATTCTTCAATATAAGGGTGATGCATCACTGGAACAGGTTGCCCAGAGAGGTGATGGAGACCTCATCCCTGGAGATATTCAAGGTCAGGCTTGATGGGGCTCTGAGCAACCTGATCTAGCGAAGATGTCCCTGCAGGGATGTTGGACTAGATGACCTTTAAAGGTCCCTTCCAACCGAACACATTCTATGATTCTGTCTTTTTCTCACATCTGAAATCAGGCTGATGATAATTCCTATCTGTTAAGGGTGTTCAGAGGATGAATTGACAATTTTTAGAACGGGATTATAGTCATTATCTGGGAAATGAGATTCAGGCCCAGAGATTTTTTTTTTTTTGTGGTTCTCAGATGAAAAATCTGCTCAGGACCCTGTACATCAGCACATACAGGGGTCCAGACCAGGGTCTCTGCAGTTTTCAGGTTCGCAGTGGTTTATTTGCACCTTGGTGAGATGCCTGTATACAAGTACAGGAGAATAAATCAGTTTGACAGTTGGTTCTGGAGAGCAGCAATTGTTGCTTCTGCTGAAAACTTTTGTAGCATATGGTTTGGATTTCTTTGTGGTATTAAAATGGAAGATGTGGGATAGAGCTTTCATGGTTTCTTTTGGGAATTCCTGGAAGGAAATGGTAGCTGTAAGGCCGTGTAGCCTTTGCATGGTGAGCGTGATGTTTCTGATGTGTCAGATCTCTGACACATGTAGTGCACAGGAGGCCAGGGCACATATGGTAAATCTTGATGGATTTTGTATTTCTCATTTTTCAGCCAGTCAAAATTTGAGCTCAAAAAAGAAAACATGAAAGCAGAAATCTGAACATATGGCAACCCTAATTAAGGGGGTGATGTTATTTTTTTTTCACCTTCAAACTCATTGCAGTCCTACTGACCTTAGCGCTCTTTCCTCTCCTGTGGTGCATTCAGCTGTACCCATGAAAAGTTTGCTTTCCTGAGCAGGGAGACTGAGTGAGCAGATGCAATCAAATACCTGTATTTTTTGTTTCATAAGAAATAATATGTTTTCAAAATTTCTTTTCAAACTGTTTCCTAATTAAAGTGACATTTCAGGGGCCTTTTGTGAAGAAATATGAAGTATGTATCTCCTTTAGAGAACCCTTTTCTGACTGATAACAGAAACATGTCTTGAACCTGGATTTGACATAAATCAAGCCAGTATCTTTGCTATTTGGTTTTGAGTGAGTCTGTCTGCTGCTTGGGGCTATTCTGCTTCTTATGAAAAATTCACTGGTCCGGGGAGACAGTGTGACTTTGTATGACTTGATGGTGAAGGAAAATTTGTGGGATAAGACAGACCCCGGTTCAGGTTCTGTCCCCACTTTAAATCAAGTGATTTACATCCTAAGTGAGTCCATAAGCAGAGAGGTGATAGTGTTTATCTGCTCTCTTTCTGATCTTTCTTCTGTTGCACATTTTCTGTTGTGGCCCTGAAAAACTCTTTGATTATCTGTCATGATCCAACAGAAAATATATTGCAGAAAAACTCTTGACCAGCTCTCTTTGCATTACTTAGTAAGTTATGAATTATAAAAGAAGGGTGCCAATAGTACATAGGCAATAGTACATAGGATTTCCCATTTTATTTAGTAAATCTTTAGTAAATCTTTGCTAAAGTTGGCATCTCTAGATCTTTTGCTTGTTTGCAGATGCTATATTCCCACTTTGCATATGCTAATATAAGAAGAGGCTCTGACACTGTCTTTCTCATGACCAGAGCTTTGTTTTTCCCTTTTTGTGTGATTCTCCGTAATTTAGATAGCTTGACAGCGTGTCTTAGTGGATTTTTAATTTTGCAGAACTTGAGTCGATTTGCTTTTGAAAAATTAACCAGTCCTTGCCCTTGAAAAGTCATTGCATCTGTTATTACCTCCACATGTGATAAGTTTAAGAAAATGATTAGCAAAGGTGTCACTCATTTCGGCATGCTGTATATCAGATCGGACTTGCTGTGAAGTAGTGAACCATATTAAAGCTGTGAAATCAGCCCTGCTCTACAGGGACTACAACCAGCTGCACCAATTTTACTACTTTTTTTCCCTTGCAGATTCAGGAATGATTGGAATGGAGTTTGACAGTTTATTTACAGATTTGCTGTGACTGACAGGATGCCAGAGGGGAAATGTTTGTACTCCCTGAAGATAGTTTTTGGTAACTAAGGCTAAATATCTGACAGGACTTCTGTTACAAAACAGAGTGTGATCAACAGTTGTGTTACTGCAGAATTCAGTGCATCTTTTAATTTAAAATACAGCTAAAAATACAGATCTAAACCCAGCATTTGCATTGATGTAAAATGCCCGTATAGAATATGTGCAGCACTGCTGAATTCAGCCTTCCTGATCTCTCATCTCTGTAAGAAATTAGGGAAAGGAGGATGAAAACCACTCACATGCCAACTTCTTTCCTTTTGGTCACTGGTTTTCAAATGTAAAATTTGTAGGTTCCATAAATTTTTCAGTATGGGACTGGACCTCTTACATGGCAAATTCAAATCTCCTTGACAACCAACCTGCTTCTCTTACCTTATGGACTGCAGCGAGTTCACGGTCCATGCATTGAAAACTTATGTCCATGGGTGTGATGTTAAGGTTCCATGCAGTTTAACCTTGAAATGAATAAAATAATATAAAATAAATCTTGTTTTGCTCTTACATTCATCCCTTGCCTTTGAAACTAGGGCAAATGGGCTTTTCCTTTTTCATGATCGTGTCATTCTGTTTCTGATTGTCAGTGTAAATCTGCAGTAACTTGACTAAAGTTTCCTCGTGGTGTTAAAAATCAGTCTTGCACAATGAGACTTTGAAAACAGAAACCTTTTGGAGAAAGATGCATGATCTCTATACTGTATTATATACAATATATGGGTAGTAATATTATACTCTGTATTCCCAGAAATAGTATTAAACATTTGATCAGGGAAGTATTTTTTGTTCATTAATAGCTCTTTGTTCATTTAAGAGGCACAGAAGCTTTTGTACATTGAAAAGGTTAATTATACTCAGAGTAAAGGTACTTGAATAAATTGTGTGTTTTATGGGTAGCAGAGGTTGAAGGTGGGCAGATTTGTCTAGCAAAGAGGAAAAATATATTTTTATTAGGTTTTTAGGTGTTAAGAAGTGCTGCCAACTACCCAAATGTAATCTGAGTATTCATGAGCAAGAAGTACTGATATATTGCCGGGACAGAAAGTACACACCCATGTCCCTGTGTCCTTACTTGTGTTTGAGCAGTTACATTCATTATATCTGGTATCACAGATTTTAAGAAAGGTTAATTTTTTTCTTGGATTTTTTTTTCTTGGTTGTTGTTGTTTTGGCTGGATTGGTAATCTGCTGTTGATCTTGCTGTATATTTTTGTTATACTAAGACTGTGGATCAAGAAAGAGACGTAGAGTACAATTAGCAAAGAATAAATGAGGAAAAAGGCAAAATGAGCCTTTCTCAGTCATACAGAAAGATTTCTCTGTCTCTCTGGTTATTAGATCATCAGGCTGAGTCCACCTCTGCAGTGATGGGGTCCTTCTGACACAGTCTCTGACAGGTGAATTCTTATTTGTATTTTTTAATTGATGGGAATAAAAGACATACTTCTGAGGACAGAGAGCGGCACCTAGCTCTGCCTTTTCCCAAGTAAATTCTCGTTTTGTTGGACTATATGGCCATGGTTATTCTGGACCTATGGCTCTGGCAGTCCTGGCTGTACAGTAAGTTTGCTGTAATGGAAAAGTGATGGTTGTCTGTGGTCTCTCACTGTTGTTACCCCTGCAGACAAGCAGTTCCTCAGGGAATAGGAATGGTGGTTAAACTATTCCTATTTATATTATTTTATATTTACTATTAAAAAGCTTTACTTGCAACAAATCTAACGTCACAGCTTTACACTGTCAGGCTTTGTTCTGTCCTCCCTGGTTATGGAGAAAAGCATTTATTCCCTTTCTCCATGTGGATGCTTTTTTATCTTATTTCCTCTAGGTTTAATGTTAAAACTGCCTCTTTATAAAAACAGAAGCTCTACCCTTGAGGGTGAAAGAAGTTTGTCCCAGGTAATGCAAGAAATCATTGATGATGTATGACAGAAATACAGTCCTGCAGCCGTGAATCCTGCTTTCCAGTAGTAGTTGGAGTTTAAAGCCTTTTAATAGATAGAAAACAAAAGTATAATGTACTTTTTTGTTAGAGTTCAGATGGTCTTGTATGTGGATCAGAAAATCCTTCATTTCCAGGCACCCCTGTTGACGTAAGAAGTTGTTAGGTGTCCTCTGAGCTGTCATATTCCTGGCTGATGGCTTCATCCCTGCCTCAAGGAACATCATCCCCATGTACAGGATGTGACTCTGTGAGACACTCTCATGCGTTTTAAGACCCAAGAAAAATGGCCAGAAGAATGGTCAGTGGTGAATGTGCCTAATATTACACTTGAAGTTCTTCGGTAGATAGGTCATTTTAGTAAAGAAAATAGTAGATGATATAGCAGGAATAGAGTGCTTTGAGATCAGCAACCCATGGTGAACTGGAATCACAAGTATTACCGAGACTGTCATCCAGTGCCTAGAGACAGAAGCGTAATTACAATGAGAAGGTCATTTTTCTAAGCAAAGGACAGTTGCAAACTGCCTTTACCAGGAAAAAAATCGGTATTTGTTGCATTGCATCATTGAATTATTCATCAAGATCAGATACTTTCTTGTTCAATTTACTTTGTCATTTTCTTCTAGCTTATTCTCAGCAGTTTGGATGAAAATATAACACGGTAGCACCTGCTTACAAGAGACATTCAATTCACTAGATGTCTTGATTGGAAAGACATTTGCTTTGGTCCAAGCTAAAATTGGATGCTCTTTGTTTTAATGGGATATTCATGTTTTATGGACAAATAACTAGAATTGGTGTTAGGAAATCTTTCTTTTTACCTGTTCTTATTATTTTAGTGAGTGATTTTAGGCCCTTAATTTAGAATAAACAAGATTTATTCGTGGATCAGATCCTGCATCTTCTGTTCTGTGCAGCCTCTGTTGAAACAAGTAAGTGTTTTCCCAGCAGTAAGATTTGATTGTCTAGAAAGGTGTAAACATCCCTTTTTCTAAAATTGCTTCATGTATATAGGTGAAAATAACACTCTCTTAGGAAATTCTAGGCATGGTTAGATTGTTTCAAGACCCTAGTCAGAGTACTGAAATGAGTAAATAATAATTTCTCTGTCACTTCACAACCTTTTCTTCTTATAGACAAGTATATAGAGAAACTCAAGTACACAAGATCAGAATATGCCCCCATATGTTCTTCTCACCATGATCCCTTTTTTCTCTTTTGTTGCTTTCCCCCATAATTTACTTCGTTTGCATATTTTAGTGTTTCATACCATGGTGCCTGAGTCAATTTTCTTTTGAATAATTAAACAGGTACATGCCCTTGGAAAGTCATTGCACCCTTTATTGCCACTTAATGTGTTAACTGTGAGGAATTGGGAAAAGATGTTGTGCGTGTTTCTTGACTGCTATTTTGTTCACGGCTTGGATATAATGTGGTGGATGGGATTCAGAGAATATATGCTGTATTCTGGTGTAGATCAATCTCAGGTACCCAGACTGGAAATCCATGTCCCGTTGTCATTTCAAAGGAAGGCATGATCAAACTCTTACTTAAAATAAATAAGATAAAGAAAATTGAAAAATGAGTCAGTGACTATTCAAGTGATGATCCATACTTTGTTGGGCCTGCGGTTTCTGGTAAAGAATTGGTTTTGAGTCCTCTCCATTGTGGGTTTGGGAGAAGGGAAAGGGAGAGAGGACAGATAGAAGCTGTTTTTCAGATTTTTTAAGAGGTAGACAACATTCTTTTTTAGGAGAAGAGGCAGAGTCAGACAGGATATCAGGAAGGGTGACACGCTCCGAGCTGCTCTGGGGCTGGCTGGATTAACAGGGGAGTTGAAGCAGTGGCGAGCTCTGGGTTCTCATTCAAATCCCCAGCCAGGTGAGCGTAGCTGTGCTCCAGCTGCAGCTCTAGCAGAGATGTTACAGGCACTTGTTAAAACTCCGCTGGCTCGGATAACCGAGTCGCTGTTTCCATCGTAGGAACAGCCAGCGTGCACCAGGGTAGCACAGTGACAAAACACGCTCTGCTAATTGCGTTTGATTTTACTATTGTCTGGTGTTCGTGCTTTACTTACAGCCCCTCCTCTTGCTGGGGAATAACTTGTAATTGTAAACATATTTCAGTGTCTTTGGTCACTCTAAATGACATGAAGATGCCGGTTCACTTTTGTTGCTCATTCCTTGCAATTAGGGAGCTACTAGAAATTTATATTGATTTCTAGGTGGGCGTTTTCCTTAGGATAGGACATAACTCTGCTTAAATGGTACTAAAGAAGGCAGTTTGTGCTCTTTAATGCAAACAAACAGGTTGTTGGGATTGTTTAACTCAACATGCAGTGAGTGCTGGGGAGAGATCCTGGCTGATCCCTCTGGCTGAGGCAGGGAGGTAAGATCTCTGCTCCAAGTGTTGCAGGCAGAGAATTCATAGAAAAAGCAAAACTTCTGCTTGGTCAAGCTTGGGGAGAAAGTGCAAACTGCAGCTTATGCTTATGATGTTTCTGTGATCTAATCTAGGTGATTCTGCTTGGACAGGGAGTTGGACTAGATGATCTTTTAAGGTCCCTTCCAACTCCTACCATTCTGTGATTAATAACTGGAAATAAAAGGACAAAGGATTTGACAGGGTGGTTTTGGATTCAGTGCAATCGATGGTTATTTATTCAGAGAAAAGGGGCTCCACCCATCAGTACTGTTCTTTTCTTTTGGCCTTTGGAAGAATTTACTGTAAAATTTTCCAGCTGGGATTAAAATTTTCCTGTGCCAGTGTGGCTGATGTCTTCAGCCAAATGCTAAATGAAATGTGTCCAGTTTGGGGGTTCGTCAGTGGGAGAAAATACAGGCATTGTGACAGCAGTTTGTAACAGAGCAGCCTCTAGAATTGCAGAAATTAACATCTCCGGGAAGGCTACAGGCACCAAGCATGCCTAAATAATGATCATTGGTTAAAAGGCATCAGTGCCTCGGAGATAAAGAACTGTTATAGATTGTAAAAGAGATTATCAAAATCCCTCAAACCAGACAGTGTTAATGATGCAGATCGTGAAATGTGTGGTGACTGAGATTTAAATGTGTGTTTTGAAATGGATTGTATGATCGCTCATCAAAAGCTTCAGACCTGTTGTTTTTTAAAGAGTGTTTTCTTTACTATCTGAATCAAATATGTCAGCTCTGCAATCTGTGGCAGGTTAATTGAAATGCAGCGAGAGTGCAGAATCGGAATCAAGCATGAGGTTGGCAAACTTTGTTCATCCTTTTATTTATGCAGCTCTCTAAAAGTAACTGCTTCAGAACTATTGATGAAATTAGTGTGAATTTTTTCCCCTCCTTCCTTAAATAGGAAGGATTTGGGCTGCATGGAGTCTAAAGGAACAATTTCAAAGATGTCATATTTGACTGGGTTGAGCGAATGTGTAGTAGGAGCTTGAGAAACATCTTATTACAGTGCTATTGTAGTTGCTTTTCAATGTCCAGTGATGGACTTCACCTCACTGGAGTGAAATTCTGAAAATAACCCTAGATAGTTTTTGCTGTCTCCCTTTTCCTCATAAACTGCTGTTTAATTTTATGGGATTGAATTTGGTGACATTTAGGGACCATTAAAGGGAGGAAATTATAATGCTAGCTGAAGCAGAGGGTGTTTCAGGTTTGCTCCTTGGGCTCTGCCAAATCATTGTGCACCTCTGCCCATGCCACACCATGCTAGAGCTTTGAAATGTGCTCCTGCCTTGAGATAAATGATATCTTCAGAGTCTGTCAGCAGCAGAAGGTAACTCCACCAAACATGAATTCACAGAGGCCTTTGAACTAACATGTGAGGGGCAGAAGAGATTCTTTCATTCTCCTTAGCTGGACCTTTGGTTCCTATTGCAGTGGTCTCTTGGAGGTTTAAACTTTAGTATGGGAATGTGATGGCAGCTAAGGACAGTTCAGGTACTAGGATGGTCTGTCGGGTCTGTGTGGCCAAACCCCCCAGCTGAAGGGAGGTTGTGATAAGGGCAGGCACTAAAAAATACCCCATTGCCATCAGAAAATCTGCCCAATTTGCAGTGGCATGACGTTATTAGGGTGTTTGGGAGTGGGTGTTTGTACTAAGGGGTGTGTATTGTTCAGTACCCAACAGCATACCCTTCCTAGGTCTAATATTTCATTTAAAAGCAATTTGCCTGAATAAAATAAAATATGCATGATGGGTGAACACAGATGAGCTCTGTTAATGTATTCTAATTAACTTGCTAAAAATATTTTAAAATCTTAATAAGCTTAAAGAGAATTTCTGATGATCAGATGCAATGTTAATGAGCATGGTATAAAAACATAGGAAGGTAGAGTAGATAGCTGATTGGCAGTTGCAGTGCTGTTTGTATAGCTAACACTTCTCTTCTGCAAAAGAAAGATCTTTGGGTTAAATTTTAGCTTTTGTCTCGGTAGCTAATTTCTCAAGATCTGCTTTTAGAAAGCTTAATGAACAAAACATTGTAAAAAAAATAATTACCTGTTTGATTTGGGGTGGAGTGGGGATTTTATTGCTTAATTATGCCTTAGAAAAACACACTAAGGACATTTATAATAAAGTATCTGTGTTCTTTGTGTGTGGGAGAATGACTCTTTTCCTTTTATATATGCCATAAATCTCAGATTGTAGTTCTTTTTCTCTCCAGGCTATTAGGTTTCTGCAGACTGTATTTCATTCCTTAGCACCTATAGTTGCTTGGCAACAGCATCCGATTTACATGAACCCAGCCCCGTGAATGAATAGTTACCTGGAACCTTTCTGCGCAGAAACCCTGAGAAACGTAGCAGTCCTCCCATTCAGTATGACAATTATTAGGAAATATTAATTGCTTCTCTCTATTCATCTTTCCATAGCCTTTATTTTTCAGTTAAAGGGGAAAAAATTGTATTCACTGTTTAGTTCTAGCCTGCCAGAGGTCACAAAATCCATTTATAAATAATCCACTTGGAAAGCAGGAGGTTTATTAATAACAGAAGACTTCAGTAGAGCTTGGAGTCTCAACTGGTACAAGCGGTCCCCAGTGCTGTGTGTACAGAAAGAAAGAGGTTCAGAGTGAAGTAACCCACTACAGTCATATACAGAAGGTCAGTGTGGGGTTTTCTTTCTGCCAGTAACTCTGGTAGAGTTTTTAGGGAGAAAAGGCATCAGATTTTTCCTTCTTGATGTATTTGCTTTCCTTCTTGGCATATGGAACTTCACTGAATAAACAAAACACACGGATTTTCTGCTACCTCAGCTGAATGTTTTGTGAGCAGGTACATGCTCCTATCAATTAATTTTGTTCTGGCAATGTTCTTACAGCCTGTAGATTATCTCTGAGTGGAATAGGAGGTACTAAAAAGAAAAATCAAAAAGAAATATTCCTTACCAGCACCAAACACAGCCTTACAGGACTGAGAGAAAAAGAGCTATAGATAATACTTATGGATGCCAGAATGATTGCAATGAGTCTTTGAAAAAACCTTGTAAAGAAAACACCCAAATTGTCTTGTTTAGTAAGTTCTGTTCTGTTTTCCAGTTGGCTTATCCTTGTAAGAATAAAATAATACTTGGGCATTGACTGCCTTCTGTTGCATCTCTAGAGGCCTTTGTTAATGTTGTTAAGATGCAGAGATGGTGCCAAGGGAAGCAGAGTAGCCCTGAGATCTGGTCAAGATCTGGTTTGCACATCTAGATTCCAGACTGATTTTTTTCCCCAAGTTTATGGTGGTTTGGATTTCTCAGTTCAAAATACCTGGTAGGGTGTTCTTTACTCTCTTCACTCAAGTGGTATTCAAGGTCAGGTCATGGCACCCTGTACCTTTTAATTATATCCTGTGGCTTTAGGCAGTGCTGAACTTGCAGCTGATTATTATGATATTTTCTCCTGTGGACATGTCTTACTACTGATGCACAGACTCTGTGGATTAACTAATGCAGAATCGAATGCATTTGTGATCTAAGTAATGAAGAGGCCTTTGTTCTATTCTTGGGTGTTCTACTGATTTTGTGCGACCTTGGGAGGCTCATTTATCTCCTTCCTTGCTTTTCTTGTTTAACCTTCGATGGATGGTGTCATATGTTGATTTGCCAATGTAATTTTCTATTTCCCTTAGAAGATTTGCAAGGCTGAATATTGCTCTGTATGAGGACAAACAGATTTTAAAAATGAAACAATAATGGTTTTTGTGTTTCTAAATAACTCAGTACTGATCTGTAAGTCCACATGTGGTAGTTATACACATCAGAGTTGTGATAGGCATGGGAGGGGGTATATTTTGCTGAGTTTCAAACATGAATTTCTCACATATCAGAATATATTGAGGAAATACTGAGTTGTGCTGCAGTGCTAGCAACAGAGCACATTAAAAAAGATGTCGTTCTAATCAGTGGAAAATGCCTGAGGTAGCAGTGACATTATTACATTTTGTAAAAAAACTAATTTCTAGGAGCATCTTGCATGCTGCTGACTTTGGGTGAATGTCTCACTCCAGTCCTGGGAGCTGAGCAGCAGGATTTGTACATTTGCATTTCCAGGTTTCCCAGGGATGACATACAGAGGGATCTTGACAGGCTTAAGAGGTGGGCCCCTGCAAACCTCTTGGAGTTGAACAAGACCTCATGGAGTACAACAAAGCTGAGTGCAGAGCTTGGATTAGAAGCTCAACATGACCCAGCAGTGCACACTTGCAGCCCAGAATGCCAGCTGTGTCCTGGGCTGCACCAAAAGCAGTGTGACTGGCAGGTTCAGGGAGAGGATTCTGCCCCTCTGATCTGCTCTGGTGAGACCCCAGCTGCAGTGCTGCATTGAGCTCCGGGGTCTCCAGTACAAGAAGAACATGGAGCTGTTGGAGTGAGTGCAGGGGAGGCTGTGAAGGTGATCCAAGGACTGGAGCAGCTCTGCTGGGAAGACAGGCTGAGAGAGTTGGGTTCACTCAGCCTGGAGAAGAGAAGGCTCCTGGGAGATGTTACAGCAGCCTGCCAGTACCTGGAAGGGGCTACAGGAAAGCTGGAGAGGGATTGTTTATCAGGGGCTATAGTCACAGGACAAGGGGGAATGTCTATGACCTGGAGGAGGGTAAATGTAGATTAGATATTAGGCAGAAGTTCTTTACTGTGAGGGTGGTGAGCACTGACACAGGTTCAAAGCCGGTTTGGATGGGGCTTTGGGCAGCCTGGGCTAGCGGAGGGTGACCCTACCCATGGCAGGGGGGTTGGAACTGGATGTGCTTTGAAGTCCTTTCCAACCCAGACCAATCTGTGATTCTATGATTTTGGAAACATTGATGTGTGAGCGCTGGAGAGCTCCTGAACTCTGGTGGGGGCTTCCTGTGATGGGGGGACCACAGGACTCCTGACCTCTTACTACAGGACTCCACAAAGCCTATGTTGGTTGGATATACAGACCTTGAAAGCCTGAATATTCTCCTAAGAAGCCAGAAGTTTTCCAGTGCAAGGTTCTCTCTGATTTATCAGAAGTTTTTATAAACTTGCACTTTCCTACTAAATATTTGGATATGCAAAATTACAACACTCAAGTGTCAGATACTTGTAGGGCAGAGATTTTTAATGCTTATGTCAACTCTGCTCTTTTTTGATAGAGGTTTCAGTGGTGAAGACATTTTTGCTAGGCACTGGTAGCATACCAGCAGCACTATGGCTTGGTGGTTTGTAGCACTGAAATCATGCCTTTTAATGAGTACCAGAAGTTAATATCCTTAGCTTATCAAAAAGAAAGACATCTTCAGGAAGATCATCTTCAGGTTACTGTAGTTCTCTGAATACAGAGCTGGGCTGGATGGTGGGATCACGGTGGGAAAGTTGTGAGATCTCTCTGTAGCAGATGTTCCACTCTGACCTTTCATGTTTTTGGAGCTCTCCATAGGCAGGTTATTAAATAGCTGGATGTGATGGCTGGATTTCAAATGCCCACTTTGGATCTCCTTTTGGTTTTGTTTTCAGAATGATACCTGCTTCAGAATTATTTTTTTTTTTTTGAGAATCAGTTAATTTGTCACATTAGATCCAGATTTCCCATTTATTTGCTGAACAACAGGAATTCTTAAGTGGAAGGTGAAGGGAGAGGTGTTGCTAAGAAGCTGTGAATAATTGTGGAAGCATGGGGGAAATCACAGCAGGTTGGACTTTGTTGCTTTAAGCCTTTAATTGGAGCCTTGGCTACTTTCTGGATGTTTGGACAAATACTGAAATGTATTGTGATGATTAGTGTTCTTTGCCAATACACACTGTTTTTAAGTTTCATAGTCTTGCCATATCCAAACTTTGGGTAATAAAAGAGGAAATCTGAGTGGCTAAAAGAAATAAAAATAATAAACCTAATGTAAGCCATTAGTACATTTTACCCATTTTTCATAAATATACTTGTGTATAAATATACTTGTATTTTTTTTCTTTCAGGAATTAATTCAGAATGAAGAATTTACACAAGTTTACAGAAAGAGTTAATTGAATTACTTCTAGAAATAATATATACAGGATCAGACATTTCCCTAGCTATGTTCTTGACCAAAAATATTTTAAGGGGTCCTTCTAATTTGTCTTTCCTTTAAGCTTCCACAGAAATGTTTTTTCCAAGGTACTTAGCCTGTATACACAAGACAGGCTGGAGAAGTTTAATGAGACTTAACAAGGGCAAGTGTAGGGTCTTGCATCTGGGGAGGAACAACCCCATGTACTAGAGTTGTTGGAGAGCAGTACTGGACTGGCCTGTTGGAGAGCAGTGCAGGTGAGAAGGACCTGAGGGTCCCAGTGAACAGCAGGAGGACCATGAGCCAGCAAGGTGCTCTCGTGGCCAGGAAGGCCAATGGCATCCTGGGGTTTATTAGAAGAGGGGTGTCAAGTAGGTCAAGATAGGTCCTTCTCCCTCTCTTTTCTGCCCTTATGAGACTGCACCTGGAATATTGTGTCCAGTTCTGGGTCCTTTAGTCCAGGAAGGACATAGAACTCCTTGAAAGAATCCACCAAGATGATGAAGGGTGTGGAACACCTTCCTTATGAGGACAGGCTGAGGGAGCTGGGTCTCTTCAGCTTGGAGGAGAGATTGAGGCGTGACCTCATTAATATTTATAAATATGTAAAGGGTGAGTGTCAGGAGGATGGATCCAGGCTCTTCTCAGTGATGGCCAGTGACAGGACAAGGGGCAATGGGTCCAAGCTGTAGCAGAGGAAGTTCCATCTTAATAAAAGGAAGAACTTTTTTCACTGTGAGGGTGACAGATTACTGGGACAGGCTGCCCAGAGAGGTTGTGGAGTCTCCTCCTCTGGAGACATTCAAGACCAATCTGGACACATTCCTGTGTGATTTAATCTGGGTGATCTTGCTCGGGCAGGGGTGTTGGACTAGATCTTTCGAGGTCCCATCTAACTCCTGATATTCTGTGATTCTGTGAAAAGCGTTGGTCTGAATCTGCTGCTTCTTCCCCCTTCCTCCCCCCGCACCGCTGTAAACTCTAGTGCTGAGTTGTGTATTTATTTTTTTTAGTACATTACTATTGGAATTTTTCCCAGTCTTCATCAAAATATCCTGTCAAATAGAGGTCTGGCTCTCAAAAAAAAAAAAATCACCAAATTGATAAGCAATTGCAGCTCTGCAGTATTTCTACAAGAAGTGCAGATATTTCAGAGGTCTTGTTGCGAGCATGTCAATGTATATGTTATAACAGTGTTATGACTATTGATCTGCTTGTTCCCAAATAAGTCTTTACCATGCACGTAGCAAAGTTTTCCTTGCTGTATAACTCTGCTGAAGTCAATGAGGTTGAATTGTCAGTGGGGTTGTATCTTGAGGAGGTTTTGTTTCCTATAGCACATATTTGGCTGTATGTATGTTTTAGGGCAATCTGTGAAAGTTTAAGAGAAATTATGTACGTGTTTTTCTATTGTGTATTTTTTTCTGAAATCCAGCAAAAATGGGAAGGCTTTGAGCCAACGTTAAATTTTTAATTCATGTCTAGGGTGAGCTTGACTAAGGATTTTCATAGTTAGGCGCTTTGGTATCATAAGCTTCGGGTTGTGAAGTACAAAGTTTTGTCTTTATTGAAGCAAGGTCTTTGGAAGGCTGAATTTTGTGTCCCCACAAAGAACAATTCTTCTCTTAGGAGTTTCTTGAGAAGATGAGGTGACCTGGGCTATCAGCAGCATGAGTCCAACCTGCAGACACTATTCCTACTCTTTTACTTAGCTCTGTGCGCATCTACTCGCTTTAGTGGTATCATTCTTGCCTTACAGCAGTGTGAGCAAGAAGAATCATGCCTCTTCTCCCCTACATCATTGTAGAGACTTTATCTATGTAAGTAGCATAAATGTTGAGAATATTAGCCATATTTGTCATTGCTGCTGAGAAAATCGAGGCTTTTTCCCTCTGTTGAATTACAGCTGGTACGATAGTAGCTGTAGCCTTAGAGGCTGATGATCGATTCTACCCTTAAAAGTTGTTTTTCTTCCCCAGGCACTGCATTTAAAAAATAAGAATAAATTCTATGTCTGGAAAATTTCTGACGTACATTTGAGCAATTGAAGCCCTCAGCGAAGAGTGAAGTTAAAGCACGTTATGAAATATGAAAACTTTGTCGCTGAGAAGTGAGAAAACAGCCAACTTATATGGCAAATATGTCTTGCTTTTGTCTGTAATAAATTAGCTGACATTTCAAAGTGAAAGTCAGAAATTTCTAAAAAATTTCTAAAAATAGGTTTTGAATAGCTTTTAGGAATTGCAGTCTTGGTTTTAGAATTGTAAAGGTGGCTGAATTTGTTTGAATATTTGGCTTCAAGCTTTTAATTTATTCACTCGATTGTATTGGTGTAAGTTAAAAAAATAGAAAAATAATTTTTAAAAAATGTGTTCAAGTTTACATCAGGTAGATGTTGTCAAATATGCTGAAGACTGGTTTGTGGCAGGGTCGGGTTTTTTTTTTTTTTTCCCCTCTACTGCAANTTTCCCCTCTACTGCAAAATACGTGGAGATTTCAGAAGCAATCCAGGTAGAAGTGCCTTTGGACCCAATCCTTCAGCTCACAGGGGCAGAAAGGGCACTCAGAACCTTGTACATTTTCATATTTATAAGGAAATAGACAGGAGAAACCTTTTACCATAGCGGGAGTTTAATTTCACACTCTTTATGTGAATAAGAAAGATTAGCATGAATTTTGGCAGAGTTAGTATGCAAGGAGGATGATTTTGAACCATTTGTTTTATAAATGGGACAAAATAATCATACATTTTTGTTTTGTCTTTCTTGAATGGAAAGCTAGAATTTACTTTTTTTTTTTTTGAAATTACAGTGTTTGGAGTTAATCAGAGAAATAAAGGAGGGGCTGGTACTTTTCTTGTTGCTTGCAAATTGTAAATTGCAGTTATTCGCAATCATGCTTATAGCTGGCATGGGTTCATGTGCATAATCAGCTGCTTTTTGAATGCATGTTCTATTGTTCTGTTTTATTTATGGATTCAGTTGTGATGAGAAAGACGTTAGGAAGTTCTTTGGCTGAAGCCTTGGAAATGTCTTTTAGGAGTTTTGAAAGTCAGCAAGTGCCTGGAGTTTGGGTATGAACCTGGACTGTCTGTGGCACTGGAAAGTCAGATGAACCAGTTGAAGAGTTTTGAGCCTCAGAAATTTAAGGTCAAATTCTGCTTTTGGACTTTGCGGCACATGAACCAGCAAAATCCCGGACTGATACAGGCACATTGTTACTGTCCAGTTGAAATACAGCCAGATCCAAAAGCCCCGAGGTCAGGAGTCATCCCATCAGTCCCAGCATCCAGACCTGTTAGCCCTGTGAGCTGACCTCACTCCAGGTAGAACAGGAGGGTGAATCTCTACCTCCAGTCTCCTTGCACAAGCGGTGTGGCAGCAGGATTTTGCTGCTAATTATCAGCACTACGTTCTGCTGGAGTTTACTTATGTGAGTTTTTTTCTTAATGACTACGGCTGTGTGCCCAGACCATTGGGGTTACGTTGGACTGCTCAAGAGACTCGCTGGGGCTACTAGTTCCCCTGTATCAGTTGGCAATTCCACTTGGGCAATGCTCTTTGAGTCTCTGCTTTCTAAAGTCTTTGTTTTCCCTCCACTTTTTATCAGAATCTGCTTAAATTGCTTGCTTGTCGGGGAAGGCAGGAGCTGTGTGTTTGTAAATACACAGCGATACAGGACTTCAGGCTTTTTGGAACCACTGACAACGGCTGAACGCAAATAACAGTAATTTATCTCTCTTCTCCGTGACAGATTTTCTTCTCCTACGTGCTTGCAATGAGGGCAATATTATGGTTGAAAACAAGAGCCAGGAGATGAACTTTCACATCATTCAGTTCTTGTTGGATCTGTGTGAAAGGCAGAATGATGGGGGTTGTCGTGTGAGTAGTAACATACGTAGAGTGGGCTGACTTCTTAGTCTTGTGTGGGAAAGTGCCGTATGCTCAGTCTTCCTGTGTAAGTGGACTTCTTTACTTGGGCCTTTCCCCCTCCCCCTGTCCAGGGGGAATTGGTGTTTTGGCTGAATTTCATTAGATCAGTCGCTGTGTCCCACAGCAGATAGTAGGTCAGTAGACGATGTGCGCATTGCAGGATGACACCGTGCCACGTGCAGCTGCAAGTGCTTTCTAGACAGGGTTAAAATTCTGTATCAGCTCTCTAAAAAAATCATTAATTTTTAAATGGGAAGGAAATAAACTGGTTGGTTAGGTACTATGCGGGGAGCTTTTAATTAAAAGATGGTTAAATCTGATTCTCTCAACTGTCAAAGAATTGAATTAATGAATTATGTTTGCTACAGTTACTAGGTTTTTGTTTTTTTCTTTTTTTTTCTTTTTTTTTTTTTTTTAGTAACACTGTATTTAAGTTTTTTCTGTGCAGTGCTGTAGGGGATAGATGGTAGCTCCTGACAGATTCAAACACAGCTGGCTGAGAACACTGCTAGTGATGGATGAACGATGTCTTTGTTAATGCCCCTGTATACATAAATGATGGGCTTGCTTTATTTATTTATAAGATGTATCCAATTACACCTCTCAGAGCAAATGTCCACTGTTCAGTAAAACACAATATTGGCATTAAAAAGACAATGCCTGAAATCAGTGATCAATGGATTTTCCTCCCTCTCCGGTGAGAGATTGAAATAAGAGGTAAACCTAAAATTCAACAAATTCAAGTAAGCTCTTTTGGGACCTACTCCTCGTCTCTAAGAAGCAACAGAAACTCGAGCAGGGAAGGTGCTCTTTGCACTGGCAGTACACAGAGCTGCCTCTGGAAATGAGGAGCAACAGCTTCACCTAAGATCATTCTTCCACGTGGTGTGGTTGGACCAGTCCCACCAGTACAGTTGGTCAAATTATGTTGTCAGACAGTGATGGCTAAGGTTCACTAAGCTTTTACCTACTAGGATATGTTGTGGTGAAGTGAGCCATTGTGATTACTTGAAGTGGAGGAGAATGAATAGTTTTGCCCTTCATGTAGGTTTGGCCAGGATTTTTGGATTTTTTCCTGTGTATCTTTGCGTGCTCATACTCATGAGCTGATTCAATTTGCAACTTGAATTGTCCAGCTAACATTAGAAATTTCACAGTGTTAATTAAGTTAGTTTCTTTTCTCCAGTAGGTTAACTATATGCTGACATCATTTATAGTATATTGGTATGAAATAATTCATCTGGATTAAGATGGGTGTGCAGATAATCAGGGTGTCAGACACTTCTAGACTTGAAATCTGTTTGCTGTCTTGGTAGATGTCTAACTCAACTAATAGTAGGGTAAATATATACTCAGGAGAGGTTTGTATCAGATAGCTAATGCACTGTAAACTCACCCCTACTTTTCTTATGGTAACTTATTTATATAGAAGTATCCTGAATTACAGTTACTATTTTACTGATAAATTCAATTATGGGGGCATCGGAGTCAGCTAGAAGGCACATATCAGCCCTACCTGGCCTATCAGTTACTGTGCCAGTGCAAGCAGACAGTGATTTGTACTGACAGAGCTCCAGAACCCTTGGCCAGTTGTGGAGCAGAAGCCCTAACCAGAGAGCTGGCGTGTAGCTGGAAGCGCTGCAAGCAGCTGAACCACGATCCGCGGGCAGTTTCACAGGGGTGGTTGCTGTTTGGCTTTACCACTTCTCATTGTCCCCTGTTCTTTGCTGATGGCTACAGCCCAGCAGTTTAGTAAACCCCTTTCCAGAGGCAGTGGAGAGCAAGCTTGCCTTATTTTTTGGTTTTAGCCGCTGTGAAGCGAAGCAAACATGTTGGTTTCTCGTTCCATCTCACTGACTGTCTCTGAAATGTGGTGTTTTCACGTTGCATGTGAGAGTTCTGCAAGAATTTGTATTCACAACAAGGTTTAGCAAGACAGAATTGTGACAACTGGGCAGATCACTTAGAGTTTGGTTTAGTTTCTAGGAACAGAGGCTTACTAGTTATTTTTCACTGGTTTCTGTGCTATTATGTTGTTGTGATAATCTTGGCAGGGATCTGTCACTCTGTGTTGGTATAATTGAAACTTGTTTTCCCTGAGGAATCACTCTGCTGTTTGTTTTATTTGTTTACTGACATTGACAGAGATCCTAATGGCTTTTAAAACCCAATTTGTGCATCACTGAATATCCTCCAAAGAGGAAAATAAAATTAAATTTATCAGTAAAATAGGGTCCCCCATGCAATGCTTTGTCTGGGTCTTAAACTCCACCTGAGCACCTAGCTGTGGGTATAGACATGGCGTGGAGACCTGCATCATCTTTTTATTTCTAGTTCTGTCTTCAGGGCTTTTGTCATTAAGATAATCGAAAGGATAAATGACAGTAGGTTATTTAGGGCATCAGTATAAGTTGGCCAACTTTGCCTTGTGAGAAACAAATTATCTTCAGCTTTTATTGAGAGGGAGGTTAAGATAACAAATCAGTTATCTTAGCAGTAAAATTCCCCTTGTGGGAAGGTATACAGTGCGGTATCACTTACTGACAGAAATCAGGGGAATTGTTTAGATTTTTTAAACATACGATATCAAAGTATTTATTAATTTGTTTTGGTTTAAGCCTTTGAGGAATGTTGGTGAGATGTTTTGGGCTACTGACTTGCTGAGTGGAGGTTATGGATAGCTGCATGGCTCCTTGCATGCCGTGCTCCAGAGAAGCATGCGCACAAATGATGAGACACAGGACAGACATTGAGGAATGTGAGAAGGAAGAGTGGGTTTCATTAGGGACTAAAGAATGCAGGATAATGTTTTTTAACACCCCAAAGCTGTGGCTTTGCGTTGGATGAAGATTTAGATATTTTTTTTTATTTTCTTGACATGACTTAGACCATCTCTAATTACCTCTTGACACAATTCCTTGTCAATCAAGCATATAGGGATTGCCCAGGTTTCAGTGAACTCTGACTCTGAATGTTACAAGGAGATAAGTTTAGAAAATACTGCTGATTTTAAAGGTTATCTGTCAGTTTGTATATATACAGCTATGAGCTGGACCAAGCTGACCTCAAACCAGAGCTGTAGTGTAGTAACATTATGCCTTACTTATTGTGTATCTCTTTTGCAAATCTCCCTGACTTTGATAGCACTATAGGAATAATAGATCTGCAATATTTATGTTGCCTCTTCAAAGGAAATGTTCTAATGTGCCTTGGGAAGGTGGGTAATTACTCTTATCTCCTTTTTTACAGAAGGTAAATTAGAGAGGGAACCCAGACCATCTGACTCCCACCTCCTTGTTCTCATTGCTTGGTTCAGTAGTGCAAATCTCAGCAATATGTGCTTCCAGCCTGATCTATGTGTTGTATTGCATTGCAGTGCCCAAAACAAGGATTTTGGCTACTGGTGGTGCATCCCACAATAAAAAGATCTTACAGGTAAGTAGAAAATTAAATCCTTTGAACTGACCTTGCAGTTACAGCTTCTTTTTTTTT
>VXBZ01008409.1:272005-320510 GCA_013399135.1 Heliornis fulica | reverse complement strand
TTTTTTTTTTTTTTTGGATGTACTGAATCCAAATCACTGTGGCAACACAGGAAGGTGTAGATATGGGATTGTGAATCTGTTGCAGGTCTTTGGGGGTTTCTTCAGGTTTAGTGTGGAAATCATTAGCTCAATGCTAATTTTTTTTGAACTTTAAAGGTTTTTTACGCACGACTGGTTATATGAGTGTGTCTCTGAAGCTCTCATGATTTCCAGGTCTTATCAATTACATCAAATCAGTCAGCAAAGAAGTCAAGAAGGGGTTTGATACAATACCTGAGATTTTTGTTGTTTCTGTCATTCACAGTTGGACTATGGATTTAAACTAGAGGGAGATTTTCCTGGTGCTGAACACTCAAAAATACTCAAAAATACTCACCCCAAACCTACCCCCAAACCCTGTTATTTATTAGCATTGTGTTACATAATGGGGGAAGATGCCTCTCTATCACCAGTTCTCCCTCTTATCACTTTGCTCTTATGCTGCTGTTCCACATGTCCAGCCCTAGGTAAGATCCCTCCTCAACGGAGTGTCACATGCGACTATCTCTACCCGTTGAGATATGGCAGAGCCTTTCTTACGCGTGGCCTCTTGCCTGGCTTTTGCTGTCACAGAACTAGACATCTGGGTTGGGATTCATGTTGCCTGAATCCAGTCACCTGTGATGTGTTGTCTGTATATTGTGTCAATCCTGCAGGAGTCAGGGGAGATCCAGGCAGTTACAGTGCAAAGGAAAAACGGATCGTCTTTCCACTTATCAAACATAAATGTCTCCCTCCATACTTTCTGTTCTCCACTGACTGTGTTGACAAGCTCCCCTTGGACTAGAGGTGCAGACACCGAGCCTGGAGGTAGATGTTTACACCAAAATGCACCTGTCTTCATCTTAGGCTAAGTCCTGGCACTGAAGTCAGTCAGTACAGGGTGAATTGTTTTCTGGAAATGCCGATTCCTTTCCATCAGCTGATCCTTTTCCATCAGCGAGAGAGATTCTAGAGGTCAGCCTCAACTATGTGCCATACTCTGACAGCTGCAGTCATATGAAAGGAAGCTCATCTGCTCTTCAAAACCCAAGCTGTATTAAGTGGAGGTTGAAGAGCACAGAGCAAAAAGCTCTCTCCCTCCTAAGGCATCTAAACCACGTGTTTGTATAACCACTAGTTGTAGAGCTGATTGGGACACAACAAATTTGGCATGTTTTGCCTGAAGATGTCACTTCTCTTCATGTGCTTTGGTTGTTTTGCTTAGGAACTTGACGTTGGAAAATTAACTGATAGGTTGATTGCTTAAAACATTGGTGCCTACTGGAGTAATTCTCTTTAGAGTATGTCAGGAAAGAGATTGGATTAATAGATGAGTTTGTTTTTTAAAGCTGTATTTCTCATGTAGGTGCCAGGAGGATTTCTGTGCTGTGGAATGAAGACAGACAACTGAATGTTCTTATAGCATGTAATTCTGCAACATTCAGCTGAAGAATTGTGGGGATGGGGAGAGAGGTGGCTGTAGTGCTTGCTCTTCATCTGTAACATTGCAGCTGCTTTTAAAACTCATTAGAAGTGTCTTAAAATAATATGATCAATACAGTGTCATCCACTTAATTCAATCACTGGTTAATTGGATCCTCCTTTTTAATTTAATCAAAACCTCAGAAACCATATCAGTTGCACAAAGAGTAACGCCATCCACTCTTACCGTGGTCAATTTTGGATAATTTGTTCCAGGGCTACAAAAGATTATCATTTAATTAATCAACATTCAGTAAGTTCTATATTTTATACTGGAAAGGAGGCAACATAAAAAAATCTGACCTTTAAAAAACCAAACCAATAAATAAATTAATGTAGTGTGTATATATATCTGTAGTAGGGCAGTTTTCTCCATCTTTCTGGGAAGCTTTTTATAATATATGTGGTTCTTGATTAGTGCCACGTGAAACACAGTGAAGTATTTTTAACAGTAAAAATACTAAGAGTTTGTTTTAAAATGGTTCATAAGAGAGACCACAATTTCAGATTACTTATATCTGAGCTTTAAAAAGCTCAAAAGGTAGTTATTATTTGCAGTATTACAGCACTCATTAGCATTTACTACAGAGCTGCATCGTATAAGGTTCTGCAGAGATGAGAAAAAACTCCATTTGCTGTTGTCCAAAGGTTTGTACCATTCAAGCTTAAGACAAGAATACCTATTTGAGAGGAGATAAAGAGGTGATAGGGAATATGCTGAAACAATCCAGTAGTATTGGCTGGTTGGATTGGCAGTGGAACCTCAACTCTGTGACTTTTATCTTTTCCAATTATCCAGTAGATAATGTGATTAAATTCCCGTTTATCCTCTAGCACTGAAGCTCATATATTGCTCAGTCTTTGCTTGGAAATGAATTTAGGCAATACTGACTGGGCTATCTTACTAGAAATGAGTGTTGTAGTGTATAAACTCTGGATTCCAGTTATCAACCAGACACTTTAGTTTAAAATTATGAAAATAAGTGAATTTCAAAGGTTTTAATTTTCAGATTGCCCAAAAAACTTTCAGAGAAAGAGGCAAAGTCTTTTACAAATGTCACTTACTTTTTTTTTTCCTATAGCATTATATGGATTGAATTTCTTAGTTGTCTCTTATAAAGCCCAGTGGCCCACGATCAGTAGGGCTGTGAATTCCTGGATCAGGGTTGAAGATCACTGATCCAAATGGCTTGGATTCCTGGATGCTCTGGACTTATTTTAGACTTGATTGTACAGATGTAAGTTGGTTGATACACTGTTTCCTTTGGCAAAAGTAATAAAACCAGCACAAATGAAATCTGAATTGTTACCTGCTCCTTGCGTTGCTCAGCCCGAGGGGGGCATCTGCAATCCTAGAGGTGCTAAAACCAAAATGGAAAGAGTTTGTTGACAATGATTTTTGGAAAAGAGTTATTGAACCTCCTGTGTCCCTGTCCAATACATCTTTATTTTTCCTTTTTTGTATGTTTTCCTAAACCTGTTCTGGGAAGAGAATATGTCCTCAGTGAATGAAAGATGCTTGGTGTTGATTTCAGTGCAGAACTATGTGTAATTGGATAACTTCACTATCTGTTAGATACTGTAACATATTCTTTGCCTGTAGTATTTTCTTTGTATTGCTCAGCCAGGTTGAGAGGTGTCTTGGTGTTTCTTCATAGCTGAGGTTTCCTCAAATACAGGAAAAGTCCTGGTAAATGTAGAACCAGTGCCTGGTAAACAGAGTAGGTTAGGATTAGACATATGGAAGAAGCTATTCACTTTGAGGGTGCTGAGACAGGTTGGCTAGAGAAGAGCCCCCATCACTGGAGATATTCAGGGTCAGGCTTGACGAAGCTCTGAGCAACCTGATCTAGTGAAGATGTCCCTGCTTACTGCAGAGGGGTTGGTCTAGATGGCCTTTAAAGGTCCCTTCCAACCTAAAGCAGTCTACGATTTCTATGATCAACATTGGGAACTGAGGAGCCGTGACTGTTTCCTCTCTCCTTCCTTCCCACTTGGCTCAGCCATAAACACACTGGAAGAAAACAGACACCAGTCGTGGGTTCCTGAGCAGTTCTCTTTGCCCTGATGTAAGCCTTTGGCATGAACTGTGTGGGTTTATGATGGAGATGATGATGATCCAGACTCCTCTGAACTTGTAATAAAGAGATCTGGAGAAAAAAACACCCACAACAGGGATTGTTTCCTGGCTGCAGTTCCATCTCTAGCTCAGATTTAGCAATACCCTGTTGTGTGACAAGTTCCAAACTGATTGTTGTCTGCAATGCTTCTTTCTATGGGTACCCAAATGCTTGGCTGAGTTGCACTGTAGTTGTTTCCCAAAGCATTGATAGGGAATATCCCTTGTGTTTCATGGATATAACCAATGCTTTGCATCTTCTCAGGTCCTGTCTGATGTGTTCAATGCCCCGGTGTACACCATCGATACCGCCAACTCTGCTTGTTTGGGAAGTGCTTACAGAGCAATTCACGGTAAGGCTGTAAGGAGATGCTTCTGAGCAGTCAGGGCATTTAATTTCAGTTGGTTAATACTTGGGATTAACATTGCTGAAAATATGGGGTGAATAAAGCTCTGTGGATCTGACTGGAAGGTCACTTGGGTCAAAGAGGGTTTTTTACTCTTAGTATGCTTGGATCAGGCCCAAGGATAACATTTACATTACAGTTCAAATCTGATGGCTGCTTCTCAACCAAAGGCTAGGGGTGGGAAGCTGTTGATGCTGATAGGGGAAGGTCTAGGCCCCAAATGTGTTGAGCTGGTGCTACTCTTAACAGAATTCAGCCAACTGGATGTGCTGGTGTAGCCTGCTGCTCCATGGTGGACCAGGCTGTAAGCCTGAAAAAGCTCAAACCAAAGTCCAGTCCCTAGCTAAGAAGGGAAGGACAACAAGACCAGTAATACTGCTGGCCAAGTATTTATTATTAACCTATATGTATCTTTAAACTTCTATATGTCAAGACAAAGGATATGCAAGGTGTCCTGGGCTCCATGCTTGAGTATGCACTTTCTCTTGTAAAAGCATAAATCTTGGGATACTTTTAGGTTGACCAGTCATTTTGCTTGCTGCCCTGCATCACTCACTGTAATGCAACGATCCAAATCCGAGATTTAAAGTGCTAATTAGTTTTTATCTGTTACTTCATGGAGGTGTATGTTAAGGGTAGATGATCAGCCTTTCAAGAGTTGAATCCCAGGCAGGAAATTTTATTCCTGTATTTTAAAACTTCTTCTAATATTTTACAGCTAAACAAATCAAGGATTAGATATTGACTTCTGAAGTCCTTATTTAGGCCAACTTTTGTTAGCCTTATTTTTTCTGATTAGAAGTTTCAGGATTTGGACCTTAGGACATGGATAGCTTCTCCTACAAGTTCATGTAAGATCATGGGATTGCAACAGGCATGGAAAAGATAACATCAGCCATCAAAAGAAATCAGCCAGGTTTTAATTTTAGAAGCAAATTCTGCTGTCACATTAAAGCATCTGAAGACTACATGCTCTCTTGCATTTGAAAACAGCACAGAAAATTGCACAGACAGAACTTGAGTCAGTGTTTAATGCACACAGCATGTTCTCTGTATTTCTAGAAAAGACACAAGGGTTCCATCAAGCAAGATACCCCTTTGCGGGACAGTACACATAGTGCCCTTTCATTGGAGCCACAATAGGACCATTTTTCCACCTCGGGGGAGAAGTTTCCAAATTACTTGCTCTGTGTACTCAAACCTTGGCTACTGCTTCAGAAGCCACCAGATTCTTCCCAGCACCAAATGCTGCAGGCAAATTCTTTGTCCGTGAACAAGTGTGAAATGTGGAGCCATTCTTAAAGTTTGTGTGGTTATTTCATATGTATGGAAGATACATATCTGTTCTGCCAGTTTGGTGTATGAAGCGTTGAAGCTGGTTGACAGAGTGTTTGAGTGAAGTTTTCAGATGCTGTGCTGATGGAGGGACTCCTTAGCTCAGGTACTCATGGGATCACAGAGAGTCAGGAGCTAGAAAGAACCTCGAAAGATCATCTAGTCCAAGCCCCCTGCCTGAGCAGGATCGCCTAGATTAAACCACACAGGAACATGTCCAGATTGGTCTTGAATGTCTCCAGAGAAGGAGACTCCACAACCTCTCTGGGAAGCCTGTCCCAGGGCTCTGCCAGCCAAGCCCCAGGGCAGTCTGTTCCAGTACTCCACCAGCCAAGCCCCAGGGGCTTGCTGTGTGTGTTTCTAAGTGGCATTTTTGATTGATGCCTTCAGCTGACTCACCCTTTGCCAGGCAAAGGAGTTGAGTAAAAGTGAAGACTTGCTAATATAAATGAAATATTGATGGTAAGGGCTTCTTAATAATATTATGGTGTACATCTACAAGTAGGGTGTTCCGCAGTTAGCCTGGGGGTCTTAGCAGGTATAACAGGGAGCTGCTGAAAAGCTGCCATGCACTTGCAAAGCAAAATGCTGTAGTAGCAGAACTCCCTATTATTTTGCTTCCTTGTATAAATATACTTAATAATTTGTAGCATATTTTCTTGACAGTGTTTTCATTTCTCTTTTTTTTTTCATTTAGTCACATTTTGTCCTTGAATCCCTTCCTTCCACATATTTTCACTGCTTTTTACTGTATTGTTGTTACCATGAATAATTACTGATATTGTTGAGTAGCATTTCTGCTGCTTGTCTATTCTCCAGGGTACGAATTGAGTGATTGGCAAAAACTCAATCACAGAGTCCCCACTTCCCGGGCTAACGCGTAGGAATGTAAGATCTTCTGCCATTTATCCTTCAATCCTGAACGCTGACCTGACCAGGGAAGATCAATATAACGTATTAATTTGCTGTGGAGTCAAGGCACATCCCTCATCGTGCTTTTTGCATTGATCAGGATTGTGATTCTCGTTGCAGGGCTTGTAGCTGAGACGAATGTGTCCTTGGCTGATGTTGTGAAATTAGCACCGGAGCCTAGATTGGCTGTTACACCAACCGCTGGTGCTGAGGAGGTGAGCAAGCTTGGGAATGCCACTTCTCTTTTCATGTCTCTTTTCTGCTTCAAAATGAAGTGGTTTGCTAATTCTACTAGTAAAATAGATTAATTTAGGGAATGTTTGGTTACATGATTCTTGCTTCTTGTTGTAAAGATAGATTTTATTTTGGAAGACCTTTAGTGTTGCACTGATGCAATTATCTTGATTCATCCATCCAGGTTGGGAGAGTGATTTTTCTCAACTGGGGAGCAAAGTTTACTCCTAAAGGGACAGAGAAGGTTGTAAAATAGGTTGGATTTGGATACAGGTCAGTCAGGTTGTGACTGGTAATATTGACAACATTGTCCTGACTTGATTGCAGAGTAGAAGGCAGCATGGTGGTGATGATGGTGCTTGGAAAATGTCCCCAAATATCTTTTCCTCTCTATTCTTAAGCAGTGGTCAGCAGTTGTGTTTCTTCATTTGTAGCTCCTGGTTGGAAAGCCTGCCAGCTGGGAGGCTGCAGTAAGCATGGGTCTTTGGTCCCATGCCCATCCTGGGAATTCCAGCACATCTGAAGGTGAAACTTTTGCTTTATTGGAACGCATAAATAAAGCAAAAGAAATAGTCTTTGTTGCTAACTGTGTGGTGCCAACCCTGTAAAACCAAAGGAGGAATCATCTCAGGCTCTCCAGTGCAACCCTGCACCTCTCACTGTTGGGTGCCAAAGGCTTTAGTTCACAACAGCTTCTGGCATATAATGTCTGGCATTACCCAAGCAGTATAATATAGCAAGATTCCTAGAGAACACCAGTTTAAATAACTAAAGGTGACTCTAACCCTGTCTTCAGCTGTGCAGAAACTTCTTTGACATCGACAAAGCCTTATGCTCTTCGTTTATGAGATTTGGATGTGCCCTAACTACAGGCAACAAGGTTTTAAAGCTTTTATTTAAACTGGGAAATTAATGATCTGCCAAAACTACTAACTTCCAGCTACATGTGTAGCGGAGCACCAGATACCGTCATGAGTAATAATAGAAATGATCATGCTGCATTGTGCCTGCCAGCATATTATTTAATTATTAACTGAGATGGAGGAGCTCAGTAATCGAATAGAAGTCCCCTTCAGAAATATTAAGACATTGAATAATTTAAATTTGATTGATCTGACCTCATTTACTCAACCTTCCCCCTTCATTTTAAAAGATAAAATAATTAACAGTAATGTCCCATATCGTGTGGGTTGCAGCTGAAGCCTTCTGCAGGGAATAAGAGTTCAGGAGCAGATCCCCGGTGTCTGATTCAACCTCACGTTGCTGCCCTGTTCCCCTCAAAAATGCTGTCTGCTGAAAACCTGCCAGGCTGCCTTGTGTGGAGGTGGAGAGTGCTCAGAGACCTGCTTTTGACCCTGGTGCTGCTTCAGCTATAAAACTCAAGGGCAGGGAATACAGCTGTCACTCAGAGGGGCCTTGCAAGAGCAGCAAGCACCTTGTACCCCCGCGGGGGCCCAGCAAACCTAACTGGAAAGATCAGTGGGGAATTCACTTACCTCTTTCTATTTTACTGTCTGCATAAAATGGCCTGGAAGCTAAAAGAGTTAATTATCTCCCTCTCAATACTTTTCTTCTCCTTTTCCACTTGGTTAGACCTTGCTCTCATAGCACATCTTTTTATTGGTTTTAAATGATGTACAGCAGTGAATTATTGCCTCGGTAGATCGCAGTGAATGATAGAGAAGCTAGTGGCCAAACAGCATGTGTAGCTTAGCTTGCCAGCTTCATTCCATTAAGAGCAGCTTCTTGCAATTACATATTCCACACCATTTTTTTTCCTTCCTGTCTTATAATTTTTCAGTTGATGGTGGATTCCCTGGCTAGTTTCATGGCTGTGAAACTGCAGAAAGCCAGAGGGCCTGTCAGTAATACAGTGTGTTAGCATGAACAGTGCAGTAAAAATTCATAATGTGATGAGTCGGTTTGATTCTGTTTTCTACAGAGCTGCATCTCCCTGTCCATCCAATTTCATTCTGTTGAGGTTAGAGGCTTTCACTTAAATGACGGTTCTTTTTATAAACTTCAAAGTCATCCTGAGGTTAAGTTCTGTCTCACTGAGGAGCTCTTCTGAAAGAGTCTGGCTAACCAATGTGAAATTCCCCGGACCACTTCCCTCCGTTTTTTGGACGGCTACAGCTAAATCTTGGCAGGGTGGAAAAAACCCCAACAGGTCATAACACAGTAATCTGCTCTGTTTTCATCTTTTCTTCCTGGTATAGGTCAGAGACAACATGTGTTAGATTGTTGGAGGGAGAAAAACCTCTTGCAGACAGAGGTCAAACAACAGTTTGATGTTGTTTCATTGCCAAGACTTATGCATGCAGAAGGGCTTTCCAGGAACCAGAAAGGCAAAATAGTGTGTCTTTGGTTCCTGAAGTATTGTTTGTGATAATGATTGTAATGAAGCATTAGGAGATGGTTACAGTGATATAGGGCTGATAGTTGGACTTGATGATCACAGATTGTTAGGGTTTGGAAGGGACCTTGAAAGATCATCTAGTCCAACCCCCTGCCTGAGCAGGATCACTTAGATTAGGTCACACAGGAATGCATCCAGGTGGGTTTTGAATGTCTCCAGAGAAGAAGACTCCACAACCTCTCTGGGCAGCCTGTTCCAGTGCTCTGTTACCCTCAGAGTGAAAAAGTTTTTCCTTTTGTTCACATGGAATCACCTCTGCTCCGTCTTGCACCCATTGGCCCTTGTCCTGTCACTGGTCATCACTGAGAAGAGCCTGTCTCTGTCCTCCTGACATATCTCCCTTTACATATTTATAGACATTAATGAGGTCTTGAAGGTCTTTTCCAACCTTTATGATTCTGTGATTTCAAAAAGGACAAGGAGGACATGCAGAACAGTTTGTCTGGTTCAGTTAAGCTGATGGGAATGTAGAATAGAGTAAGGTCACAAGATGGGAGACGCAGAGCTTGTGATGGGGGGTTAGTAGTTAGTGGAAACAGGTCCCACAAGTTCCAACTTGTCTGGCAAAAAAAAAGTGATTTTTCTTCCATGTCAGACCACCACACTGGAAGAGACTGTCCAAAGGCTAAATCCTTCTCTGTGACTGTGACCCTAAGTGTCACAGTTGAACTTGATTTCACAATGTGTATGTGGGGTATGGGGGCTTGCCCAAAGTGAGGTTCTTTCTAAATCTGTCGGTACCCAAACAGGCTATAGGGTATTAACCCCATCTCCCCCCAAGGAAAAAGATTAATCAGAACCACTAAGCATGACAGAAATAACCAGGAGATTCTAGAGCAATAAATATATATTACCAGACAGAAAGAATCTGTTATTCCAGCATTGGAATTCAGCTCTATTTTAGTAATCTATTAAAACAGAGATGGTTAGCTAGTTGGTTAATTAAGCAAAAAAGCATGAGAGGGAACATGATTATCTGGAGTTGATCACTTGTGTTCATCTAAGCCGTGTGCCTGTGTCACAGTGTCAGATTTATTATGGTATTGTCCTGCAGGGGTTTGTAGGGAGAAGGCGTAGTGCAGTTCACTACCTCTGGATGTGTAATTTTTGATTGTGTTATTGACTCTACTGAGATGTATTAATCCTGTAAAAATCCAAGAAGGGAAATTCAGGTTTTCCTGACTTTGGTGAATTGCCTCGTAAGTAGGTGGACTTACAGAATTGACCCTATTACCCAGGAAGGTTATAACGACCTATTTATTGATTTAAAATAATGACATTTTTGTTGAGTTAGATTTTGGAAGGCAGAGGTTGTTTTCTGGTAATTTAGTGCAAAGTAGGTAATAATAATGCAAGCACAAAAAATATGATAACAGATATTGATGGGAGTTTGATTAAGGTGATTTGTGTAGCTAGTGTATTTTTTAAAACTTATATAAACTGATTGACACAGCCTTACAGAATGAATAACTGAAGTAAATAAACTGTTTGAGGTGTGGTTCCTTAGGAGATTCTTCAGGGTGTTTCTGGACGCTGTCATGTTCATCTGCTTTAAATGTGTTATTTCTGTTTTAAGAAAGGTGAATAACTACTATGCTTTATAAAAGGAAGCATCTGTATCACCTGATTTCTTAAGCAAATCTCTTCATTTCAGTTTGTTAAAAAAAAAAAGGAACCTATCAAAAGTAGCAAGTGTTTGCGAAGGACTGATTAATTTTAATCTATTCAGGGTAGATTAAACATCAGCATCATCTTTGCAATTTGTAAATTTTGAATTGTTCCAATCAATTGGCTGATGTAGCATTGCAGGAGATGGCAGGATCCATGTTGATTGTCACTTGTAGTAATAATCTGTAGCTGGTTTTGCCTATGGAGAGCAGAAGGAACAATGTCGTGTTGTCCCAGAGTTGTACAAAGACATGGTAAAAGCCCTCTTAAGTTCATAGGCTGGTGCTATGGTGAGAAATAACATGAGGATGATGACTAGAGAGCAATGTAATGTTTGTTTGAATGCATTTTCCAGGGAGGTCAGGTTATTCTATATGATAATGCAATATTTATCATTATAATTTTCTTAGTTACTTGTGGGGCTGTTGGAGTGTGGCCAAGTTGTCCCAGGAGAGAGGTTTAGGGTTTGTAAATGATGTGGTGTAGGCTACAGAGATAAGCAGGAGAAAAGGCTGTAATATAGCAAGGACGATAATTAAATTATGGGCAATAATAAAGTTCATGTTGTGATACATGTAATTACTTTTTGTTAAATATCATGATTTGATATATTAGGTTTGAGGCTATGACAGAATTTATGTTCTTGACTTTTTATGCATCACTGAAAATTCTTTATTCCCTTTGGACCTCAATTATAAAATTAAATCCATATAGTTGCCTCAAGAAAAAGGCTCCTGGAATCACTTAGGAGGAGTTGCCTGAGGTTCTGCAGAAGTTCAGTGGCAGCAGACATGGAGAAGTCGCTCTCACAGACACAACTGTGTGAGCTCAGGCCATGTTCTCCTTTGGCACAGTTTGTCTTTTCTTCCCTGTACTTCATGGGAGCTGCACTGTTTGGTCCCAAGCTTCAGCTGGTGTCAAGCTGGCACGTAAAATACTGCTTGTGAAAAGCTTGTAGTACTGCTGTGCTTATTGGCCATGATGTACTGGTGGTATTGCAGCCAAATTCCCTGGGGAAGAGGAATTTGAGACTTTGGCTTAGCCCTCTGAACTGTATTGCTTCCCCCCACCCCCCTTGAACAGGAGCAGAGTAGAAAGAATATTCTTAATTTTTTGTTTGCATTTTTTTCAGACAGTCAGTCTGAAGCAGTAGTAGTAGCACAGAACTCGCTTCCACTAATGGCTGGGGAAACTTATTGCAAATGCCAGAATTTTCTCAATTAGCAAGCTAAGTGCTTAAGTCCAATAAACAGGAAAAGAAACTGTATCAGTAAATGTTGTTCATTTATTTTGACACATTTTAATTTAGACTGATGTATTAACAATAATATGTCCCAGCCTTGTAGTAAACACACCATTGTGTATTTTGTAAAGATACTGCTGGGTAAGTAATACAGAACCAGCTTTCTCAGTGCCTGAGCTCGCTTACCAGTGCAGCTCTGTTGTGCAGAATCTTTGTTGAGAAGCGCCTTGGGTTTCTCAAATTTACAGAATAGCAAAGTAAGAAATACTGAGGCTTGATTATAGATGCTTTAGTGAACAAAGGAGCAGGTTTTGTTTGACATACTGATGCTCCCAGTATGGACATAGTTGCTTGCTCAATATTTTGTTTATTCTGATATGCATATTTAGTGGAAATGGGAGCAATAACATACTTGGGGAACATGAAGAGAATGTATATATATGTACTTCACTGAGCCCTCAAGGCCCTCATGCAGTTAGTTAAAAATACCATATTGAGTCATACAGGATTTCATAGTAGGGCGGGCATTTTATTTTCTAACCTCGTAAATCACAGAATCACAGGGTTGTAAAAGACCACTGAGATAGTCCAACAGTACCTGTCCTCTCCTAAACCATCTACCTAAGCACCTCATCTTCTATCTTTTAAATACCTCCAGGGATGGTGACTCAACCACCTCCCTGGGCAAAGTCCCAATTCTTTTGGTGAAGAATTTCTTCCAAACATCTAATCTGAACCTGCCCTGGTGCAGCTTGAGGCTATTTCCCCTTGTCCTATCACCTGTCGCATGGATATAGAGACCATCACCCACCTCTCTTCAAGCTCTTTTCAGAAAACTATAGGTAGTGATCAGGTCTCTCCTCAGCCTCCTCTTTTCCAGACTAAACACCCCCAGGTCCCTCAGCTGCTCCTCATAAGGTTTGTTCTCCAGACCATTCCCCAGCCTGGTTGCCCTTCTCTGGACTCGCTCTAGGACCTCGATGTCCTTCTTGTAATGAGGGGCCCAGAACTGAATGAAGCACTTGAGGTGCCAAGTACAGTGGCACAATCACCTCCCTAGATCTTCTGGTCTTACTGTTTCTCATACAAGCCAGGATGCTGTTGGCCTTTTTGGTCACTTGGGCACACAGATGGCTCATATTCAGTTGGCATCAACCAACACCCCCAGGTTCTTCTCTGCCTGGCAGCTCTCCACCCTTTCTTCCACAAGCCTGTAGCGCTGCACAGGGTTGTTATGTCCAGGTGCAGGACTCTGCATGAATCTCGGTATCGCTGTCCTGCAGAGGAGTTGGGGCACATACATGTTCATTTACTTGCTTGGGGTCACTGAAGGAGTCTTGCAGAGGTAGGATTCTCCATTTTAATGAACCTAAGTTTAAGATGCAGTAAGACTCAGTCACTGTGAGATGGGTTTAAAAGCTGTCCTGGTGAGGCCTTGGCTAGCGAATGTCTCTCTCTGCTGTAGAAGTTCCTTATCTTCTTCCCCTTGATACACTTCATCTGTTGAAAAAATGTACTTTACCTTCTGAAACACCTGGTTGGTAAGGGAGGAGTTGAACAAAACAGGCTGCTGCTGCAGAATTTGCCCTTTAAGTCACTCCCACCTGCCACCATGGAAAGTGGAAGTGATAGTGAAGAGAGAAACCCAGGCTGAAACTGTTGGGGAATGGGACGGGTGTCCCAGGAAGAGGACACACCAAACTGAGTATTTTGCCATCAACTGAAACACGAGAACTGAAATACTAATTCTTTAGTGTTCATTTTTAGATGGGAAAACTGTGTGATGTATTTTTTTTCTTTCATCTCAGAAAGTGTGACTACTTACAGACACTGAGGCTACTGCAGGACTGTACATAAAATTGTGCAGGAAGACTCCTGCCTCTTCCTATGGCCTCATAGTTTATACTTGAAACATCTTCCACTTGAGTTTTTCTTGCATATGCAGTTGTCGGCTGTGTATCTTATCTGGAAAAGGCTAAAATGGATTTAAATGCTGGGTTTCACTTATTCATGAGAGCAGTAATTCAATTTACTGGGTATGATTCATTATGGCTCTATAACCTCTCTGAACCTGGAGCCAGGAGCGAGACTGCCCTGATTATGAATAACATCAGTGCACAGGACTCGTAGACTAGACTGGCGGCCCCTAGAATTCATTGCGGCAGGGATATGACCCTGCAGCATCCTCCTAAGGACTGCCCAAGCCTCTACCAGACACCCTACCGGCTCCCAGCAGTCCCTTCTTTGTGCTCAAGCCAGCAAATGAGTGAAGCTGTCCTGGCAGGGCTTGTCAAACTGCTGAGTTTATTAGATGGAGAGTCAAAACTGGAAAGAGGACATAAGGAGGAAAGTATCTCCAGGGTCTAGAGATGAAGTACATTTTGGGGTCAGTGCCAGCAGTAGGGCTAGGCCCTATGCAGGGTTTCTGCTGTGTAACCTGGGCACATACAAGCAGCTCGTCTTGGGGATGACTTGAAAGCAGAGAAGGGGGAAAACAAAGAGTAGTGAATGAAACAAATCCCAACATCGATCTCGTCCACATCCAAAAGCATAGGGTGTGTTTGAATCTGAGGTTTTGCATACATTTCAGTCTTGACTGTTCTTTTTATGGTTGTAACAATTATGGATCTAAAAATTCTTGGAGGATTCTAGCTAAGGAAATACCAGAAGCTACTCAAATACTCAGTGTAGTTGTGGAAAGAAGTCAGATCTCTGTTTGTCCCCCGGGGCCAGGGATCAGGGGGTGAGGAGCCTGCCTGTGAAGTAGCTCATAGATGAGAAAAGTCACAGCTGTGAAAGATGTGAAGGAGTGAAGAAGCTCCAGTGGATATGGGAGTATGAGAGGGGCGGGAGAGGGAGTGTGAAGTGTATTTTAGAAGGCCCTGATCAGCATATTGGCCAAGGAGGACCTTTCTGACAGGGGTGTTTGTGCCTATTAGCCAGGCAGAGGAGGAGGGGACAGAGGCAGTGATCCATCCTGAGGTAGCGCAGGGAGGCAAGGACAGGAGTTCTGCCTGGGTGATCAGGACAGCTATTACTGAGGGGGCATGTCAGGCTGGGAGAGGTGACTTTAGCAGAGTTGCTTCCTCTGGAAGTAATGACTTCTGCTTATAGCGAGAACGCAGCCACAATAAGAACAACCTGTGCGTGTCATAAAATTAAGCCATAAAGGAGAAGGTAAAAGGGACTGTGACATTTGAAAAGAGAAGACTCTGCAGTATTTTCTTGAGCAAACTGGGGGAAAAAAACCCCAAACTTTGTGGTACATACAAAGATGCTGCATTTTTCAGATCTGAAGATGTTTTTTTAACTGCAGCATGATTAAAAAATCTAATTTTTTAACCTGGACATATTTATTTCTTCTTTGTTTTCAGCTCTATCGTCCACTTCTGAAAAGATATGCTGAGCTTGAACAGAAGGTTATCTACAACCCGACCTCTTCTTGTCTTGTGAAATAGAAGCAAACAAAATTTATAAGTCAGCTCAAGAGTGGACTCCCAAGGAGAAGATCAAAAAAGATTTGCTCAGAATTTACTGGACTTGTTTAAATCCTTTTGTTCCTCTTTGTAGACAAATAATTTTTAAATGTCTGTGTCTGAGTGTGTTGGTGTTAAAAAAACCCAACCGAACAACAAACTACATTACATTGTGATTGAAAAACTGATTAAAAAAGCATCATGTTGCTCTGTGTGTTTGTGACTTCAGTTTTTCTTGGGCACTTTTCAGATTGTGCTAGTTGTTTTGGAATAGCTGGATGACAAAGTCAGGTCCGTTGTATATCTGAATCACACCACCAATCTCCTTCAGCTTTGATCCCATGTGTTTAGCATGCTGGTTTCTCTGCATACCTGTCTAGCACAGTATCTTAATTGCACAATTTCTGCTTAAATCTTTTGAAACTATCTTTCTGTTTATATCTTTGCCTACATGAAGAGCAGAAATTGTAAGCACTCTGACTTAATCCCATCTTTCTTTAATACCTGGAGATTTGTGGTGTGAAGGCTGATTAAAGTCTTTAAAAGCTGCCTGGGATCCTCAGAGAAGGCAAATTCTTGTTACATGACAGTATAGAAAGGCTGTTGTGTGACAGAACATGATGTGGTTGGATTTCATGCATTGTAGAAAGCACGGGGGCCTTATGCAATGCAGACAATGTTTTATTTGACATCAGGTTTGTAGAAAAGGGAACAAACGTGGAAGTTTTACATGTTTCTGTTTATTGGCATGCTGTTACGGGGTTGCACTGTTATTCTTTCCTCCTTCAAGTGCCATGGCTATGAAATTCTGTGTTGTGTTGAGCACACCTGCAGAACTAGGGCTCTGCTCCCAGGAAGGCATGAAGGTCACTGGGTTTTTGTACCACCAATATCCCGTTTATTTCGTGGAAATCCTGGGCAGAACTGGTCTTGCTCTGTTGCTCCTTTTCCACTTCAAATGTTTGAGTCCAGGTTTAGTAGACTCTGGCTGAGGATATTTTAGAGAAAATACAAGCTAGGAGATCTTTATACAGAGACTTGTGAAAGTCACAGACTTTGAATGAACATCCTAAATCCCCTTGTGCAAGTGGGAACACTTTGCTGCACGATTCTGCAGTGCCGGTATGTTTCCCTTAGGATGAGATTTCTTTTGGGAATAAAGCAGCTTTCTGCTTAATGAAAGTGACTGAAGTGAAAGCTTTTCCCTTCTTGTAGAAGTTGTCACGTGCCTGGGGAGTAAGCGAGGGAACTGTAGGGAGCAGAGGATCTTTCTGAACATTTGAGAGCTGGATGATGTTCTTACTGGAGGTGGGTGACTGAATTTGTAGTCCTCACATTACAGTGGTGTGGGAGCGCTCTCCCTGTCCCCACTGCATCTCAGTGGTGAGAGCGGGACCCCCTTGCTGTGACTCACCTCTGGAGTGGTGGGGGAGTGGGCATGTTCCTCTTTGCCAGTATGAACAGTGCCTTTTTTTGTTCACAACTGCTTAATTACAACTTCTTATATTAGCGTGATTATGCAGGAAGGTCAAGAATTAAATTTCCGAGTTTCTAAAGCAGGCTTCTTTTAAGCAATAGCTATAAAAGGTGGCATTGCAAATACACATCTATCTCTTTTATGTGCTTATTATTCAGGGTCCCAAGGTACAGTGCTAAAACATATAATATTTCTCACAGGCCTCCACCATCAGCAGTCATTGAGCAAGGCTGTAGAGACGTGTGGAAGGATTCATTAATGCGAGTTAAATTATGACTACTAGTTTGAGCAGCATTAGTGTCGTGATTAGTCTTTAGTTCTGCCTGGTTACTGGTCACAAAGGTTAAACTACACAGGGAAGAGATCTGGGTGGTTCCATTTTGTGCAGATTTGGTGATGGTCTCTTGAGTAGCTCAGTTGGGTTATCCGAGTGAGAAGACTGATGTCTCTTGCAGCTTTGTGGCTTTACTTGACTGTGAAATGGGAAACTCGGGTTAAGTTCCTTACTCAGCTGAAGAAGGTTCAGGTTCACATTTCATGTTAGAACACTTCTAGATAATACAGTGACTCCTAGTAAAGTGTTCCGTGGTGCTAGTAGGGTATTGTCTAGATGCTTTAACTGCTTTCTGGGCCTGAGGTGTTCTTTGGTTCAGGAGAAGGAAACGCTTCCATCTCTGTTGGGCTGGGTTGGAGCTCTCAGATGTGTTCCATGTTTACATTAAAACACTGTTTCCTCAGGGTAGCTGATGCACTGTGTGCTTGCTGTGGGAGTCCTGAGCAGAGACTCAGCTGCAGGGCTCTGAAGGGCCAGGAGCTGAGCACTACTGAATTATAGTATTGATGTGGTGATGGGTTTATTAGGGCTGGCCTCTGAGGAATGGTGTCTGGAGTATAAGAATTTATAGACATGCACTTTTTTTTTTTCCAGCTCACCAAAGTTGCACATGTTCACTGACTAGTGTCAGATAGAATAAGACTCAATAAATCTCACCCTAGAAAAGTCCTTTGAAGAAATGCTGCTGTAAAGATGTCCGCCACACTTTTCTTTTTGTCTTTCCAGGAACGAACATTAGCCTGGCAAGGAACCACAAGCTTCTCACATGCACAGTGATGGAAGGATCTGGTGCCCTTTGGTTTACAAAACCACAAGTTTTTTGGCCAGATTTTCTACCTGTGTTATTCTGGTACAGATGTTGCCAACTAAATTAATCAACATCTTGGTTAACAGAAATTTAAAGACAAATTAATGTCTTCTGCATCGACATATTTGATGGAGATAGATTCCTTGCCTCCCCCATAAGTGACCTTACAGGGTGTGTGACCTTCAGGGTGTGTAACATGGCATCCCCATCCTGTCTAGACGAAAGTTTAGCTTCTGTGTTTAGAGACCTGCTGAGTTATTCCCAGTTTAGGCTAATCTGCTGGAAAATTGATCTCATCTCCAGGAAAAAAATCCTTGATTGCTGCAAGGAGGTTGTTGATCCCTGCCTGACCTGCAGCTCCTGTCCCACATAAGCCAAATCATTCTGGGTTAGAGGCAGATCATGGAGTTACGTGGGAAAATCCAAGCAGCTTCCTTAGCTCGGTGGCCCTGTGCCCTCACCAGTCAATCAGAGCTGCACTGGATTCACCCATGAGCTCTGAGTGTACCATGACCCAGACACAAAGAGTTTCCTTTGCAGCCTGAAGTCTTTAAAGTCGTTTGTGAGGCAGCTGGAAACAAACAGGGAAAGCTGTTTGCTTTTTCTTAAGGGATCAGTCTGAGGGAGCTGGAGCTCTGATTGAATAAGTAATGTACTGAAAAAAAGTCTGTGCTCTGTAGGTGCTTTAATAAGTAATTTGAGCTGAATACTGCCATGTACAATCCCAATGGGACCTTTTCTGTTTTTCAGCTTTCTTTTCCTTTGGAGCTGTGGATACCCCGACAGATCACAGAGCAGTGCAGTGAAGGATGTGTTCTAAAGCCACAAAAAGACAAGGAAGAACTTTCAACATCCATGTTTCTCTTACCTTGGTCCCCAGATTGCTGTGTAACGATTAGGGGGTAGGTGAAGAGAAGCTGAACACTTTAGAGAACTAAACTGTTTGATTTTGGTGTTTATCATGAATACAGAACCAAGTTATAATGCTATAATCCTTAGGAAAAGGTGCTAATTTGGATTTTTCTTCAAAAAAAGCTTACCTGCCAACTTTTCATGTAAACTTTAGGAATTTGATTTTGGTGAGATCTCAACCCTCAACTATAATTGTGTTGAAACTGGCAAATGAGGGTGATACTCAGGTGGTTGGAAATTCACACATGTATCAGGGGTCGCTGTCCCATGAGGAATGTTTCCTTAAGAAGCTTCTCAGAAGGTTACTGCAGTACCGATTCCATGTGGATTGAAAATTTAGTACAGAATCTTACCTTGTTACCACTACACACTCATTTTGTGCAGGTTGAAATCTCAATGTGATGTACAAGGCTGAAGAACTCTGTGAATTTTTTTTGGTAAACAGCTTTTTTTTCTGAGCATGTCTCTGAAGAGTGTGAGGAGGGTGTATTTGACTGGGATAGTGAGAGTAGTTACAGCCACTGCTCCCTCTGTGCTTCGATACAGCCTCCCTAGATCAAGCCTTGCTGGTTAGCCAGTTCAAGTGGTTTAGCTTCTATCTGTCAAAGCTTGAATTACTGTAGCACAAGATTTTTATATTTTTTTTTCTGTCTGGAACCCTTTTTTCTTTCTTTTTCATCTCCTTGTGCATGGTTTGCCTTGTTAGCTGTTTCCACTTCTCCAGGATACTAAGAACTTCTCTTACATGACAGTTTCCTGAGTGAAGTTGTCTCCTGCTGAAATCCAGACCCAAGATTCACTTTGCTTTTCTTCTTCAGCACGTCTGTTGCTTGTGAAAGCTGGGCTAGACAAGCAGAGTGATGCTTCTGCAGTGATCCCAGACTTAAGGGAATGTCTCAACCATTGTAGGAACTCGATGACTTAGTTCAGTGTTCTTGAAGCATATACCCTGAGGAGTAAGGGTGAAGGAGATGTCACTTCTTATGAAAACTGCTGTGATCTCTGATTTCTGTCCTTCACTATGTTCCCTCAACCACTGATACATCAGCCTGCCCATTAGAACAACTGGGGATTTTATTAATTGCATACAATGCTTCTTGTTCTAAGATGACAGGTATTTGTGATGCGTTCTTTGTTAAGATACTGTGATTAACTCTGCTTTTATTTGGTGCATTGTACCTCAGTATTCCATGATGCATCCATCTGCTTGTTGTTTGTCTTTTAGCATCTCATCAGCTCAACAGAAATCTTTGGTCACTCAGGTGTGGTATTCATCTGACCAGCATAGACATATCTGTCTGCCATCATACGGGTTTCTTTTCTAATCAAGGGAGAGGATCACAAGGGAGAGGAAATTCTGACTGTTATTCATCTTATCATATGGCAGATGTTTGCAACAGATCAGGTGGTAAGTCTCCTGAGTGAGACATTTCTCCCTGCTGACTAGAAAGGAAGTGGTGTGCAGAAGAGGACAGCAAAAGCCAAAACTCCTGAAGTCTTGATTGAAAGCTGGTCTCAACTTCGGCGACAAGATTTCTCCCCAGTTACCATTGTACAACAAGAACCAGCTCTCTTGTTTCATGACTGCTCTGTTTTTACTGTCAGATCCATGAGATTGTCTTCCCTGACTCCCTTCAGACAGTCCTGCCTGTACATGGAGATGGCCAGCAGACATAGGTTGGGAGCTTTGTTACTTATATTTTCTGGTTTGTCCTTCTGCTGCGTGCCCTGGTTTGTGTTTATCCCTTCAAGCTGGACTCTTTCAGGTATTTGTGTTACGCTGCAGGCTCAGTACTCCTGTCCAGTGAAAGACAGCTCCCTTAAGACCTAGACAAGCATTGCACAGGAAAACAAAGGTCTGTTCAACTTGCTGTTTGGAGACAATATTTACTCTCTGACTGACATGTATGCACTACCCTCCTGAAGCCTCAGCTCTCTTCCAGATCTGATAAATGCTGGTGCATTGGAAGATGGATATCTCCTTGAAAAATACTTCTGCATCATGTTGTGTAAGAAAAGGGCTTCAGACAAAGAAACAGCATAAATGGAGCCACATCTTAGCTGTGGACTTTTATCTTAAAACATGTTGCAGAAAACAAGTCAGAAGCAAAGGTTTCTTACACAACTTCGATGCAACAGCTTGTGCCTCCTGAGAGCATCTCTTCACACTGCTGCCATAACTCGTTAGGTCAGGATGGGACATTCCCCTGTCACTCCTGGTATCGTTTCTTTGGTAGATTCCTGCCCTACTTGAAGACAGTGGCATACACCAGAAATAGCCTTTTGATCAAGAAAGATGTGGTTGAAAGACAGCAATATGTTTTCCCAATTTCATTTCTCAGCCTAATTGTTCTGGTCTCTGCCATTGTTGTCCCTTAGAAGAAATGCCTACTCAAGCAGAGGGGAGAGAAGACATTGAATGCAGCTAATCCAATACGTGATTTAGTCAAACAGTTCAATTGAATGAACAAGTAAATAAGCTGCATTTAAAGACCTCCCTTGCTGTGAAAGTGGTTTTCTTTTTTCCCCTCAGAGTGACTCTTGGCTCAGAAGATAGAGCTGTGGTGTTCTCTTTGATTCCATCTCAACATGTTTGCAGTAGGGCAGCCTCTCCTGAAAGCCTTTCAGCGTAGACTCGTTCTGCTGTTTGCTCAGTGAATACAGGTTTTTCATTTTGATCTGTGTTTCATGTGGTTTTACCATGCTTTATACATGGACTGGTTAATCAAGTGTTGCTAACAACTGCCCCTGCCTCTTGGTAGTCAAACCTCATTGCTCCTGGGCTTCTACAGCAAAAGAGATGAGGCACCAAGTGCTTCCTGCAAGGGCCAGAGTAAATGTTAGGAAACCCTTTCCCTCCTGTGTTGGCCTAGAAATGTTGCTGTAACTTGGAGTCACAGGAGGGGCAGTGTTGGATTGTCCATAGTGTGAATGTTTTGGAGTAAGGGTTGCTGATGTTTAGCTAGATTGTCTAGGTGAGAAATTACTGAGGTGAGTCTGGACAGGTGATTTATCTCAAGTTCTGCATTTTGTGCTGTATACTCTAAATCTTCAAATGACAAAGTACATTAATTTTCTCAGATAAGCGAGAATTGTGTTTAGAGCAGGAGAGAGAACACATCTGGACTCAGAATTGCTTGGTGTGGGGAGTGAGGTACTCAGGTTCCCCTTCTTCTGCCCTGATGTGTCTTGCTTTTTTATTCTACAGCAGCCCAGGACTTCAGGAGACACAGAAGCTGCTCCCTCCCTGAGCTTCTTCCAGCTTCCCAACTGCAAACTGGGAGCTGGGGTCAAACCCACCAGGCAGAGGGAGCACTCAGAGCTCCCTGATACCAATGATGTGCTGGTGGCCAAAAAGCTGGCTGCTTCACCCCCATCACTTTTAGGTGACCATGTCTTTTAGGCTGAGCTGTGGTGGCTTTTGGACCTGGATTGAACTGGGAGCTCTACTTTCATCAGAAGTAAAGGAAATGAAGGATTTCAATGTACTAAGCAAGTTTATATGGTGACAACTGTGAGTGCAACCTGACCATGAAGAAGGTTAGTGTTATACCTGAGCTTACCTGTGCGCCTTTCCAGGTGAGCTGGGAGCGTTGGCTCGTGCAGGGCTCTGGTGAGACCCAGTCTGGGCAGGTATTTGAAAATCTTGAGTTAAAGGAATGGGAATTGAAACGAATGGATGAGGAAGAGGACTGATATGTTGGCTGGGGAAGGGAAAAGCTGTCCTAGGAGAGGAAACAAAAAGCTTAGCTTGCTTCCCATAGCAAGTAGAAGCTGAAAGGCAATGCCAAGGTTCAGTACAAATCCTTCAGGTTGGGGGTGAGGAGCATCCAAGCCAAAGAACAAAGCTGGCACATGAACAAGTGGCATATTCTGACTGGGAATAAATTTGAACTGAAAAATGAGGAATGAGATGGGGGGCTAAGTGCTGAAGGACCTTTTTTACTCTGCGTGCGGTGCCAGGAATGCAGACCCCATACCCACAGCATGACATTTCACAGGGCTGTGACATGCTCTAAGAAATCCTGTGCCCAAAACTGCCTTTGGTTTGCACTGGGAGTGACCTTTAGAGAAACTGTTGTTTGCCACGTGGCCAGAGCGGGGTTTCACACTTGACCTCTTTTGAATTTCCTTCTTGACTGTGTTTGGTTTGTAGGAAGGAACTAGTGTGAAAGAGACAAATAAATGGAAAGCTTCCAGCTCTACTTCTTAAACCTGGGACATGTAAAAGCCAAGTTTGCTATTGGTTTGCTGGGCTAGTCCTCTGCAAACAAGAGGAATTTACCCCACGGCAATCTTGCTTCACTAGAACCCTGCACATGGAAGTGAGGTTTAATTAGCATTTTAAAGTGGACAGCCTTGAAGTTAATGATATTCAATAAAGAAAAATTGTTTTAACCTTATTTGCACTTTTCAATTTACTTATTAGAGGCCATCTGTTATATTTTAAGCAAGAGCACTGGGAGCTAAACTCTCAGTTTGTCAAATGAGGTTTTAACTGGCTAAGCAGAAGGGAAAGAACAGGCTGCCTTAAATGAGCAATTAGACTGTTTTTCTTCCATTTCTCACTTTTGTGTCAAAAAGCAAATGGTCACCATTTCAAGTAACAGTTGAGTTGCGACAGTGACATCTGTTTTTACAGGTGCTGATGAGTCCTGGGAAATGTCACTTGTCCTCAGATCTTAGATACGGTCCGGCATGAATGAAATTTTAAAAAACAAAAGGGAGATGAAACTGGCGGGGGCTGTGAAGGGTAAGTGTAAGGATTTCTACAGGTATATCACCAGAAGGAGGAAAACAGGTCAAAATGCTGATTTACTGCTGAATGGGTTGGCCAACCTAGTGACAAAGAGCATGAAAAAATCTGAGGTCTCATTGCCTTTGTCATTAGTAGCAAGGTCTGCTATCAAGCCTCTCTCTGTCTCTGTGCCTAGTGGCAGAATTTAGGGGAGATGGGTGCTAGGAGTAGGGGAGGATCAAATCAGGGGCTACTGAAGCAAAATGAGCATATGTGAGTGCGTGGGACCAGATGGGATGGGCTCAAGAGTGATGAGGAAGCTGGTTGATGTCATTGCAAGACTTCTTTCTATCACTTCTGAAAGTGGGTGATGGCCACGGAAGGTCCACAAGAGACTAATGTTAGGTTCATCCTCAAAGAGAGTAAGGAGGATCTAAGAAAACAGCAATCTGCTCATCTCTACCTCTGTCTTCAGAAATATTACAGAGTAAATCCTTGCAGGGGTGGGGTGGCAATTTCAGGTATGTGAAGAAGTTACCACTGAATGCAAGGACCAGATCTGCATTGACTTTCATGGGAATTTGGTTCCTAAGCTTAGACAATTCATGCTTGAGCAGATTCCCACCATACCTCTGAGAAGCTAAGTGGTTTTCCTATGTCCTTGGAAAACGTGAGAGCCTTTGGAAGGACAAGAGCCAAACCTTGGTCTACCAGGTCTTGCAAGAATAATTTAAATACTGGACCACCCATAATTCCTCCCGCAAGAATAACAAAGGAAAGAAAAATAGTCTTCTCAAAAATCTACCTCAAAACGCGTGTAATTCAGCACAGTTGGTGCTGTGTGTCTGGATTTGGGAGTGTCCATTCAGGTATGGCTGTTTGCAGACCTTCTGGATTTAACAGGTGTACTGCTGTTAAGTGAGCAGTTACTGGTCTGAATCATGGTCTGAGGGAAGGGGGCATTTGGCTGTAAGGTGACCATGTCCAAGCAGGGGGGGAATAATCCCTCCTGCACTCAGGTGCAGAGTGCAACCAATGCCACAGGCTGACTCCCCAGGAGCAGCAACTTAAATCACCATGGCCTGAATCCCTTCAACCTGCAAATTTGAGGATGCATCCCACAATTGTTTGAAAATTTAGATCTTAGCTTCGCTTCCACGGGTTGTCCCACCGAAGTTAGGCTGAAGTTGACTTCTCTGTGGGACGTCCCGTGGGGATCCCACAGTTTTTAGCAGCTTGAACCCACTAGCTCCTGTTGATGCCAGCTGGGTTTCTGTCCTGTGTGGTGAGTTATAGTGACAGAAGGAAGAAGAAATGATCCAAAAAAAAAAAAGAGAAACAGGGAAGACATCTTCTGTGATTCTGTGAAATGTAAACCAGATCGTGTTGATTCACGACAGCACTTCATCGTTAGCAAGAAAACCCCCACTAAACCAAACGAACTATGAAGTATCTGTAGCAGTGAAATCCAACTGCCAACAATGTTACTGTAAAAAAACAGCCATGGGTACTGCTAGTTTGCTGTAAGCTCTAAAGCTGAATGTGTGTGCAATAAACCTGCTTTTATAAACCTTGCTTTTGTGTCATTCCAAGCTTAAAATGCTGGTTTGTGTTCAGATCTATAGAGGGGGAAAAAAAAAAAAGCCCCACAACTTGAGGTGACTTTTGTTTTAAGACTGCTTTAAATTTATAACTCAGCTGGCTAAAATGCTTTTCATCAAAGTACAAAAGTTTCATGCTGTAATTAATGGCAAGTGATATCTAACGCAATAAAACACCATCATTTGAGTGTTCTTACAAGACTATTTATGACTGGATATTGAAACTGATAATGATTCTGCCATTTGTCCTCATAATTTATTATTCCAAGGAGAGGCAAGTGGTGTTACGGGTTCACGATCCGTTTTATGGAAAGAGTGCTGAATTCAGCTTTTTATGGGTGTAAATGACAATGTTTGGCGCTCTGTGGGAAATGGGCATGTGACAGCGAGTGCAGACGTTACTGAGGGGTCGAAATGGGGGCAGTTTAATGCTCTTTCCCAGCGAGGGGAAGCCCCCAGTTGCAGGTAGCCTTACTGGGACCAGTGCAATCGCTCAGTCACGGTCACAGCAGGATCCCTTAGAAAACCACAGCAGGTTTTTTCTGAAGACTTTCTACCTGGTTTCTGAGCTGATCTCATGAAGTACCGCTTTGAGCTGCCAAAGCTGAGTTCACTATAAGCAACTTAATCCAAAGCCCATGGAAGATAATGGGAAGAATTACTGGCTCTGGCAAGACTTGTGTTGGACCAAAACAAAAGCTGGATTCCAGAGGAGACTTCCCTTGGTCTTGCAAAGCGCCAGCCAGACTGCGTCCCCCTGAGCACAGCCCTTTCATGCTGCACCGGGCTGTGGCTGATTTACTGAACGCTTGGGCTCTGATCCTCACCTTATTCAGGCTCATGGAAACCTGAAGGGATTTCTTTAGAGCCACTGTTGATGTAACTAATGGAAAATTTGAGTGAAGTCAGACCTTAGGATTTTTTTTTTTTGGACTGAGATCTGAAAAACTGAGTTGATACTTCAGTCTGCCGGACCTCTGGACCCAAGACTCCGCTTTCTGTTTTTCCCCAGCCTGCTGTTCATTTGCTGTGGAACAAGGTACTGTAGGTAAAGATTTGCATTTCCATCAATAGCCCTAGCAGCAGTCTAATGAGTTTCTTGCTGCTTTGCAAATAGCTCAGAGTGAATCCGATGCCACAGAAGCAGAGAGGAGGATGTGACTCGTTTTCTTTGCTTTCCAAGAGCTTCGATCCCCTTTCTGTTCCCTTCCGCCTCCCTTCATTTATTCTAATCAGCATGTCAAAAGGGAAGTCGCTCCTTTATTGGAGGTTATCCATGTCAAGGGAAGTTATGTTTCCATCGCTACCTGGGGGCCCATCAGCAGATGAAGATGGAGAGCAGTGACTCCAAATGACTTTGAAGCAACACCCAGCAGCAACTGAAGACAAGAACATAACCTTAGCTGACATTTAAAATAAACTGATACACAAATAAAAACATTCTGCTAAATTATACATTTTTATTTTTTTTTTTTTACTCTTGGTTGTTCTTAAAGGAAAGGAACTGGGTGAGTGTTTTCTGTGTGTGCTTCTTCCTTTTCCCATGCTGGGAGCTGAGTGACAGATGCACACTGATGGAGCATAGCGCATTGATTTTTGCGGCTGCAGTACTTTACACTGAAAAGAAATACGGCTTTTAAAACGATGGAAGGCCCCTATTCAAAGGGAAAAAAGTGAGGCAAGGGGGGGGGAGTTTTGCTGAATGTGCCTTAGTTATCTGCTTTGAGTTAAGCACATGCCTAAATGCTTTGTTGACTAGCATTGATGGGTGTACATTTAACAGTAAGTTTGAGTTTAACTAAGTAATGGGTAAAGAGCAAGCAAGAAAAATAAGGCAATAAGGATATTGAGAAAAAAAATCTATTTCTGTTCCACTAATCATTGGAAACCAAGAAATAATGTGTAAACTGTAAAGCTTTTCTCCTAATGGCACAAACTGCTCTTTTCCCAGCTGAGAAGTAGGGACGGTGTGCTGATAGTTTGCTTCATCTTCCTCACAAGTATGACAGCTCAGGCTCTTTCTCTTGCTGTTGCTGATTTCTCTCTACTCTCACCAACAGAGCCCCTGTCCAAACCTTCCTGAGTTCCTGTGGCCAAGCCCTCGCCAGAAGCAACTTCACTGACCACGAGGGAGATGCATCAGTTGACCTTGTGCAATGACCTGCCCTCCAGCTTTCATTTCATAGCCCTTATTGAAAACTTTCAGAGAGGGTAAGAGAAAGACAGAAGTTGTCTCATTTGATTTGGGTATTACTGTATTAATTTTCCTATTGCAGTAGTGCTCAACAGCTGTACACATGGGCAAGATACACTGTTGTACAAGCACGGATCAAGTATCGTGCTTGGACCCCTGTTTCTCTTCCTTTTGTGTCTTCTCTAAGTGCATAACTAGAAAAGGCAATCCAATTTTATACACTCAGAGATGTTTTTTCTTTTCTTTTGCTCTTCACTAGGCACCTGCTGTGGCAGGCAGGATACTGAGCAGCATCAGCCTGGTTTGCAGCCGGGTGGGCAGTCGTTATCCTCATTGCATTTTCCCAAAACCTGTTTTTAAAGTGATGTCCTGTGAAGCATTGCTCCTGTAATGTTTTAATGGCGAGGCTGTATCTTTCTGTGGGTTTCCAAAAAGATTGAAGCATCTCACGTGTCAAGGAAGCTGTGGTTTGCAAATGGAAAGGCTGGTGTAAGGAAGAGATGCTCTAATGTTTATCCCCCTGCCCTGCCTCCAGAAAAGAATTGCTGCTTCTGGTGGACCCTGGTGATCTGGTCATAACTGTAATATTAGTCTTAAACACGGCTTCAGTCACCTCTCTGATAAATTTAGCTTGCTGAATTCAGCACACTCATGTTTGATGAGTCTGTGGTTTGAAGACATCAGTTGATTTTCAGATGGGATCATACATCTTTAAGGAAGAAAAATCACACTTTTGTGAATATGTATATGAAGTGAGAGGAATCTGTCTCATGTATGGTCTCAGCTTAGTCTTCTGTGAACATGTGGCCACATCACAAAGAGACCATGCAATTTAGCATGACAGGCAAGAAGCATTTTAAAAGGTCATTAAGGGCATCTGCAACAGCTTGTGTAGATCCTGGCTCAGCCATGTTTTTTTGTTTCCCCCTCTTACACTAACTAGCAATAAAAACCTAAGCTAGGCAGTAAAAATCTTTTTGTTTTAGGGGCCAGGCAAACGTCCTGGGTTTTGTGCTATTTTATAGGAGATGAACTTGCTTGCAAGATGAGCTTTGTAGAATTGGATCCAGCTTTAACCAGAGCTGAGCCAGATCCATGGCTTGCATTTCTGGCAGCTTGTTTTCCTGGGAAATATCTGGCTGGTGCAGAGGAGCACAGGACCTGAAGGAGGGTGGTGGGTGATGTAAGAGGTGATGCAGGAGACACGTGTCCCAGGTTGACCCCTACCCAAGGAGACTCCTTGTGGATTGGACTAACAGGAGAAGGAGGAGCATGAGGGATGAGGACAGAGGTGATAATCTTGCTCTAAACCAAGCACAAGACTGTTTAAAAACAGCCAGCATGTAAAAATGCCAGCAATGATGTGATGCAAAGGGGTGACCTTCAGCGGCACAAAGGTTTGTTAAATGCCAGCTCTCATATTAATATGGTTGTAGTACCAGTTGCAGTCTCTACCATGGGCACTGAGGCTTGGCTCTGTCCTGTGTCTGCTGGCTGGTGAGGCTGCTGGGACAGCTGTCTCACCTACACCATCCTAGTCACTGAAGCTCTGACTGCTGTCTCTTGTCTTCATGGTCTGACCCCAAAACCCTTTTGTCTGCAGAGCTCTGGGGTAAGGAGGAGGTTTTGTTCAGTAGCATTTGTGGAAGTGGTCCCACTCCCTGGGAGGGGATGGTGCTTTCTGGTTTGGGGTATTTTATTTCCTCCTGCCTGTGGTCTGCATTGGCTCCTCAAGTTCAGTGATAATGTAAATTGTCACCTTGTGAAATATATGGGTTCACGATTTGCAGAGCGGTGCAGCTCTGATGACACAGCATACATTACCCAAAAGTTCACTGGAGGACGATGAAGGTGATTAGGAAGGGAGGAAAGTTGTTTTCCTTCCAATGGCTTGAGAGCCAAGTCTTAAAAAGCAGCATTCTTGGGTGGTTGTAGCTGTGCCTGCACTTCTGGAGATGGGCTGGGCAACCCTGTCCAGTTCTTGGGCTTTTTTGTGTGTGTAATTACGACTCTATTAATACAAATGTCCCACTCCAGATATCACTCAATTGCCTGAATCTGCTCTCTCCCAGCTTAATGCTGTCAAACAGTGATGTATCTCATTTTACAGCGTGTGCCCTGGGACAGATCTGCCTTGGTGTTCAACACCCCCACACACAGTGCTGTGTGTGATGGTGGCCCCAGCATCCTGGCACTGACACTTCATTGGTCTCAACCACTCCAGGTCCCCAAAACGTTGAAAATCTCTTGTCAAAGGGATTTATTTTTTTCTCTTTCCAAATACCTTTTATCTTGCTGGAAATCTTGGGAAGCAAATGGCCTGATGTTTGTATCTCACAGCAGTGGTTGGCAGTCAAAGGGTCTGAGAGCCTGAGCAGTTGTGAGGAGAGATGCAGCTGAGTAGGACAGGGGGTACAGGTGACAGGACAAGGGGAAATGGCCTCGAGCTGCACCAGGGCAGATTCAGATTAGAAAAAAAGTTCTTCACTGAAAGAGCTGTTGGGATGTGGAACAAGCTGCCCAGGGAGGTGGTGGAGTCCCCATCCTGGGTGTATTTAACGGATGGGTAGATGAGGTGCTCAGGGAGATGGTTTAGGAGAGGACAGGGACGGTTGGACTTGATCTTTTCCAACCTTGTGATTCTGGGTGCGGAGGGACGAGCTTTTCTCGGAGCATCACACTAGAGGGTGCCAGATTGCTTTCCTCCGTGCTGCTGCCTTCTCCGGCGCACGTTGGGTTGGATTTGGCTTTGTGAGCCTTGATGGCTCCTTCCACCCCTTTAAATGCTCATCATACATGCACAGCCTTCTGCTGCCTTGGAGGCAGGGCACTAACCACCCGAAAAACCGTGCCAGGGGTGTGTGGTGTCTCCTTAGCACAGGCTGGTTTGGTCCCAAAGCCAGAGCTGCACCTTGGAATTCAGTAGTGGTCATACAGCACATCAAGTTGATGGTGGGACATGCCTTGGCCAGGTAGCAGGAAGCATCCTTGGTCTTGGGTAGGGAGCCCAGAGGCTGGGATGAGGGCAGCTGCCTTCAGCCTCTACAGTGGGAATGTTGGGGATTATCTCCCTCTGTGCTGTGGCAGGTTCATGTGTCTCCCATGTAACCCTTCCAGTCAGCACATCCCAAAAGGCAGCTTTGAGGGGGTGTTACTCTCATTGCTGCTTTTTTTGTGGCCCTTTTACCTTCTCTCCAGAACCGTTTACCTTCTCCCCAGCATCGTGTGTTTGTGCTCCGGAGATTTCCTTCCAGAGAGCAGGAGGTTGAAATCTCCTCTCTAGATTTCCTCCTTGCTGCAGTTCAGGTCGTGGTCCATCTGAATTCTGCTTCTCTCCTCTTCAGCACTCATGCCCCTTTTGGGCTTGGTCCCACGAGGCATTTCACAAGCATGTTCTCTACTGTTCATCAAAGGCATCAATCAGGATCTTGGCCAGGCCCAGATCTGAGGCAAGCCTCTGCAGCTTTGGGAGCGAGCCATCACTAACCGCTTTGCAGGCTGGGTTTCAACCACTTGTGTCCTTCCCTCCTTAGCTTTTCTTACAGGGCTATGAGCCAGACTTTCTGAGCCCAAAACATCCGTGGTATGACCTCACCAAGATCCATGGACCAGCCCATTGTGCAGTCTCTAGAACATCTGCAAGGACACTCTGATCCTGGTGAGGGTCTAAGCCGACCTTTCTGAGGTAATTATAATTCATTAGGACAAGAGTTTTTTCCTTCGTAGCTGGTTGATGGGTACCAGACTCTCATCCACAGTAACTGAAAGCCCCTTGGAAGTACTTTTCCTCCCCAGAAAGGTGGGGCTGGCACCACTGACCCCTATAGGTTTGAAAAAGTCTGTAAGGGGGCTGGAGTGTATAGAAGATACATGGAAGAAAATATTGCTGAACTCCAGATCCCCCAAACCGTGCATGTGCCCATGCACAAACACACCCGCATACAAAGCAGAGTTTTTACCCCCACAGTGCCCCTAGTGACTCCCACTCCATAAAACCTGTAGTAACAGTGAAATTTGGATATTGCAGGGGTGGATGGCAAACTGTTGGGTAGGTAGAGCTGCATAATGGTGCTTCAGAAACAACTTTATTCCTGAAGAGCACCAGGGGAAGTGTTTCTTCAGTGGGAGAGTGCCTCCGGCTCCAGCCTTGCCCATCATGTGCAGGTCCAGGGATGGTTTTCCTTCTACCTCCTGGCACCCTCAGTCTTGGAGCCAGACCTCAATCTGTGTGTTAGTACTTTTCTCTGGGTAAATTAGAGCAGGAGTGGTGTCAGGCATAATCAACTATCAATTACAGTTGAATTCAGTTATATATGATGAGCCACACTGGCACCCAGCGTGGATCTGCTGGAACTCAGTGAATTTGCACCCTTGATAGATTTGACCCAGTGTTTTCATGCTGTTGGCATGTGTATGTAGCTGGCTAACATGCAACAGACCTGTGGCATCTTAGGACAACCCAGGAAGAGGAGATGTGTCCTCCAGTCTGTCCTGTCTGCTTGGTCTTTCATCCAGCCTTTTACATTCATAGTTGCCCACTTTTATTTTAGAGTCTGGATGTCATCAGGAACAGCTGGCTCATTCAAACACCATTCTATCTAATTTTCCTAGAGGTGTTAGTAGTGCTCTGTTTTATCACCCTCTGACCTCCAAGAAGCAGGACTTTCCCCCAGTTGCCCAATGAAGCCCTGCCCCCTGTTCTTTGTTCCTTACAAGCCAAGCTCCGAGGGGTTTGGGAACCGGCTGTGGGTCATATTCCTCACTGCTGCAGTGCACCATTGGGGCAGTTCACCCTTTCTGGAGGTGAACCTTTCAGAGCAGTGCTCAGCATGAGCAACACCTTTCTTCCCAGGTTGTCCTGGTGGTGTTAGCTGAGGAGTTTGATGAGTAACTTGTGGTTTGGTTAACAGCAACAGGACTTAGCTGCCTATGACTTGTCTTGCACTCTGTTCTCTCCACCAGAGTCGGCTCAGGTCCTGGCCCATCTCCCTTCTTGGGAAGGCAGTGTCCCATCCAAACAAGGGCATACTGGGGAGGAGACGTGAGGACTGTGGATGATGAAAGGTCTGTGGTATTTTTTTTCTTTTCCACAAAGTTGCCTGGGTTTAGCTGCTGGGTACCACAACTGTGCTTTTCTCTCTGACTTAGAATCATCAAATCACTTGGGTTGGAGAGACCTTTAAGATCATCGAGTCCAACCTCAGCCTAACCCTGCATAGCCCACCTCTAGATCATGTCCTCAAGCACAACATCTATTTGCCTTTTAAATCCCTCCAGGGATGGTGACTCCACCACTTCCCTGGGCAGCCTGATCCAATGCCTGACAACTCTTTTAGTAAAGATATTCTTCCTGCATCTCATAAATAAATTTAGCATCATTTCCTTGAATTTTCTCATTATTGTACTGGGAGATTAAAATTCAAGATGTTCTTCTCCTCCTTCATGAACTGAGATCCCACTGTTTGAAAAAAAAACCAGTGGCACTTCTCTTTTGCATCCTTGTCTTTCCCTCTAATCCTACCAAAGTTTGCAAGCTTTAAATGCTCATTAAAATGAACTAAATGAATTAAAATGTTCATTTAAAATGCAAAGGAGGGAAAAGGGGAGTGTGCCCATATTTCATTTGCTGTTGTGTGCCAACCTTTCTGCTGTTAATGAGCAGGGATGTTTTCTTAGATTACAGCGATAGAACAAGTAGATGTCCAGCACTCCACACCTGACTCTGTAGAGTGCAAACCTGGGCGGCCGAGGCTTTGAAATAAGTTATTCTTATTGTGATTCTTGTTTATAACACCAGATTCATTGTTTGTAATTTTGTTCAGTGGCATCCAATCAATAGCAGACAATAAAATATTATTTCGAGTGGTGTAGACGTTCCATGAGAATGTGATTGATTGCTTTAATTTCTGCCTTCCTCAGTGTTTTTACTAAGCCCTGACTTGATTTCTTTCATTCTGCCTAGTTCTCTTCAGCATCAGTTGTTAAATAAAGTGACATATTTATTATATCAGCTTTATTTGACAGATTGCAGGGCGACATATTTTAGATTAATTTTTTCATTTATAGATGTATGTATATGTGCGTGTCAAATTATACATATGTATATACACACACATTGTATAAAATCCGTGAATATGAACATACTTAAGGCCAAAATTTGCAAGCCCAACTGGAGATTTTAGGGGCTACATTTAAGTGCCTAACTTGACACCTCTTTAACTAGTCCAAAATCAGTNGGGGCATCCACCACCTCCCTGGGCAACCTGTTCCAGTGCTCCACCATTCTCACAAGAAAGAACTTTTTTCTAATATCCAATCTAAATCTCCCTCCCTCTATTTTAAAATCATCACCCCTTGTCCTGTCACAACAGGCCCTACTGAACAGCTTCTCCCCGTCTTTCTTGTAGGCCCCCTTGAGGTACTGGAAATATATGATACATATATGATCATGTAACTTAAGTGACCGGGTTCATGTGTGTCACACGAAGTTCGCACCGGTCAGATGAGGTTTATCATCTCTCTGCATGGCTGCAGCCGCTCACCACATGAGCACTCGTGGGTTCCCGTGTCTGACAGGTTAGCTTAGCAGACCACCGCTGAGAATAGTTGCATTAAAGGCCCTAGAAGGAGGCTTTGATGTGTGCTGTACAGAAATATTGCTGAAGTGTCTGGTAAAGGTCTTTTTGTTTAAAAAAAACAAAGGGAGGGGGGGAGTTGGTTGGAACTCTTTCTGGAAACCTTCAATCCCTTGTGGAGCACCTTTGTTCCCCTACATCTAGTCTGAGCAGGGAGTGGAGGTTACAATCAAGCTTTTTGGGTGGTGTATATTGACTTAATCCATTTATTCCATGGAAGGATATGGGCCATGAGATTTAGTGCACCTCCTAAATTACAGTCTAAACGAGCTCTTTCTCTCCATAAATATTGCAAGACTTAAAGTTAGGTGCCCCAGGACCTTAACAGTCAATCCCAGAAATCCAGTGTCATGGGGAATATGGCAACTGCTTCCAGCTTTAGTTGGTCAAGATATTGGGCTGTAAATCCTAGTCTTGGTGGAGGACTGAGCTTTGCTTCATAACGTGCCCAGTGTGCTTTGGGAGAACAGCTGGGTGCCGTTAAACATCCATTCTTGATCCCTAGATGACGACTCCTTTTTTGTGCTAATCTCAGTGTTTTATTTTAAATGGCAATTGTCTGAACTTGCTTAGCAATTTAGGATGTTCTCGTAGCAGGGAAGCATAAAAGACTATGTAGGCTCTGAACCACATACAGAAAATGGAGTACATTCATGTTTATTTTCTAATCCTTTCAAAGTGTTGTTGGAGTAGAGTTTAAGCCCAGCCATCCCCCTTTGCTTGAATGTAGCTTGTTGTCTCTGAGCTGAAAAAAAAACAAACCCACAAGCACCAAACAACCAACAAATAAATCCTATTACCCCAGAGTATGATTAGTGTTCTGGTTTGAGTTATAAATCACCTTCATTTAAAATGCACTGTTGCTACAAGTTAGGATTTGAAAGTACAATCATGCAAATGCCATTTGCAATGTTTTCACTCTAGTAACCTTGGCAATACTGCAAACACCTCTCCTGTTTGATACACACAGTTTGGGAATCTCAATCGTAAAGCAGAGAGGGGGGAAGCTGCCGATTTGTCCTAGTCTTGGGGAGATGAAGAAACCATTTCTGGGGTAAAATTTGGCTGCTGCAGGAGCCATGCAGTTTTAGTCCACCCTATTCTGGACACTAGTGCTTTCTTTTATGTTATTTTATGCTGGTTATATCCAGCTTTACAATATTTAAGCCCCCTGTATAAATCAAAATCACGGAGCATAAATATTTATCAGTAAAAGAAATACACTGCACAGGAGACAAGCTTGGGAACAGAATGAGCCAAGTATTGCTTAGAAAGGCAAAACCTGTGGGTTACGTTTTTATCCTGCTCAGAGTTAGTGTGTAAAGCTGTCACAGACCCAACCACCTTAATTCCATCTCTGCTTGATATTAAACATCCCAGACCAACAGGGATATTCACGCTGTCATAGCCTGATCCTCAAGGCTGGTGGAGTGGAGCAGTGGTGGGGCTTCTGTTGAGCATATCTCCCTCCTGAGCATGATCCCCCATCTCCTGCAGACCCAGAGCCCATAAAATGGGCACTGCTTGGCCTGCCTGTGATGGCTGGTGGTTGCTTCTGGGGGGACCTGGTAGGTTGGACCTGACCACTTTGGTGTTGCTAGCTGATGGAGCACGGAGGATGCTTTGCAAGAGATGTCTCATTGTGAATGTGGGAGAGACAGAATTTCTGCTTGCAGGTAAAGAAAAAAGCCCCTATAAGATGTAGCAGGAACTTGCCTTTGTCAGCTTTTGTCCTCTGAATGATGAGTAGGTCAGACATTTTCCCACCCAGAAGGCTCCTTACCAATGTTGATTTTCTGACAGCAGGCACTTTTGGAAATTCCTGGACCCACCTTTCTCAGGCCACAGCTTGCTGCTGCTCCTGGCTGTCAGTCCTGCTTGTCGTTGTGCTGGGGACACCAACACCTGCTGTGCTTTGGAGGGTGGGTGAGATGCATCAGCAGTGAGTGCATCAGCTCCCATCGCTTTCCTGTTGGGTCCTCAAATGTCAGGAGGTCGCTCACAGCTCTGCCTCTGCTGCCAGAGGTGCCTGCAAGATTTGTGCAGGGACTGGCTGTGTCAGATATTGCTTTTGATGTCTCCCAAAGTCTTTCTCCAAGGAGTTGATCATAAAAATCAAGTTGAAAATATTTTTTTTAAAAATAATATGGTATGAATAGAGTTTTAAGGAAAAAAGGGTGTAAAATTTAGCCTTAGAGATGCTCATAGCTGTTTGAACCTCAGCTGAATGATTCTGCCTTCCAGAATTTATTAACAAAAGACTCAGAGTTAAAACTCAGTCTTCTCTACTTCGGTTCACATGACAATCCCATTAGGTCTAGAAAACTCATTGGCTGTGTAGAGGAATGTGAGTTGTGTAAATTGAGTGTACCTGGAGAAAGGGAGAGCTACAGTCAGCACTAGCTTGGCCAAGTTCAGGCTGCGGCTGCCTCTGCGTGGCCGGATGCTCCGTGTCCTCCCCACCTCCGCGTGAGCCGGACGGGAGGGATCCCCCAGGCTTGAGCCCATTGGGGTGCGTGCATGGGTGAAGAGTGCCTCGAGGACAGACAGCAGGACCTGGGGACTGCTTCTGGTTTGCAAGAGCAGTGGCTCCTGTCACTCCTGTAAGAGAGGAACACGACAGTGTGCCTGCTCTTCTGTGGCCCACTCTCGGTATGGAAAGATTTGGCTTTGAAAAAAACCACTTTTCCTGCTCCTTTTCAGCATGGGTAATCAGCATGGGCATGAAAGAGCCCGGTGGCAGGGCAGGGGTCCTCTGTGGGGAGGTCCTAACCGTGTCGTGAGGCCTCTGTGTGCGACCGTATTGTTTTGTGTCGCCTTTTCAGGCGGGCGTCTCACAACCTTTAGCACTGCTCAGGTTCTATAGGAGAGTCAGATGTTAATCAGTTTGCTGAAGTAAAAGGTTTTATGGGATAATTTAGCTTTAGTGTTACTCTCCCCCTCTTCCCAACCTGCTCCTTGTTGTTCTTCAATAAGGGAAAGGACCTGCCTGTGCTGTTTGCCAGGGTGTGAGGGGTCTCCTGACTGCACTCGCTGTCCTTTTCCACTCAAGCGGGGAGTGGACTTGTGCAATAATGTTGTGTAGGTGTGGGACAGGTGTTTCTTCCATCCATGGTCTGCAGCTGATCCTGTCTTTGTGGGCTTTGAGAGTGATTCATCCAACCCCACACAGATACCCAAAAGTGATGCCCACCCCCAGAGACAAGGGCTGTCCTCATGAGGCTTGTTCTCCATGGGAAAATGTCCTATTTTCCAGTCTCCTTCAAACAACCTCTCCCATGTCAAGCCCTCCAGTCCTCCCATCACCACTTGTGGCACAGCTTGTGTTGACAGCAGACTTTCCAGGTTAAAGGGACATTTCAGGAAATAGTGTGTGTTTCTAGTGCAAACCCATTATGCTGGATCAATGAGCAGAGGTCAGCCTGATGGGGTTCAACAAGGCCACGTGCCAGGTCTTGCACTTTGGTCACAATAACCCCATGCAGTGCCACAGGCTTGGGGCAGAGTGACTGGAGAGCTCCCTGGAGGAGAAGGACCTGGGGTTGTTGGTTGGCAGCCGCCTGAACATGAGCTGGAAGTGTGCCCAGGTGGTCAAGAAGGCCAAGGGCATCCTGGCCTGTATCAAGAACAGTGTGACCAGCAGGAGTAGGGAAGTGATTGTGCCATGTACTCAGCTCTGGTGAGGCTGCATCTTGAGTGCTGGGTGCAGTTTTGGGCCCCTCACTCNAGGGTGTGGAGAAGTGGGGGTTGGTCTCTTCTCTGGGGTAACAAGTGACAGGACAAGAGGAAAAGGTAACAAGGGAGATTTAGTTTAGATATCAGAAGAATTTCTTTCCTGACAGGGTTGTCAGGTGTTGGAACAGGCTGCCCAGGGCAGTGGTGGAGTCCCCATCCCTGGAGGGATTTAAAAGATGATTAGTTGTTGTGTTGAAGGACATAATCTAGATGTGGACTAGGCAGGGTTAGACTGAGTTTGGACTTGATGATCTTAAAGGTCTCTTCCAACCCAAGTGGTTCTATGATTAGCAAAACAATGCTTCTTTGTTTCAGAAAACCATGTTTGGAGCAGGGTGGGGGGAAAGACGCCGAATCAAACTTATTGTATATTGGGCTGCTTAATGTCTGTTCCCCATCAGCTTTCCCAGGATTGAAGTCCTCCTGGTAAGGTCTCAGCTGTTCTTGGAGGCTTTTTCAGCCTTAATGTGTCAGGCCATGTTTCCATGAGGAAATTCCATAAAGTTCAAGGGCAATAAGAGCAAGAGCGTTCTGTAAGCATCAGCTACAACTCTGTGGATTTTTTTCTGTATCTTGTAGAATTTCATATAGATCAAGATTACTTCTGTGAGTGTCTTTAACAATTAATTTTTATTCTGTTCCATTGGCAGGATCTGAAACAGAAAACGTACAGTTGCTATTACAGTGTGTAGAGCATCCTCCTAAGGATTTTTGCCTCTGAGATCCATAAAAGAAGTGTCTTCCCCGTCAGCTAAGGCCATCCTTTTGTCAGAATTTCCATGCTTCCATAATCCCTCCCACTGTCAGAGGTCTTTAGTCAGCTGCAAAGAAAATACCCAGGATCCAAAATTCACTTTCTAAACAAAGTTACCCAGACATGACTTAGTGTTTTTGGAGGGCCATTGCTGTGTTGGAACAAGAACACATCTTGTGCTTGTACTGTGGAAGAATCCTAAATCATGAACTTCTTCAGCAAAAAGGGCTGGAGGAAAATTTCCACACATGCTGGCAAGGCAACAGGCATCTAATTAGCTGGGCTGTTTGCTACTCCACGTCTCTCAGGAGCTGGATCTGTTCAGGGATTTCTTAATTCTTTCCCTCATTTCCCACTTGTTTAGTTGTTTTGCTTTCTTCTGTTGGCCTTCACCTGTTTGATCTTGTAGGAACAGCTATTAAAGACTCTGAGAAATCCTGTCAGTGAGTAATTGCCATCACCCAGTAATTAGTTGAACTAATCAGAGGTGGTTAATTGTGATGGGATAATAAATATAGTAGCCCACCACTGTGGTTTGCAGAGCAGAGGGGAAGTTGAGGTTGCAAATGTCGGGTTTTTTTTCTGCCCTTCAATTTTAGTCAGGGATGACTGGGAATCAAGAGCTTGATCTATAGCAATGGCATGGGAACCAAATGAGGATGGACCTCATGTGAGTGGGGGCTCCAGCTGCATCCTGTGTAGTGCTCATGTAGAAATTTCTGACAGGATGCTAGAAAGTAGTTCATGAAAGCTGAAACTCTGTGTTGGAAGAGTGAAATTTCTGCCCAGAGGAATATATCCTCATATAAAATACCCAAAGATGGGATGATTTTGGTGGTCACCATAGAAAGGAGAAACTGAAGTTTGTGTCACCACCTCAGCTTGAAGCTCACTCTGCTGTGTCCCATGTGTGTTGCCCTGATTATGGTTTATTTGCTATTTCAGGTGGGTGATATGTCTCCTCTTGGACTTTTCCACTTCATGTGATTACTTCAATAACCATTGGGGTGGAAAAAGGTAGGAAAGAGATTTTTGTCCTTCCATCCCTCCTTCCTTCTCCCCTTTCAATGTCTGCAACACTGTAACATTGCAGCTTTTCAAAACCAGGTTTAAAAGCACCCTGTAATGGTCACCATTTCCTACACAGACAGACTTCTCCTGGGAGGTCTCGATCCTGCCTCTGGGAGGTGAATATGTCTGTGTGTCCAAATGCCTGTTTCCCATGAAGGAATGCTTCAATCATTCTGACACTGGGTTTTTTGTTGGTTTTGTTTTTTTTTTTTTTTGTCACAGTATTCATTTTTCATTTTTAAAGACCACTGATACGCTCTCTCACATGTTAACTTGCCACTCCTCTCCTGTGATGTGTCAGAGACCCTTTGTGAGTAGTTATGTGCACCATAAATTATCTTCAGAAAAACTATGTTTTTCCTGTTTTACCTGCTTTTATCACTCTTTCATCACCTGGAAAAAACCCCCAAACCAGCCCCATATACAGGAGCCCAGACAGGCTGTGTCATACCAACAGGGTAAGACACACACTGTCACTTACACTACCAAGTGCACAAAGCCCAAATCCATTCCAGTTTTAGTTGTTTTTGAACAGAGAATCACAGAATCTCCTGAGTTTGAAGGGACCCATCAGGATCATCAAGTCCAACTCCTGGCTCCACACAGAGCCAGTCAAGTCAGAGCATGTCACTGAGTTCATCACCAGATGCTTCTTGACCTCAGTCAAGCTGGATGCTGTGACCACTTCCCTGGGGAGTCTGTTCCAGTGCCCGACCACCCTCTCAGTAAAGAGCCTCTTTCTAACATCCAATCTAAACCTCCCCTGTTTCAGCTTCATGCCATTCCCTTGGATTCTAACCCTGGTCACCAAAGAGAGGAGATTGGCACCTGTCCCTTCACTCCCCTTTGTCAGGGAGCCACATACCACCATGAGATCTCTCCTCAGTCTCCTCCAGGCTGAACAAAGCAGGGGACTTCAGCCCCTCCTCATAAGACTTCTCCTCCAGACCCTTCCCCATCCTTGTTTCCATCATCTGGGCACTCTCCAGTAGTTTTATGTCTCCTTTGTGCCCAAAACTGCACCCAGTGCTCAAGGTGAGGCCGCCCCAGCACTGTGCAGAGCGAGACAATCCCCTCCCCGGACTGACTGGCCATGCCATGCTGGATGCACCCCAGGATACAGTTGGCTCTCCTGACTGCCTGGGCACACTGCTGGCTCATGGGTAACTTGCTGTTGACCAAGACCCCCAAATCTCTCTCAGCAAGGCTGGCCTCCAGCATCTGATCCCCTAGTGGCCTGTTTCACTTGCAGAAAGGTTTGTTTGCCTTCTCTACGCATCTCTCGTTGTTTCCCTTTCTCTTGCTGCGTCCTCTGCTTTGGCAAGAGAGAAGCTGCCACTTCCTGACCACTGGAGGAAACCTCCTCACACTGTGGGCTTATAAATACTAATAGAAACCAGTGACTGTTCGTACAGTAAATGCAAGTTAAGCACCATCTGTATCTGAAGAAGTATTCATATTTTATGAGAAACTGCACTGCCAGCCAGACACACACAATACTGAGGTGTCCCCAGCAGGTGAACGACCACCATCCTCAGCTATAAATCCTGTCTCCTCACCAGGAACAGGGACCTCTCTGGATTTCCAGAACGGCTCCTGCTTTCTCACAGGGAGTATGGCAGGGGGTTCAGAGAGGTGCATGAACACACAAGTGAGAAGGTGGTATTTTCACCACTGGAAACAATCAACAGATGTTGGAAACGTGTTGTATTAATGACCTATTTCATATTCAAGTTCAGTTTCAGAATTACCTTCTCAGCCGCTAATTTGCATAACATTTTATTCGCGCTCGTTAACCGTCAGGAGACTCTCTAACTCAGCAAAAGTGGATATTCATCAATTTCCCTTTGATAATGAATTGATATGGCACCGAAAACCATTGTCAGCCTTCCTGTACCTGCTGCTGTACCTGGAAAGAGGGTGTTGTGTAGCCCAGTCGGTTCGTGTCTGACAAGGATGCCTTGGGGGAATTCTCGTGTTTGATTTCAGTGGAATAAATGAGCTCTGAAGAGAGGCAGTAAAAAATATGAGACCTTGAGTGCATGCTAATGAACCTAGGTCTGCCTGGCTGTGAAGATTTCCAAAACCTCCCCAAAATGCTGCCTGACATCCAGGAATATTTTCCAGTTAGTTGCTGGAGCATTCAAAACTGCAGGAGTTGTTACCATGAGGGGAAGAGGGGCAGGGGAGGAACCAGCATGACCGACAATCAAAAATCAATTCTTTGACCAGCTTGCATCCCTCCTGCCACTGACCTAGACCATGTTCAACTGCATCAGGTCTTCTCAGAGGAACAAGTGTTACCTGTCACATGAATGGAAAGCAAATAATGGTCCATAATGGTCCAAGTTTGGAGAAGGCCAAATGTTTTTTAATCACCAAAGGCTGTGGAGTAGCCTGGATTTTAATTTGACCCCTCCACCCCTTTTTTAATGCTGCTGGAAAACTTGATGCTTGGGACACTCCAAGTTTGTTTTCAGAGTTCAAGGGAGTTGTCTTGTTGTCAGTGAAATTTGTAATGGTAACAGCACAGAGAAACCCAGCAAAAAGAAGTGTAGTGTGGCACAATGTTAAGGGAGGGGTACTCAAACACGAAGATGAATTTGGAATTACTTGTGTCTACTTAGTCCAACTAGATATGGAGAAGGTTCAAATTCTGGTGTTTATCTTTGAAATATGCAAAATATGAAATATGTGTGCACGAACGTGCATACCTGTGTGCGTGTGTGCTCTGGGCACTGAATTAGAAAGCTTGCTGATACTTGGCACAGATGTATTGATGAAGGACAGAAACACAGACATTTTTGGGGGTGATTCATGTGATTCAATCTAATTAGTTGAAAGGATGCAGACAAAGGGTGGTAGTGAATGGCTCCATGTCCAGGTGTGGGCTGGTAAAAAGTGGTGTTCCCCCAGGGTCAGTCTTGGGACTGGTGTTCTTTAACATATTTGTCAATGACATCGATGATGGAATTGAGTGCACCCTCAGCAAGTTTACTGATGACACCAAGCTCAGTGTTGCAGTTGACACAATAGAAGGACAGGAACCCATCCGAATTTGAACAGACTGGAAAGGTGGGCCCAGGTCAACCTCATGAGGTTCAACACGGCAATGTGTAGGGTATTGCCCTTGGCCCAGATGAATCCCAGACATCTCTACAGGCTGGGAGAAGAGCTCCTTGAGAGCAGCCCTGCTGGGAAGGACCTGGGTGTCCTGGTGGGTGAGAAAGTGAACATGAGCCAGCTGTGTGCTCTTGCAGCTCAGAAGNGACAGGATGAGGGAGCTGGGCTTGTTCACCCTGGCTCTGGGTGGACCTCCCTGCAGCCTTCCAGGACTTAAAGGGAGCAGATAGACAGGAGGGGAATCGGATTTTCACAAGGGTAGATAATGGTAGGACAAGGGGGAATGGATTGAAGCTGGAGGAGGGAAGGGTTAGGTTGGATATCAGGGGGAAGTTCTTCACAGAGAGAGTGGTGAGGTGCTGGAAGAGGCTGCCAGAGAGGTGGTGGATGCCCCAACCCTGGAGGTGTTCAAGGCCAGGTTGGATGGGCCGGGCCCCTGGTCAACACTGTCTAGAAGCAGGCCTGGAGGTTGGTGGCCCTGCCTGTGGCAGGGGGGTTGGAACTCGATGATCCTTGGGATTCCTTCCAACCCAGACCAGTCTGTCATTCTCTGATTCAACTTGACCACTTCTTTTAAAATAGGATGCCTTGTGCCCTGTGTGTCATGGATGGTTTAATGCTGACTAGAAGCAGGACTGTGGTGAATGGTGAAGCTATAGAGGTCGTTATTGTTTAACCAGATGACAGGCTGGGCCATGCCAAGCACAGCTACCATTGTTTGCCTTCAACAGTCCAGCAAGATAAATACCTTCTGGGTAAGGGAGTCAAAACCCACCAGTGACCTATGTAAACCTATAGCAGGTTCAGCAAATGAGGACCATACCCACACAGCAGCTCTTCCTAGTAACTTTCCCAATGGGGTGGTGTAAAAAAAAAAGTAAAAGAGAGCTAGAAAAAGAAGTGCAGGTGCCAGTCAGAACTAGGATGAGGTGGCTTTGTGTCTGCATGGAGGGAGAAGGTGTTGAGAGGGCTTCCTCACCCTGCTCTGCCATGGATCCAGAGGTACTCTGCATTTTACAGACCCAAGTTGTGATCTGAAGTAATTCTAGGACAAAGCCAAGGCTCAGTTAATAATGTAAGACAATTCTGGGAGCAGGGGTATGGGGTAGCCTGCTGTTCCTTGTATTGATCAGGAATTAATGCCTAACCTTTAAAAATGCAGTGGAGAAGCTCAGTGCGATTGTGAAACCCTACTTTGTACTGTGATCAGTTACCTCTGGGGACCTGCGCGGCTCAGGCTGCTGATTACCAATGCATCTGGAAAAAAAAATAAACCAAAAAACCAACCAAAAACCCACAACCCTGAATTTCCAATTTTTCACAGGAATCTCATAAAGCGAAACGGACTCCTGCTGGGATTTATGAAAACCAGTTTACTCTCCACTGCACTCAATACATCTACTCCTTCGCCAAGTTGGGAGAGTGCTCCGACCGGAGAGGCACTGCAAGAATTATTCCACCCTCAGCAAGTTAATTGCTGCATCGTCAAGTACTTCTCCATCCCGTCCCTTCTGCTTGCTTTCTCTTTCCCCACCCCCCCACTCCTCTCCAAAAGCTGACGTGTGATGTCTTTTATTTATTTTTTTTTCTCCTCCTTGCCATCTGTTTCATGTTTGTAACTTGGGGAGGGTGGGTGTGTGGTAGTGGAGCTTGTGATGAAGTTTGCTGGTGGAGGCATTTCTTTCACTCTGTTAATTAGATTTGTGTTTTTTTGTTACTCCCAGTTCTAAGGGCCATGCAAATAAGGCTAAATTATGCATTAGCGATATGCCCCAGTGTTTAAAACGTTCTTATTGTTGGGGGACACTGGCTCTACCCTGTATTCCTGCCTTTCATGGAATTCAATTATATTTAAACTATTAACAGGGAAAGTCTAAAAATTCTATTAAAATGTCAGTTTAATAAATCTTCCAAGGTTTAATCTTTCATTTCTGGACCGGGGGAAGGGGAGGATGAATTATGACAGTTTTAAGTTTTCCCAGAGCATCCCCTGCCTGTTAAATTGTCTGTAACTCTGGAAGTGCTTCTGAACTTGTCTCTATTTGTAAAACAATTTGAGGCAATAGGAGGGCGCCCGCGGTGTTTGCTGTAATCAGGCACTTCAGGCCCGGATCTGTAACATGCCGTGGTGGTGGGAATTTGGACTTGGTCCTTTGGCTTAAACTGTTGCAGAGAAACAAGGGAAATGGTGTGCTTCATATCTGGCCTGCACTCCCCTCTGTAGGCTCTCAAAGATGGGGTCATCTGGGTTTAGACCAGCGATTTGGACCCAGCACCATTTAAAACTGATTAGATTGCTGGTGCTTTTCATTTCTCTCCCTCCATGTGTGTTCTCTCCCTCCACTTCAGGAATATCAAGGGACCTGCTGTCGCTCAACCCCTTTGGGCTGAGCACCCTGTGAACATCTCCTGGAAGTGATATTCTCTTCTCCCTTTCTGTGCACTCTTCCCTGACCCTTGGGGAATGCCAGAACTGTGTCTTCTCTTTGCTTCAGCTGACTCCTGATTTGAAGCTGTTTCAGTGTCTAATGCACAGAGAGTTTTCTCCTGTCTCCTCTCAGCATTCCTGTGCTTTGAATCAGGACTCACATATGGCCATATTAAGATAGTGCGATGTTTCAGCCCAAATAAAGAAAACCCAGCTCTTGGTCCTGCATGTTTATGATTGTGATGCAGAGGATGCAGGTGAGATGGTTGTTTTGAGACCTGGGACATGAATGGAGCATCCTGGAGTGCCTTGAGACACAGCTGCTCCTACCTGGTGAAGATTCAAGAGCTAAACATACCTTTGTGGGGTTTTTTTGGGGCACAATCTCATAGGGTGGAGAAGATAAGGTGGTGACTTGACTCAAGTAAGTCTGCTTGTACCTGAAGTCTTCCTGGGCCTGTGTGGAGACAATGATGAAGATGCTGTTGTGGGAGATGCTTTTATGGAGCAATTGGTAGTTTTGCAGTGGTGGCTGCAGAGCTACAAGTGGCAGGTCTGACTTTGCTTGAAGGGGCTCAGCTAGGGTTCCTCTGGAGCTGCTTATGAATGGTGAACAGTGGCTTTGCAGGCATTGCTCGTGTCAGGAGCAGCTCCAGGACTGGGAGCAAATCCAGTAACTGTGGGCTCTTCAGAGGATGGATGCTGAGAAGAAAAGTCCAGCTAGCCTCCCATGGTGTGAATTGATGCCGAGTCGATGCATATGAGGATCTGTATTGAGATGGGAGAGATCTCCATCAGTTTCTTGGCTTTGCAGGGGTATCCCTGGGTGCTCTCAGCGAGCTGCTGCACCACAGGGAAATGTGCCTGGCACAGACTCTGCCATAAGCACTGAAGTCTCTCTGGTAGGAGACACTTCCATGTCAAAAATGCTTTTGTGGGTGTTGGTGGCATGGCATGGCACCGAATGAGAAATGAATCCCCTGACAGCCAAGCTGAACAAGGCCCCATGCAATGACGTAGGGAGACCGACATTTTGCAGGGTGCCTGGCATTGCTTCTCCCAAAGGGAGATGGGTGCAGCCTGGCACAGCCCACCTGAAGAAAGGCAAACTCCTCACCTCCCTCTTGCAACCACATTTCCAATGTCTCCCAAATGTTGAAGCTCAGTAGGGTTGAATTGCCCTTTTCCAGCCCTGGAAATGCAAAAAGCCAGTGACCAGCAAGAAGATTCAGAATGTTCTTGGTAGCTTCTGGGGAGAAAGAGGTGATAAATGATACTGATCTAATGCCTTGGCCATCCAGGCTGCAGCAAATAGCTAATGCCAGGCTGCAGGGAGAGCGTGCGGGGTGCGGTGCTTTGTTTGGGTGAATAAACCATGCATGTTCATGGAATATTAATTAATAATAAATGAACATGCATGAATTATTCATGCTCATAAAAGCAAATTTGCCCTGAAGGCATAACACAAGATAGGTTTTAAGAAGGGTGGTTTTTTTTTTTCTAAATAATTTTTTTTTTTTTAACTAAGGGATGGATTTGTATAGGGCATAACGGATTGGTGGTAATTTGAATCCAAACGAGGTGTGACTGCCACAGCCATGATCGAGCCAGTGTACCTCAGCATACTGAACAGGCACTTCTGCTTCCACTAATGCTATTTTAGTCATTCATTTGTCTTCCAAGTTGCATATAGGGACCTACTTGCTCTGAATCCCATTTGGCTGTGGTGGGCCAAAAAGGGTCCCCTGGGTTAACACCGTTGCTGCTGCAACAGGGATGGATTTGTCCCTGCGCGTTCGTTCTGCTGACAGATTTGTTCCACCAGCGTGTAGCGCAGATGTCTCATACATGATGCAAGATGTCAGGTAAGATTTGAAGCAGTGAGCTGACATAGGAAATACTGCCTCTGTGTTTTAACTCTAGATTATGCTAAACAGTCCAGCAGAACCTTTTGCTGTGCCAGTGTCTGTTCTTCTGTCCGAGAAAATAAACTGCTGGAAGAAGAATTCAAATTAAATAACGTCTTTGTGTCTCGGTGATGTGCCACCATTCCACCAGAGGCTGCGAATTGTCCATAACTTAGGGAGTATCTTGACTTGGCTTTGCTTTGACTTTACCAAGACAAAAATGCTGTAAGAGGTGATGTGAGATGTCTTACATCTAGGACAGGTGTCACTGTGGGATTTTTATGTGCTCTGGAAGTGTTGACCTTGCAGGGACCATGGGGCCTAATGTGTTGTAGGAAGGACAAAAAGGACATAGAGGTCCTGCAGCGGGTCCAGAGAAAGGCAATCAGGCTGGGGAAGGGTCTGGAGAACAAACCTTATGAGGAGCAGCTGAGGGAGTTGGGGGTGTTTAGTCTGGAGAAGAGGAGGCTGAGGGGAGACCTTATCACTGCCTAGGATGACCTGAAAGGAGGTTGTAGAGAGGTGGATGATGGTCTCTTCTGCCCAGTGACAGGTGATAGGACAAGCGGAAATGGCCTCAAGCTGCACCAAGGCAGGTCCCGATTAGATGTCAGGAAAAAGTTCTTCACCGAAAGAGCTGTCGGGGTGTGGAACAGGCTGCCCAGGGAGGTGGTGGAGTCACCATCCCTGGATGTATTTAACAGACGGGGAGATGAGGTGCTCAGGGAGATGGTTTAGGAGAGGACAGGGACAGGTGGACTCCATGATCTTAATGGCCTTTTCCAACCTTGTGATTCTGGGATTCTATAGCCACACAAAGACAAGCAAGTATCTTGCCAAGTGTCCTGCTCTATCACTACAAAATGAAATATAAAGGTTTTCTCACTGTTTCAGGCCACTAATGATTCTCAGGCAGGTAGATGCTGAAACATGGACCTCACCTATCCACATCCCTGTACAAGTTTCCTGTCAAGATACTCCTGGGCTCTCCTGAACAGATATGGACAAACTGTTAGCTGGATGTCCCTATGCTTGGTTAGAAGCTGCCTGTTGATGGTGGGTATTCTGGTAGCTCACCCCGGGGGCTAAAACCTCTCCAAAATATCACCCTCTCCTCCGAGGAAAGCTGTCTTGGTGGTGTATGTGTATGAAGCCCCAGTTCTCCCTCTCCAGCTTCCTTGTGCGCTCTCCTGTTTAGGACTTCTGATCAAAAATTGCAAATGGCTTCCAAGGTGGGTGAGGAAACATGTCCCTGCTCCAAAGACACCACAGTGTGGTCTCTGGGCAGGGAAATGTAGCTTGCAAGGATAGCCATTGCGTGTCATCTACTGCTGTGATGACCAGCTGGCAAAAGGGCTGCCCACAGCTCTGGGCTGTGTATCCAGTTCTGGTCTCCCCAGTACAAAACAGACAGGGATCTCCTGGAGAGAGTCCAGCAGAGGCCACAAGGATGATTAAGGGCCTGGAGCATT
>VXBZ01008409.1:205024-271859 GCA_013399135.1 Heliornis fulica | reverse complement strand
TTCTGTGATTCTGTGGGCAAGTGGGTCAGGACCCGTGAAAGCGGAGCGTTCACCGAGTGCTGTGGGCAGGGTGGTGGGTGCACAGTAAAGGATGTAGAGCAGCACAGGAGGAGCATTGTGCTTGTCAGCCTCCCAGACATCATTTCAGGTGAAACATCAGGGAACATTAGAAATAGAGGTGAGATCCCCAGACACAGCTCAGGTCCTCTATGAATCTGGCCTCAAACCTTTAAAATGATCTTAAACTCCTTTTTATTTCATTTCCTTTTCTTTCTCTCTTCCCCCCAGAAGCCTGGGTTGACTTTCCACAGCTAATAAAGAGTGGGGCCATAAACTCTGCTGCACTTCCCCAGCAAGACCATTCCCTTTGGTAAGCCGCTTCCTCCTGTCTTCATCTTCCCGTTATTACATTTTAGTTTCTGCCTTTCCAGCAATCCTTCACTGCTGAGCTGCTGCAGTTTGATCCCTTCTCTTTCTGATTCCATAACAAACATGTTTTAAAGCCCTTGCTGCTGGTCTGCAGACACTTTTTTCCAGGAAAAGTGCTTCATGTATTACAACTTAAAACATGGGTGGATTTATTAGGATTTAATGTATTGGGAGCTAAGCCTGTGGTCTCCTCTTTCATATGGCCGTGGAGGCAGACAGATGGGAGCAATTTGAGTAATTTATATGTTAAGAAGTAATAATCTTTGCAACCATTTTATCCATCCAAATGCTTTTAACTTTGATCTTTCTGTTTTCTAGCAACACCTCGTGGGGTGTTTTCAGACTTTTCTACCTTTCAGAGATAGCCATCCCTGATGACTCCTTTGAGCACTACCCTCAGCTAAAGAGAAGCAACATCTGATTGCCACCAAAATATCTCCACAATTAGCTGCAATGGTTTTTGGTGTCTGGGGTAGGGCAGCAAAGGGAAAATCCTCTCTAGATCTTTAAAGCTGCTTTGTCCTTGCACAATAGTCACGCGAAGCCCTAGATCTTGATTGTTGAGAAGTCGGTATATTTACTAATTAACGTTCTTCACTCAATTAAAAAGCCCTTGATCTGAGCTTGTCAATAGATTTTCAGTATCTATAGAAATCTTTGCCTTGTGTTGAGAGATTTAGCGATTTCTTTCTCCCCAGACTAAGGCTCGGTGGGGATGAGACACCCTTTGGCAGAATGGGCTTCATCGCTCAGCCGGGCTGCGTCAGGGTGGCAGGAGCCCCGTTGGGAGACTGTCCTTGGCTACAGCTGGGGAGTGGGCTTAATTGCAGTAATTTACTAGGCTGGATAATTATCAGATTATGGGTCAATGTTGCAGCACTGAGGGATGGCATTGACAGAAGATAGGGTCTTGTCAGAAGAAACTGGTAGGGCTGGTGCAAAAGCGGTAAAGGCATCTGTGATACCCATCTCAGGAAGGTCCCACAGCTCAGGGAATGAGAGGCTTCAGGCTGAGATTTCTTTTACTCTGTTTAGGATCTATCCGAGGAGGGTAAGAGGAGGAATATTTTTATTTCACCTTGCAACAGGGTGGAAACAGTCAGTGCTACGTTGCCTCTCTTTCACCTCTTGCTATAAATACCTGCCTGTGAGAAGGATCTTCTCAGCCCACTGGGTTTGCATTTTAATTATTTTCACTGTCTGGCACTTCTCATCGATTGCATCACCTATTGTTGTTGTTGGCTTTCAATGGCAAATTCGAGTTGAACACCACCATGAACCAGGCATCCTGTTTGAAGAGCAAGTCTGGGCAGAGACAGTTTTTTCCTAAGTCCACTAGCACAACATGGCACACTGATGTCATGAACTGACACACGTCAAGCACTGACAGTGTGAGGGCCTATTTCAAGGACTTCCCCAGGAGGTTTAGCCACATGTTCCCTCCAGTTAAAATCTTTGTTCTCTTGCAATATTCACTACCTTGCTGAAGTCATGAGCCTTAATAGCATCTCTCATCATGCTCCTTTTTTTAGAAACGATTTCATCATTGGTTGTCTCATTAGACCACCTTCCTTCCTTCTCTGCAGCACGGAAACCTCTGATTAGTCTTGTGCTTGCAGCACATATGAGTTTGCATGGTTGGGTGGTATAGCAAGGGTGATTGACAGACATTGTGAAGAAGCTGATTCCCAAAGCCCATCCTTACCCAACAGTGCCATGCAATGCCATGAGCTCACTGGATAACCTGCTGTGGGCTTGCAAATGTCCTAGCCTGGGGTGAGCAGGACCTTGAGGTGAAGGGCTGGCCAGGGAATGGAATCACAGAATCAGAGAATCACAGAATGTCAGAAGTTGGAAGGGACCTCAAAAGATCATCTAGTCCAACCCCCTGCCTGAGCAGGATCATCTAGATTAGGTCACACAGGAATGTGTCCAGATTGGTCTTGAATGTCTCCAGAGAAGGAGACTCCACAACCTCTCTGGGCAGCCTGGCCCAGGGCTCTGTCACCCTCACAGTGGAAAAAGTTTTTCCTTACATTGGCATCGAACTTCCTATGTCCCAGCTTGGACCCATTGCCCGTCGTCCTATCACTGGTCAACACTGAGAAGAGTCTGGATCCATCCTCCTGACCCTCACCCTTTACATATTTATAGACATTAATGAGGTCACCCCTCATTAATGTCTGTAAATAGACATTAATGAGGGGTGACAAAGCTCAAGATCTGTCATCTCTCAGCTATCACACTGAAATTGAAGGGGTGGGTGAGGTGCAAGCGGCTCAACTTTCTGCAACATGACCCCCCTTCTGCCCTCCTCAACTTCTGAGTGCTAAAGCCAGGGAGGTCTTGAGCCCTGGGAGGCTGATGCAGTTCAGACACAATTCCTTCTCCCTTGCTTGTCCTAAACCCTCAAGTCTTCTAGTTGGAGCGGATGGGGCTCGTCTCATCCAATTGGCATCCGCAGTGTAGATGCTGACTTCAGCAGTACTTCCCCGGGACTCCCGAAGGGTCTGCAGAGACTGAGCCAAGGCCGTCAGAGGGAGGCCAGGCTATGATTCATCTCCTCTGAAACTGGACATCTCAACCATGTCTGGAAAGTTGGGCTCAGAGAGTGCCGATTTCTCTCATCTGGCTGTGAAAGGAACTGATGGTGATTACCTCAATGTCCCTGTTGTGGATGTCTGCATCTAGTCAGAAGAATCCTACCCAGATGGGTTTGGGCTGTGTTTGTACACAGAGCTCAACACAGAGGGGCTGGGTGGTGGGGGTGGGGCCATATCCTCAGCCACTGTAGATGTTACCATAATACAAACCCACTACCGCGACTGAGGACACGTGCTGTACGCCCTTCATTATTCTGGCTCCACAAACACACGTTTCACCATCTCCCTCTGTTTGAGATGTGCTTGTTAATGCAGTAAGAGAGGGGGGCAGGCGTGGGTGGGGGAGCGAGCGGCCGGCGCGCGGTGCGAATAGGGTGAGGTAGGCTGATATCATCAGACAGCGTTTGTGCGTCCTGATTGATTGAGGCGCTCTGTTTCCACATTAACTTGCAATAAAGTGCTCTCTGATGCCGATACGCATTCATCATGTGCAATTGTGGAGACTGTTTATAACTTAATTTACTCCAAGGTAATGATGATTATATCTAAATATTTATGGAGAGGTCAGTGCAAGTAAATTTCTCCGTAATTTTGTTTTGCTTCGCTTTTCTTTCTCTTTTCTTCAGCCAGCCAAATTATCTCAATGCTCCCTACAGACCTTCTGCTAATTCCTTTGTTTGCAGTGACAGTTAGTGGAGAAAGAAGGCTGATTAACTGCAGGCTGCCTCTGCGCCGAGCCAGCCGACAGCCCAACCAGAGGTGCACGCCGCGTCTCTGCCTTTTGTTTTCATTTTGACCCTCAGGAATGTCACGGGCCAGAGCTGTCTATGAGAGTATCTCTCAGCTGGGCGCGGGTTTGTGCGGGTTCGTGATGCCAGCCTCCCGTTCACGCCGTGTAAAACGGATGCTCTCTGCAGATGCGAGAGCGGGTGGCATCGGCGTGGCACCGGACGCTTCGTCCTCTGACGATGATTCGCTCGGCGCGGGCTGGGAGTGATCTTTTTTTAGGGTGGGTTTAGTCAGGAAACTAAACAGACTGGTGCCTTGGGGTGCTTGTTGATTTTTGGGGTGTGGGCATCTTTCCTCACTTCTCTCTTCCTGTGCGCTCTTTGTCTCACCTTTCACACTCCACTGAGGGGCTTCCAACCCCTGTAATGGGATTTAGCCCAGCAGGACTGTGGTCTGTAGGCACTTCCCAGCCTGTCTGCTAATACTGAGGATGGACTGGAGCTGGAATTTTTCACCCAGGAATTTTCTTCAGCAGTCTGGAAAATGGACTGTTTTGTTATCTCTGAGAGAATAGGGCCACCAGGATGATCGAGTGGAACATCTTCCTTATGAGGACAGGCTGAGGGAGCTGGGTTTCTTCAGCTTGGAGAAGAGGAGACTGAGGGGTGATCTCATTAATGTTTATGTAAAGGGTGAGTGTCAGGAGGATGAAGCCAGGCTCTTCTCAGTGATGGCTAGTGACAGGACAAGGGGCAGTGCATCCAAGCTGGAACATGGGAAGTTCCATGTGAATGTGAGAAAAAACTACTTCACTGTGAGGGTGACAGAGCCCTGGGACAGGCTGCCCAGAGAGATTGTGGAATAGGAATTCCACAATACTGATAGGAAATGGCTGAAAGGATGTTTCATTTTGATGTCTTCTGAAAAACATCTGTGGATCCCTGTGTTCTTGTCTCTCTCTGCTTCATGTGTGGAACTCCAATACATCGCATTATTCTCTTCCTCCTCCTCCTGCAATAGCCTTGTTTTTCACTCATGTGCTCTCCTTCCTGCCAGACTTGTGCCTTTGCATGCATTAGGCAAGCACTGAACACAGCGTGTCCCTGGGTGGCAGTGGGTAAGATAGGTCTGTAGGATCTGATTGTGGCTGGATGTCTCTTGTTCTCTTGGACGTCTGCATCAACACAGGACGATCCATTTATGCTCAAGAGGTGCCACTGCAAGACGGGAACCAACCACCAGTGGCAAGTTGCTTTCAGCTTTGGGGGTTGGCAGTGGTTGTGAGATGTGAAACCTTTGGGCCTCTTTGGTGTCAGTCTTCCCTTGAGTGTGGTCCCTGTCAGTACTCTGATTACAGCAGTCTAGCACAGCGGTCCATGATTCCTTCAGAACTTATCATCCTCCTACCTTAAATGCTGCTTGACTTCCATCCCTGACACTAACTCCTCAAATATTTTCTGCTTTTCCCTTTCCCAGTTACATTTTCCCCAGAGAAGCAGTAGGAGCCCAGCAGTCATGTCATCCCGCGTGATGACAACTGCATTTGTCCTCACCCTGTGCTATGCCATGGCAGAAGGATGCCCAGACTCTGTGACTGGTGGTAAGGGATCCCTCCATGTATCCATGTGATTTGGTGGTGAGGATGTATTTTTAGGTGTTCCTCAAAAATCTGAGTATCCAGTTGTGGTCCTCAGCTGCCTGGATCCAGCTGCTTTCCCACGGTTCAGTCTTTGTGCCGTGGTGAAAAGCAGTTGTATAAATCCAGTGACAGCCTGAATCAAATGCTGGAAGAACGAAAAGTTATTGAAGGATATTGAACCACGGAGGGGAAAAAAAAATTATAAGTGCAATCTGCTCCATTAAAAATTTCATAGGCTGTTACTTTTACAGTGCAATTAGCTTTGTGATTTCGGTGCTGTTGGAAGCCCAGCTCAGTGGATAATCAGAGGCAGAAATGCCTATGCAGGTACGTTTGCACAAAACCTTGAGGGTTTTATCTGCTTTTCACGTTTTCCGAGCGCGCTCCTAAGTCAGCGACTGTTGATCCCTTTCCTTCAGCTTCACTTTTTCTCCTTTGCTTGTGTTTCCTTCCACCATTTCAACAAGCCCCAGCTCCTTGATGTCTTTGTTCGTTGTGCAGCTGCATCGGGAAGGAGGCACAATGGGACCTGTCAGCGGTGGGGAGTGGGACGGTGGTGAGCGAGGGGCTGCCTGAGGGAGGCGGGGAGGGGGCTTTTGTCAGGAGGGAGTGTTTGCTACCTTTGATGCCAATCATTTTGGAAGAGTTAAGGCTGACACGGGAAGCAGCGAGAGGGCTTTTCATGTGAGTTCTAACGAAGAGAAAAGGATCCTGAGAGCGACATAAGCGCGTTTCCATGGCTGAATGCTTCATGCGAAGTTTGCGTTTTCCTTTTAATGCAACCTGATGGCCATTTTTTAACTGCAAGACTTGGGGAAACTGCCCATTTCTTTGATAAGGGGCCTGGTTCCAGGCCTAGGAGCTGGCATCAGGAGATAGGCTCTGCCTAGCACCAGAACTACAGCAGGGCTTGTCTTGGGCAGAGAAATGTTTATGCACCACCCAGTGCACTCACTTGCATAAAAACAAGAAGGATTTTTTCCAATTTGTGTTTGAAAATGCTGAGCACCCCGGTTGGGTGAACCCTATTTGGGTGCTCAAGTCCAAAGGCTCAGCAGAAATTTGCAGGGTGGGGGGGATGCTAATCTCAACGAGGGCTGTGGCCACACAGGAAGGGAGACGGTGATTTTTCACGTATACTGGATGTGTGTGCTTGCAGCTGGGCGAGTGCTCTTGGCTCACGTAGCTGTGCAGCATGGGAGGTGAATGAACTCCAGGAGTGGACATGCACCACATGGTGTGAGCATCAGCCAGGCATGCATTTATACACATGCCAATGACCTGCCATTTCACTGGTTTATTTGACAGTGAAAGTCATTGGAAGCTTTCTTCCCCCACCCCAAAGCTTGGAGTTTAGTGTCATTGCAACTGCACAAGCGTCAGTAACAAGGAAAATAAGTTCTTATTCCTTCTGGCTGAAAAGATAAATTTCCTTAGAAGCCCAGACCCTGACACTTCAGAGAAGTGGGGCTGAAAACAAAGAACGTGTATTGTTTCAAAAAAGATGTAATAACAATAATAATAATAATAATAATAATAGCAACCACCATCATCATCATCTTCATCATCATATCATCGTCATCATCATCACTATCATAATTTTCTGCTTTTCAAGCCAATCTCATAATTTCCAAGCCTGGATCATGGTTTCTCTCATGCTTTGTGGTGACAATGCCAAGCCTCTGTTGTCAGACTGCTACAAAAAGCTCATTCACTTTCATACAAATACCAAAAAAATGAGTTAAATCAGATTGTTCTCCAAAGTTTGGACAGAGGATATGTCTCTTTTTTTTTTTTCTCTTAGAAGAGGAAATAGGAGCAGGAGGCTGAGTTGCAGCAAGACCTCCCACTGTCTCACCTTGGTGGCCCTGTATAGAGTTTTGATATCTTCCCTTTCTTAAAGTATCTCCTTCCATTCTACTGCTTACAAAAAATAATTCATAATTCATGATAATTCAGTGCTCAGTGTGAAGCCACACTGCAAAACAGAGGCTGCCATGATGTTACTGTTTCAGGACCACAGCCTTACCCTGTGGTTTTCCACTATGTCCCATCACTGCCGGGCTTCCTGTTCCCTGGAAGCTCCTCCAGCATTTCAAACCTGAGCTTTCTTTCCTTCCCACCAAGAAAGGAGACTTCCAGCTTCCAGGTTGGGCTCCAGCCCTCTTGTGCGAGTGATCCCATAGGTAAACTTTGGATTTGTTTCTGGAGAAGTGTCTATTGCATTGCAGTCAGGGTATGGGTGGCTGTTACCCTCTCAGCTATGGGCTAATGTTGGAAGATCTAGTCACATGCACCTGATGGGTGGGAGCGAGCTGAACTCCTGCAGTCCCCCACAGGTCCTGATGTGCACAAAGAGTCACTGTGGTGGTGTGTTCCCCTACGTACAGGCACTGCCATCCTCCCTGCAGAAGCCTCTGGTAACCAGAGGTTTAGGATAAATCAGATTTTTTTCCTGTTGTTGCTATCACCATGGGCAGCCTGGTATTGCTGAACTGTGGCCAGGGTCTCCAGTCCAGCGCATGCATTTTCTGTTGCCTTCTCCTGCTCTGCTGGAAATCATCTCGCTAGCCTGTCAGGCCAGATGTTTAGCAACCAGCTTTTCCTGGTAGGAAATTAGTCCCCATCAGGTAGCAGGTGGCATTTTCTTTCCTTGCTGTAGAGTTGAAGGCTTGGGGAACGAATATCCTCAGCCTCTCCTGCCTGCAGCTATTTCCAATGGGCATCAGGAACTGGCACCGACAAAGCCCATTATGTGGAAGAAGAGAGAGGAAATGTGGGTAAGAAAAATAAAACGTCCCTAGTGGACCCAGGCCAACAGCAGAACATCCATGTAATTGTAATTTACAGTGACTTTCACTATTACAAACACACTCTCAAACAATGAGGGGTATTTATTGTCTGTTGATGGCACCGCCAGCGAGGGCTGCGCGTACCCAGAGAGTGGGATGTAAGGGCAAACGTGCCAGATGGGCAATGCAGCGTCGCTTGCCCAGCCGCTGTGGCAGACGTGGCACAAAGGGGTTTGGTTGCGGCTCCAGTGAGCAGCGGTGCACACATGTGAGATCTCGGGGTGTGGTTCCCTGCTGATGTGCACCTGGCCTCTGCTCTACCTGTGCCAGGTGCTGCTGGGTGGGCACTGCCCGCTCCCCCTGCCAGAGCTGGCTCGGTGCGCAGGAGAGGTGTCGCTGAGCGGTGAGTAAAAGCTGCCGCGTTCAGTGGATTTAGTGGGTGGTGTGAAGGAGAAGAAAAGATGCTTTGAAGACTCCCCAGGGAGCAGGCTTAGTAGCTGAGGGCTCTGGGGGATGCTAGATCCTATATACCTATTTATCCATAGGAGTCTGTGCACGGGGGTTTACAGTTTTCCCTGGGGATTAGCGACTTTTGCTGGTTTCCCCAGCATATAATATTGGCTTGACAACTGTAGCTAACTTCTGGTTCCACTTACTTTTCCTATTAGCCAGGAGCGTTGTGTGTGAAGAGAGCAGCCTGCAGATCTGAGGGAGGACAAAGGCAGAGCAGGAACCGCCCCAGTTTCCACTCTGAGCTGAGGAGGTTTTTGGGAAATCTGTGTGTGTACCCCCGAGTTGGAGAGCGCTGTGGGGGTGAAGCATGGGCACATGTTCATCCATGCATACTGTCGTTGTGTTTGCATGGTGGGAGTGTGGGCACGTCTGCCTGTGGGCACCCAGCATGTTAACAAGTTCGTTAGTTCATTTGCCAGTTGTACCTTTTGATGGTCGTTACTTCCCAGACGGGGTCAGTCTGTGCAGAAGTGAGTGTTGTCTTGGGGGTTTTGGGGATAGACTGAAGGGTTTGGATACTTTGGGAGCTGTGGTGGCTGTAGAGGTGAGTTTGGAGTCGACCACTCACCGTACCCAAAGGTCAGGCCATTCATGGGAGGTTGGGCTCTTCAGGCACTGCTCCAGCTTTGTGCCAGATGTCTCAATCCTTCCCCACAAGCTCAGGATGTAGCTGGTGAGTCCGTGTGATCCTTGGCTCTGCTGTGGAGAGTCGCTGTGGGTTGCTGGGTGTTCACTGAGGCTGCTGGCAGCGCATTTTCCCGGGAGCACTGGTGTGTCCAGCGATGCTGCACACTGTGGAAAAACCTTGGCCTTCATTTGGACTGCATAGGGTCTGTCTTATGGGAGGGTGCAGAGCCAGATTCTCAGAGGTCATCAATCGGGATATCTCTATCCTCACAGACGCTGATCTGATTGCTTGTGTTCACAGCTCTCCTCAAACCTCTTTAGGAGGCCTGGGACCAAGTGTGGGTCCCAAGAGACCCCTGGCTGCAATAAACTTACAGCATTTGACAGAGGCACAGCTGGGTGACTGTGCAGGGGCAGACCTGACCCTGTGGCTGTGATTGTGGTGTCTGACATGTTCTTGCATTGGCCTCTTTCTTTGAGGGGGAAGGAGGGGGAATGCTTTTGCTGGAGGCTTGGGCCAGATGTGGGAACTGGGCATGTCCTGACGTCAAGATCAGGAGAAATGGGCTCTGAAACCCTCTGGTCTTGCCCATGCTGTGAAGCAGGAACGTCAGGACCCGAGAAGAGCTGAAACCTTCTGCTTGCACGCTGTCTGCTCCAGCTAAAAACCATGAAACAAGACCAAAAAACGCAGCCAAATCCTCACCTGGTACCAGCAGCATCCTGAGCTCAGCCAGGGCTCAGCCCTGCGCCAGCGCCTGTGCCCGCACAGGAGGAAATCCATCATCTACGGACGGGGAGTGGAGTTGGGAGGCAGAGCCTTTCCACTCTCTCCTTCCTCCCCATCCTTCCCAACCCCCTTCTTTACGGGGTTAATTTTATTTTTTCCTCCAGGGGTTTGTGAACAGCCAGCAGAAATGTGCGGGCCAGCTGCCTGCCGGTGGCAGCAGGAAAACAGGCAGACAAAGCAGATGGACCCAGCAGGGGTGAAGGAGCACTGTCTTCAGCGGGCCATAGGCACCACTAAAGAGTAAACAGCTCTCCAAAGGGAGCCGGGAGCTAACCCCAAACCCCGTCCTATCCCCGGTACTCAATCACAGCACATTAACAAGAGCGCCTGGTCTGCCAGAGGGGGAGAGTAAACAATAAGAGGCTGTGTGGGCAGGAGAGTGGGAAAAGCGGTACCCCCCCAGCCAGTATTTATTGTAAAAGGGTGTAAAAAGTGGCTCGTGGCTCAGCGTGTTGTCAGCGCGCTGCGGACTGTGTCACCGCGCGTCTCCCTTCGGGACAACGGCTCTTTTCCCCCCGATCAGGGACAGCGGCTGCCCGTGTGCACACGTGTGTTCGAGAGACCTGCTGCGAGGATGAACAAAGGAAATCCAGAAGCTGGAGGTGAAACCACCTCCCTCTCCTCTGGTACCGGCTGTGGCTCGGGTGGATGCGCCCTCGCTTCCCAAACCCAGGCAGGGGCTGTGATTTGGGGGCTCCACTCTCCTCCCCCAACGCTGGAGGCACTCGGCCGTGCTACCACCCAAGTGAGCTGCTGCTATGGGGGAGAGGGGGGTGGGGTGGAATTGTGTTTGGGGGCCCAGGGCTATTGTTTGGGAGCAGGAGGGGGNCTCCCCTTCCTCCTAATCAGCTGCAGTTTTCCCTCTCCGTTGGCTCCCGCTGCAAAACTGATTGACCTTTCTGAGCTGTGTCTGACACATGAACCATGCAAAATCCTTTCTACTCCCCCAGCCCCGTGCTTGTTTGCTTGGGAACCCGGCCGCCTGGAGCAGCCCAAATGGGTGGCCCCCGGCAACCGAGTTTGCTGCCTTTTGGGAGCTGCTTTGCTTTTAATGTTGCCCATCCCTGACATTGGGTTTTGTGGCTGAGTCTCCTCAGTGCTCTTTGTGAACAATGATGCCAGCCCTAAAAATGTGACACATACTCGGTCCCAGGTTGCCTTTAAAATGGACCCATTTAAGCAAAAAAATGATTTTCAAGCTGGAATATGAAAAGTTCTGGCCCAATGGCTCCCCTGTCCTGGCGGGGTGCATCCACATAGAAAGGGCACAGAGGCAATTTATCCCTTCTCGGGACCAAACGCTGAGCAGAGCATGAGAAGCTACTCTCTAGCTAGGAGCTAGCCTGGCCTGAGGCCACTTTATGGTTTAGCCAGGGTAAGAGTTGCCTGTGCTTGGCCTGTTGGGCTGCTAAAGCTCTCATGAGAGCCATGAATTTGCCATAAATATAGATAAATTGCTTTTTTCTTTCCGTATCTCTTGAGGGTGACGATGCATGGGGGAAGAGATGAGTGGGCTGCTTAAGTTATCTTTGCAGCCCTTTCCGTGGACTCAATCCAGTGACATTGGAGCCAAAACAATCTCTTACCCCTCTGTGAGCACATGTTGGACCACATCCTATTCATGGCACCTTGGTGCTGGTTGAGCTTTGTGCTGCATTCCTTGTCTGTATTGCAGGAGCAAGGTTCAGAAGCAGCTTTCTGCTGGCAGCAGGTGGAAATGGAATTGCTTTCTGTTTCCAGGCAGGCCAACAACTGCTAAAGGTTGTCTTTTGCTGTCTGCCTTGTGTTTTAAAAGCTGGAGTTCGAGGCAGGTGAAAATGCAGAGGTGTTTTCTTGCTCTTGTCTAAAGCGGTTGTGTTCTTTCTTGTGCTAACTATAGTAACGGTGTTGTACACCTCGGTGTTACTCACCTCAACCATAGTGGATCAGAGGAGAAACAAACAGTAAATTGTAGCACACTCAGGACAGACTGCTGAGAAAAGGGTGCCAAGGTGACTGGGGATGTGTCAAAAGAGCAAAGGCTCCTCCAGCTCTGGGAGCAAGACAAGGAGGTTCCATTTCCACAGAAAAGGAAAGAAGAAAATGGATAAAAGAAAAAGATACTTCTAGAACAAACCATCCAAAATAACTTCACGGGAACCCTGCCTGCTGAGCCTTCTCACACTGCAAATGTTAAACATGAGTGTCCCTGGGGCATCCAAACCTGTCTGGCACGTATCCGGCAAGGGCAGCTCTCCTTGGCTGTGACATACCCCAAATGACCCATGCCCAAGGTCACGGATGTCGGCAGAAGGATTTCACAGGACTCGAGGAGAGCACTGGTGTAACTTAACAACGGGATCTCCCTCCCTCTTTGAGGAAAAGACATGTCTTCAAGTAAAAAAATAAAAGCATTTTCCTCACTTAGCCCTCCTACGATCAAATTCCCCTGGTGCTGGTGGTGGGCTCCTATTTTCCCTGGGCAATACATCAATTTGATTTTCTCCCTCAAAGGATTAGTCACTGAACGACACCACCACCCTCTTCCTCCCCCCACAACATTTTGGCTGCCTCAGGGTGCTAGGGGAATACCAGTGAAAGGAGCTCTGCTTTGCTTCAGCCCTTCTGTGCACGCTCGTTTTATTCCTGACGCTTCCTCTCTGCTCGTTCTCCTTGGTTTTCCTCCCCGAAACATCCTACTCCCCACTGAGAGCTGGAGCTGCTGAGGCTGTGCCTGAAGTGGCTGAGCATGTCCTGGTGTCTGTCCAGGGTGGATGTCTGTCCCTGCCATGCTGGTTCCTGCATCTTTGCATCATTTGTTGAATAAAATTGCCGACAGCAGCAACAGAGGCCAAGTGTGTATCATAGAATCATAGAATGATCAGAGTTGGAAGGGACTCCCAGAGGTCATCTAGTCCAACCCCCCCTGCAGAAGCAGGGACACCCCTAACTAGATCAGGTTGCTCAGGGCCTCATCCAACCTGGTCTTGAACGTCTCCAGGGATGGGCCATCCACCACCTCCCTGGGCAACCTGTTCCAGTGCTCCACCACTCTTACAGTAAAGAACTTTTTTCTAATATCCAATCTAAATCTCCCTCCCTCTATTTTAAAACCATCACCCCTTGTCCTGTCACAACAGGCCCTACTGAACAGCCTCTCCCTATCTTTCTTGTAGGCCCCCTTGAGGTCCTGGCAGAGCGCTAGAAGGTCTCCCCGGAGCCTCCTCTTCTCCAGGCTGAAGAGCCCCAACTCTCTCAGCCTGTCCTCATAGGAAAGGTGCTCCAGCCCCTTTATCATCTTTGTGGGCTCCTCTGGACCCTCTCCAACTGGTCCATGTCCTTCTTGTGTTGGGGGTTCCAGAACTGGACACAGTACTCATGTACTCATGTGTAGACCATGCTGCTGGGCAGGCGCGGAGCTACACACCAGGTGTAAGTGTAGAATAATGTGACAACTACAGCCGGCGGTGTCAGAGCCCTGACACATCGTGTATAGGAACAGACAGTGACAGGTGGCATTTTTCAAGAGGTGATGAATATTCAACAGGTCGCTCTGATGGCTGAGAATGAACGAGGTGGGCTCCAAAAGTGCCCTGACGCTTTCAGTAGGCTGCTGTGCTGGATTTCACATGATGCTGCTCCATCCCAGCCTGCGGTCTAACTGCTGTGACGTTGCTTTTCTTTTCCCCATGGCATCTCTGTAGAGATGTCTGGGATTCCTGCAGGCCAAAGGCAATACCCTACACTTTGCAGTGTTGAACCTCATGAGGTTCACCCGGTCCAAGATCTCAGGTTCTTGCAGCTTTGGTAGTGGTTTACAGTGCCCTCCTAAAGTCATGCTCTCAGGTAACAGATACTGGTGCAGTGAGATGGTCACTTGGAGGGGCATTGGGGGGACCTTAGTGCCTGTCCCTGTCTCTGTGGCTCTTAATTCCATGAGATTGCACGTTTTAAGTATCTGGAATGTTTCCAGTGCTCCGTTTCCCAAAGCAACTGAACATGCTGCCTTCGCCCCTCCCTGCCAGGAGACACCCAAGGCAGCCACACCATAGGGAGTGAGTCTGCTCCTTTCCCAGGATACAGCCAGTGCTGGCTGACACGGCACCTGCAACCTTGGGCTGGAAGATAGGGTCTGAGGAGCACGTTGTGCCCACGGATGCCCAGGAGTCCTCTGTCAGCCCAATACTGGTATGACATCATCTCAAGGACAGGAGCTTTCTAACCAGCATCTAGGGGTGGTGCAGTCTCCTTAATTAAAGTCCTCTGGGGTCCTTAGAAGAGGGAATCTGTCTACAGCATGTCCCACACCCCAATGTTGTTCCCAAAAGCAGGTGAGTCATCAGATGAAGAGTTATTCTTCCCCACATTGCTGTGACCTCTGAGGGGGACAGTCTGGGTTTTGTAAAGGCAGTGCTGCTCCCCTCGGGAATGGTGTCTTCCCACGTTTTATGCTCTAAGGAGGTGGCTCTTTTCATGTTTATCTTTGATTCAAGCATTGTAAGGAGCAATCCCTCGCACTTACAGGCTTCATTGTATTCTGGCCATGAGAGATTCTCCCCTACTGTTTGTAGCTCTCTTTTCAGAGCAGCTAGTAAAATATTTGAGCAGGGAAAAAAATAAAAAAAGGACAAGAAAGAAAAAAAGACACTAAACAGCCTCCAGCATTTAGAAGATAAAACGAGATGTAAGCGGGATGACTGTGGTTAATGCACAGGGCTGGGAGGCCTTAGCCAGCCCATGGCTTCTCTTAGCTGCTCTTCTGACTTCTTCTGTGACTTTGTCAAAGTTGTCTGACCTCCTCCTGCTAGAGCTTTGGGGTCTTTAACACAGACCATGCAAAAGCAAAGCCACAGTCAGAGCTGCAAGGTCTCAGGGTGGGGAGAGACGATGCTGTTTATTAGTCCAACTCGTGGCAGATGAAGTCTTGGTGAAAGAGCTCAGACAGTGCTGGAGAGCGTGAGGGGCCATGCACAAGCAGATGCAGCCTCTAAGGCTAAAACAATCAGGAGTTTGCCCCCCTCCAGCTTTATCCCCCCTTGCTGGTGACGTGAGGTCTTGTGAAGCATCTAGGCTATAGGTGGCAGGACATTTTGGAGCATGAGCTGTTGTCCTGTGTAAGGATTCACACTCGCTGGCCACATTTATTGGAGCTGTTTGCAGTGTGGTTGCATATTGGAACAGGCTGCCCAGGGCAGTGGTGAAGTCACCATCCCTGGAGGAATTTAGAAGGTGTGTAGATGTGCTTGAGGACATGATCTAGAGGTGAACTAGGCAGGGTTAGGCTGAGGTTGGACTCAATGATTTTGAAGGTCCCTTTCAACCCAAGAGATTCTATGATTCTGTGTCCACATATCATCTGAAGGCCCAGCGAGGCTGAGATCTCTTCCTCTACCAACTGTCTGGGGCAAAGGCTGTTTCCAGGTGTAATGCAACAGAGAAGCTGTTTTACACAAGGTGGTTGCAAGCCAGCAGCTCATCCACGAAAAAGTAAATTAAATCTCATGGGCTGTGGTAGGAAAACTTGAGTCAAAGGGTCTGAAGGCTGATTTCCTCCTTTGGAAACCTCTCTTGAATCAAAACTGGGGCAAACTGGCATGGAGGGGCATCATAGGGTTAAATGTTTGGAAGAGTAGAAACTCATTGAGGTGGTGATCATGGGGTGGTTGAGGGGCAGCCTCCAGCAGGCAAAGTCTTGTTTCAGTCCAGGTGATTGCCAAATAATCCCCCACGTTTCAGAGGGTTGTCTTAAACTTCTGAGCCATAATGGTGTGTTTGGGGATGGAGCACAAAGTAAATATTTGACATAAATAAGCCAATGTTCCTTTGTGGGAGTGGGGCAGAGGGAGCCTGTGAATTAAAGATCAGCTTTTAATTTGTCCTTTCATTTGAATCAATGAAAATGTCAGAATGATTGAAGTTTATGTACTCATGGGAAAAATGTGAGCCCAAGAGAGAGAGAGATCAGACCTATTTTTTAATATATTTTTTCACCGAAGAAGCTGCTTTGATTTATCCATTTAATGCCAGAAGAGGGTTGAGAGGCAGGGAAAGGGCAGCCCCTTTACAGGAGCTGGTCTGAAGGTGGTGATTCCTGAGAGTGATTTCAATCACCTAGAATCAAGTTATCCACCCTGCCCTGCCCAATTTGCTACGAGTGAATTTCTCAGAAAGCCTAGGCAATGCTCAGGTCCCATCAGAGACCTTAATCTGACCATGCTTGGGACAGTGGCTGCCTTTGGCAGAGGATTCAGCCTGGCTGGTGTTGGAAAATGCAGTTTTGTTGGCTAGATGTATGTGCTGTTTGTTCTCACCAGTGCTGGGAGATGCTGGGTGTGTTTCAGGACAGGAGGACAATGAGAGACTTGTGGTTCTGAAGATCCTGGATTGAAAAAGGCTGGATGCTGCTGACACATGTGAAAAGCTGGAATTAATGCCTGGGAGGCAAAACCCAATTTGGATCCTAGCTATTAGAAATATTAGTGCTTGGTCCCCAGAGCCACATGTAGTTCTGCAGGACTCTTAACCCTGGCTCTGCACAGGGTGCCGCCTTCCCCACCATGGGACCAGAAGGACTAACGAGGTTTTCAGTGGAATTAAGCTTCCTGAAGAGCAAGCAGTTCCCAGACTTCATGCTTATGGATGGGCATTCATTCACAGAGATCTTTCACACCTAAAATGGGCAACTACATTCTGTTTCAGGCAAATACAATAAAAAAGCTATATTGATTCTGAGTCTTAGCAAAGCTCAGGCATAAGGGAGCTCCTGTTTTGGCTGCTCACTTGGTGTTTGTGGCATTTCTGACCGGTAAGTCAAGTATTTAGGTGGCTGGTCAATGGTTTGGCTGCCTACGGGAGGGACCTAGAGTGGAAATAGTGGCCTGAGGATGTAGACTCCTTTATACATCATCCCTGTCTTGATGGGAGAACATGTCTGCAAACTGCCAGGCACGCTTTGGCCTAATTAAATATTAATTGAGACAAAATGCCACAAACACAGGGGAGTTTTCAGTGATTGTTTCACCCCAGAGAACAAACTGACGCATGCTCGCTCCCACCATGCATGTCCTTCCTCCTTCCAGGATCACCTTGGTCAGCCACTTGTTCCTCATGACACACAGGGAAAGGTTGAGCTGGGCTCTTGCCTCATGGCTGCTTTGTCTCAGTGCATCAGTGCTTTTGTTTTATGTCACATAAGGGCATGATTATTGCATCCCACCCCTGCTCTGCGGACTCTGCCATTGAGTTGAGGTCTTCTCCTGGTGGGTCAGCTGCCAGACAGGACCTACAGCCCCTCTCTTGCTTCTGCATGTTGGCTCAGGCTGGGGTTTTGTTGCAGAACATTTGTCATTCCCAACACTCCCAGACATGAGCAATGCAACGGTGCTGCTGCCAGCAAACACAGCCCTCGAGAGGAGCTTTATGATATCAGCCCTGCTACTGCCGCTTCATTTCAGCCCCGTGGCTGCTGTCTCAGGAGCTGACCTCACCGTCCCTGATTCCGAGCTCAGAACATGGGTCACAGGGAATGTGACATCGCTGTGAAACCTTAGCAGCCTGGTGAGCACGTCCCGTGGGAATCCTGCCGTCAGCCTGTCCCTGTGCTCCCGAACCAACACCGTATGGCTGCCCATGAGGACCATGACCTGCCCTGGTGGGCTCAGCAGGCAGGTTTTAGCCAAAATAATGGTCAGTTCTTCCACAGACCTGGAAATATCAGTGGAACAACTGAGAGTCAGGCTTCTGAATTCCAGCCTCATTTCTCTTTTGAGATGAATATACATTTCTTGTGGAAGGCAGCAAACTGGATGTCCCATAGAATCATAGAATGATCAGAGTTGGGAGGGACTCCCAGAGGTCATCTAGTCCAACCCCCCTGCAAGAAGCAGGGACACCCCTAACTAGATCAGGTTGCTCAGGGCCTCATCCAACCTGGCCCTGAACGTCTCCAGGGATGGGGCATCCACCACCTCCCTGGGCAACCTGTTCCAGTGCTCCACCACTCTTACAGTAAAGAACTTTTTTCTGATATCCAATCTAAATCTCCCTCCCTCTATTTTAAAACCATCACCCCTTGTCCTGTCACAAAAGGCCCTACTAAACAGCCTCTCCCCATCTTTCTTGTAGGCCCCCTTGAGGTACTGGCAGACTGCTAGAAGGTCTCCCCAGAGCCTCCTCTTCTCCAGGCTCAACAGCCCCAACTCTCTCAGCCTGTCCTCATAGGAAGGGTGCTCCAGCCCCCTTATCATCTTTGTGGCCTCCTCTGGACCCTGTCCAACTGGTCCTATCTAACCTCCAGTCCAGTCTAATACACAGCCTGACCAGTCCTTTCTATTTCAGGACAGATACCAAAACCCCTCCTGACATGGAATATCTTACTCAGAGTGAAACTTTTCTACAACACCCTCTTTTGCTTTCTTTTCCTTCCATCATCCCTCCAAGCAAAGGAGTTTTATATCCCTGCTGAACCTCTCAGGCTTTCTTAACCCTTTGCATTTAGTGCTTCTGCTGTTCTTAATATTGAAATGTGCAACCCTGCCATGAACATGTGCCTTGGAGAGATGTACCAAAGCAGCGAACTGCATGGATAAATTGTGCATTAATGTCAAATCCAGGGCCCCAGACATTCTTTAGTGAGATGATTTTTAGTGGCTTTACTTTTCAGGCTGATTATTTAGCCATCTTCCCCAGAAAGTTGTCTCAGTGAAATGAGAACTCGCCCACATTAAGGATAAACTCACGGTTTCTTTCTCTTTTTTTTCAGGTTTGGAAAATGTCGAGTTGTCTCTGGTGGAGGATATGTGTGTGTTTTATTTTGTGTGTGTGGCATCCCTGCATATGTCTTGGATTGGTTCAGAAGCTGAAATAGCAAAACAAGGTTTTCTTTATTCAAAAATGGAGATGAAATGATCAAACAGCTCAGACAAGAGCTAAGTGTAATGCTGGGTTTTTTTACTGATTATTTAGTACATATCAATAACAATAATTATTATTCATATAGCTCTTTATGCTGTTGCTTTCCCCATCACTCCTGAGTCTTTCTGTATTTGTGAGACATTTTGATCACCCGTTCCTGTTTGTTTTCCACCCGTTGAGGATGCTTTAAATTCTCCTGCTGTGGTAAGCCAAAGAGAGTGGTTTGTGCAGTGCACCAGCAGAGCAGGAATCCAGATCCATGAGCAGGGGCAGCACTGGGGATGCTGCAGCAGCATGGCGCTAAGTTCACTCTCACCCTGCCTCAGTAGAGGTGTGAATTTCATAGGATCACGGAATGGTTCGGGCTGGAAGGGACCTTAAAGGTCATCCAGTTCCAACCCCCTGTCATGGGCAGGGACACCTCTCACCAGACCAGGCTGCTCAAGGCCCCGTCCAACCTGGCCTTGAACCCCTCCAGGGAGGGGGCAGCCACCACTTCCCTGGGCAACCTGTGCCAGGGCCTCACCAGCCTCAGAGTGAAGAATTATTTCCTAGTATCCAATATAAATCCACTCCCCTCCAATTTCAAATCATTCCCCCTTGTCCTATCACTACATGCCCTTCTAAAAGGTCCCTCCCCAGCTTTCTTGTAGGCTCCTTCAGCTACTGGAAGGTTGCTATAAAGCATCCCCAGAGACTTCTCTTCTCCAAGGTGAACAAGCCCAACTCTCAGCCTGTCTTCATAGAAGAGATAGTCCATCCCTCTAATCATCTTTGTGGCCCTTCTCTAGACCCATTACAAAAGTTCCATGTCCTTCATATGTTGGGGACTCCAGAACTGGACACAATACTCCAAGTGGGGTCTCGTGAGAGTGGAGTAGAGGAGGAGAATTACCTTCCTCAAACTGCTGGCCAATCTCCTTTTGAAGCAGCCCAGGATACAGCTGTCCTTCAGTGGCTGTGCGCATTGTTGGCTCATGGTGAGCTTCTCATCCAGCAGCACCCCTAAGTCCTTCTCTGCTGGGCTGCTCTCTATGTCATCATCTCCCAGCCTGTATTGATAACATGGATTGCCCCAACACAGGCACAGGACTTTGCACTTGGCCTTGTTGAACTTCATGAGGTTCACATGGGCCCACTTCTCCAGCTTGTCTGGGTCCCTTTAAATGACATCCCATAGATGGCTTATGCTGAGCTACCAGGGAGCATCCTTATGTTCTCTCAGATATCTCTGGTCACAGGGATGCTCTGAGCTTTGGGCTAGGTTTGCTAGGACTCATGAATACAGCATAGTGTGATGGACATGCTCTAGAAGGGGGACTCTGAGACCTAAGGGTTGGTTGTTGACAACAGAGGGCAGCTTCAGAGGAAATCCTGCAGAACAAAAGGTTGGGGGTAAGTAAAGGAAGGGACCATCTTAAATCTACGTCCTTTTGCAAATCTCAGCCATTTGAAGATGTAGAAACGCAGGGTGGAAGTAATGCTAAGAAACTGGTTTTGCTGCAAATACACAACTGAGTTAAGAAGTAGGAAAAAACCCACCAAATTAAAAGTTTTCAGGCTCTGTATTTTTGGATGAGGCTTTGCTGAGCTTTTTTTATTTTTTTCCCCTCTGAATTTGGCACAGTTAGCATGACAGAAGCTAAGATGATACATATGTTTTATAACAGTAGTGCACATTGTGAGTTTAAAATCAGTTTATCAATGTCTCTCCCCCTTTCTCTCTTTTCTCGTTCTGTGTATTTTCTCTTGTTCTTCATGAAGTTCTGCAGCCTCAGCTAAGGAACTAGATGTCTTTTTGTTGTGTGAACAGCTGTGACATTTTGGTTGGATGGGACCAGAATTCTTGCATTTCAAATGACCAGGAGAAATTGACAGCCAGATAGGTTTTGTTTGTGGTTTTTTTTTGGTTTTTTTTTTCCCTGCACGTATTTCTTTTCCCCTGCACATGGTCAAGGCTAATCCTGGCCTTGACCATAAGAGCATTCATTTAGAAGAAAATTTACCTTCAGAGAGGAATTACCAGAGCTAAGTCTAATTAGGAGGAGCAGAATGCCTAGCACAGCATACAGCACATTTGGATGTAATGGAGACTCTGAAGAACAATAGCTCCAGCTGCCCCGGGGGTGTTGGCCACGGCAGATGTGTTGACTGGATGTGTCATGGGGCAGAACAGCTACGTGCATTCAAATCCCCAAACATCCCATGGCTGAGAGTTTCACAGTATCCTATATTTCTACACTGATTTCTGGAAGAACGGCCGGGCAACCCAGGAGAGCTACAGGGCTGAGGTGAGATTATGCAGGGAGAAAATGAGGAGGGCTAAAGCCCCTATAGAACTCAATCTGACCACTGCTGTTAAAGACAACAGGAAACAATTCTATAGAAACATTAATAACAAAAGGAAGGCCNCCAAGCCACTCTCCCTTATTTACCGTAAGTCCTGGCAGATTGGGTGGTTCCTCTTGACTGGGAGCTGGTGCATGTGACACCCATCTACAAGAAGGGCCAGAAGGAGGACAGTGGGAACTACAGGCCTTTCAGCCTGACCTCAGTGCTGGGGAAGGTGATGGAACAAATCATCTTGAGTACCATCACACAGCACGTGCAGGATACCAGGCCATCACCTCAGTCAGCACAGGTTTATGAAGGGCAGATTGTGTTTGACCAACCGGATCTCCTTCTGTGACAAGGTGACCTGCTCAGTGGATGAGGGGAAGGCTGTGGATGTTGTCTACCTGGACTCCAGTAAAGCCTTTGACACTGTTCACCACAGCATCCTCCTGGAGAAACTGGCTGCTCATGGAGTAGGTGGGTACACTCTGCTGGGTTAAAAACCAGTGGGCTGGCTGGGCCCAGAGAGTTGTGGTGCATGGAGTTAAGTCCAGTAGGTGGTCACACATGGTGTTCCTCAGGGCTCGGTGCTGGGGTGGTTTAACATTTTTATCAATTTTCTGGATGAGGGGATCGAGTGCACCCTCAGTAAGTTTGCAGACAACACCAAATTTTGTGGGAATGCTGATCTGCTGGAATGCTCTGCAGAGGGACCTTACCTGACTGTATCATGGGCAGAGGCCAACCTGATGGGGTTCAAGTCCCAACACTGCATTTACAAAGGGAAGGTCTGACACTGCAGATGTGGGAAGGATTTCCCATGTGAGGCTTTAGCATCTTAAAAGTGAGCATTGTCCTGGTAAATCCAATGGTAAATCCAGTGTAAATCCAAATGCATGAGGCATAAACCGAGCAGTGGGACAGCCCAGCTTGGCATGTCAGCAAACTCTGGAACAGGATTAAAAAGGATGCAGCACTGTTTTAGGTTGTTGGCTGATGCTCACTTGGTGTTGTTCTACTGCCTTGCGTAAAGCTAAGTTGAATTACATCTACTGAATCCAAATCCATCTAATTTTTTCCCCTTGCTTCTTATGTTCGGGCTTGATGTATTATGTCTAGAAGCAAACAGTTAGAATAAGATGCATTTGTTGGATTGTATCTTTTCATTATCCAGACAGAAGGAAGAGGCAGTTGACAAAGTTTCAGCAGACGGTGCATAGTTGTTGTTTATGTTAAACAAAACGAGAATGTGCAGCATTCGGGTGTATAAACAGCATGACAGCAATAAGCATAAAACATAAGATTGGAAGCAGATTTCACTTTCAGGCCTTGGGGAGCAGATGGATCTGAGCTCATTGTGCATTTGTGTACAACTCAAAGACCTATAGAAACTCATTTATTCCCCATGCCGATGTGTTTTACAGGAGTCAAATGTAGCACGGCTGCAAATGGATGCAGCTCCATTGAACATAATGGGCTGGACCCAAGCACCTAGATCTGCTCCAACAACATTAAAAGGACAGTGAGCTGCTTTAGTCTTTCAGCCAGAGATTGCCTTGTCGTCTTAATGTTCAGGTGGCATAAAGATGAGGCAGCTCCTATTTGCATCTCCTCTGTGTGCCAGCTGGAGGGAGCTGAATGCAAGAGGAGGCACAGCTGGAGTAGGTTACTTTTGCTCAACTTGCACACTAGCTTGTTTCCTCCTAGTATCTTGTACATGTGATGGATAGGGATGTAAGAAGGCTTAAACTTTGCTCTTGATTGATCTTTTACTCCCTGAAACCCCCAGACTCCCAACCCAGGCCTTACACGAGGGTGAGGAGAGATGGAGGTGGAGATGTGGCTTGCTCAGGGGCGTTGAATCTGTTTGTACCTGTGTGGTGTGGGACTGGTGCTGTAAGACAGAGAAGTCAAACCCACCCTCTGTGCAATGATGGAGGCGAAGCCATCATTTCTCAGTTTCAGAGGGCCAACTGCATCGGTTCAAAGGCCACACTGATTTGGTACTTGCGGAGGCAGGACCGCATGGGCTGCCTATTATTTATGGCCTGGATTCTCCGGCGGATCTATGTCACTGAAATGAAGGACATAATGAGGGATTTCAGTCCCAAGCAGAGACTATCCAAGCAGGTGGGAAAGTGACAGGCTAGCATCCAGCCTTCAGAGCACAGACCAAAGCAAAACTGTTTTAAATAGCAACAATGGTCCTAATCTCCCGGTAGGATGGAGAGATGCAGATTGGTAAAGGGAAGAAAGGGCAGAAAATAGTAGCGAGAGAAAGTGTATGTATGCAAGAATCCCTTTCAGGATGCGTTAATGGGATGCAGTGAATAGGTAGAAGAGACCCTGGAGTGTGTTTAAAACTGGTTCCTGGTATAATATGAATGACTGTAAATGAAGCACCATACAAAAGAAATAATAAAAATACCTCACTGTAGTCAGTATCACCACTGGCTGTGTCTGTGTCTAACCACATCAGAGCTCATCATTAACTAAGAAGCAGAATAACGAGAGCAAACAAGACAGCGACTGTGAGGAAGAACATAAGGACCACAACGGGGCCCCAGTGAGGTTTCTCCTGCCACTGCTCCAAGAAATGGGGGCCAGGGAGGGAGAGAAAGCCCCCAGCTGACGTACAGCTCAGCAGAGACACCTCCGACGACGGCGTGGGTATGTGCTCACCTCCTCCGTTGCCAGCTCTCCTGCAACAATTCATCTGGAACAGCCACTCGCCTCCAAGTGAGGAGTTTTAATAAATGATCATCATGCACAAGCCGTGCATGTATGTGAGAGAGGATGGGGACGTGTATTTTTAAACGCCAAAACTCCCACCAGCCACAGTTTGAACACGGGCTGTATGATCTTCAAGGGAAGGAAGAAAATGTGTTGGTTTCCTCTAGAACTGGATCATTTGCTGCAAATTGGGCAGTAGACCTAGACCTGAGAAGAGTTATGGCAAATGTAGTCTGCAACACTTAGTAATTTCAGGGTGATGTTAGTTTTAGGATGGCCCATTAGACACCCTGTCCCAGGAGGAGTGTTTTGCACTTTCTAGAGGTCAGACTATCTCTGGACACCTCAGTCTGGATTGCCCCGACTCCAGCAGTTGAAAATGTAGATCTATATGATGGAGTTTACAATGGCCGACTGAAGATAACCTGTGCAACCCTTAGGAGAAGAAGGTTGAAGTCCTGCCTCCACTAGCATTAATGGAAAATGTGCCACTGACTTCAGTGGAGTGAGGACTTCCCTGGGCTGCCTGACTGTCCCCTCAGCTGGACATGGTCTCCAGGTAGGATCTGAAGCCATGCCAAATCCAGAGAAGCATACCCAGTCTCTCAATGTAACGACTCAGGCCAACCAGATTTATCCACCCTTTTTATCCCGCGTGTTTAACACTTTGCATGAGGTAAGCTTTGTTATGCTGAAGAAGGTAGCTTTGCTGAGTTTGGCTTTGTGTTAGTGCTGACTGGACAGACCTGGTCGATTCAGAATGGGCTATTACCATCCCTTTTGCTAGGGATGCCTAGCCCTTTATCCAGGGCTCGGATACCTAAAAAACGTGCTCTGATGATGTCAGTGTCATTAATGGGTCATCGATGCATATCCACACTAAGACATGAAGGCTCTTTCTACTCTTTATTAGGAGAATACACACATATTTGTGTAACCTTTATGTTGAAGGTCATGGTCTGTTTGTGTAGAAGTTGGTGTGGGTGCACTACAGCAACCATGAGCTCTGGACCTCTGGTCACCAGGGCTGGGCTTTGGTTGCCCAGCAGCTTTACAACTGTGAGGCTACTGCCTTTGGCTCAGCAGTATCACTGCAAGGGCAACTCAAGCGTCTTTTGAGGTTCTTGGTCTCTGGCTCCTTGGAGTAATTGGGGAAGTAGGAAGGGAGATAAAGAAACACATCCTACAGCCCCCTGAGCCTCTCCACTGAGCCCAGTGGGATGGAGGACAGTGAGATTGGAAAGAAGTTTATGGAAGGAAAGGGCAGACCATGATGACAGAAGTACAGACTTCACAAAAACATGCCATGTAGGTTTAACCTAAATACCCACCTGCTGCCCCGGCCTCTCATGGCCTCTGGGGACTTATTACTACAGCTAGAAGGTGGTTGTGCATGACAGGATTTAAAAAATGAGCATCAGAGAAAGCCTTCCCCGCGCCCTCAGCCTGACCTGCCATCCCTCAGCCCACAGTATGCGTGGCTGGTGATACCCCACATTTCTGCACGTCCCACCAAAATACCTGCATACCTCCAGCTGTGGTCAGAGCCTGTGAGGCAGGTTTCAGGTCAGCCTCTCAAAGCTACTCAGCTGTGGTCTGAGTGTTTGTTCATCCCAGCACTTGAGGGCTGTGTGAAGCTCTGGGTGACCAGAGTTTCCAGCTCTAAGCTTTCCCAAGTCCAGCCAAATAAAAAGCAAAGGTCAAAATTGGTTCTGCCTCATTTCTGCCGAGGAGGCACTTCATGACAAGTGCAAATACAGAAGTTCCTTTGACTCCTGGGTGGATAAACTCGGGAATCCAAAGGATGTTTGAGGACGAATTTTCAGAGGTTGGCACGTACGTACTGACTGTAAAATTACTTCATGGAGCCTGGCTGTGCATGCTAAATCCATATTTGCCTGCGCAAACAAGGTGCTTATGCATGCAGTTAGATGTTTTGCAGACACAAAGGCAAAGACGAGTTCAAGCCTGGCTTTCTCCATCTTTATGACTGTACTTAGCAGTACTCTTCCCTGGCCAGGAAAGCTTCCCTGGGACTGATGTTTAGGAGGAAGAGCTCATGCCATGGCCCCAGATGGAAAGGTTTTAAGCTCATAGCTTAGTTTCAGATAGACCGTTTTAATTGGGATGGTTCCCAATGCAAAGAATAATCACTCTTGAGTTTTAAATTACCCCAGAGGAAAGTCTCTTCGACTCAAATGGGGAAGGAAGGTGCCTGCAACATGAATTATCACTCCTTGTTTGATGCTGCAGCTTTGGCTACTGATGTCAGCAGGTAAAAGCTCATGGTGGCTCCTAAAAAATGCTCGAAAATACCCTCATTCCTGCCCCAGGGCAAATCTGAGGGCTGATGTCAGCGTTGTGAGATGATGCTGGGACCCACGGTCAGCTACAAGCCACGACAATACTGACTCATATCCAACTTCATATCACCAACAGTAGGTGAACAGTAAGTTCATTAAGTTCAACCCCTCTATGATTCTTGAGGAGAGATGAGCTTTAGGTTTCTTTATCCAGTGTGTTTTTCCCCTGCCAGAACCCTCCGGAACAGAGCTTAGGCAGGAGTGCGTGCAAACCAGACCTGTATTGGGTGTACCTGGACTGGAGGTTGTGCTCAGAGGTGGTGGAGATAGACCAGCTGTGCATGAGAGGAACAGAGTTATAGCAGTGCTGGGTTCTGCAGAATGTCCTTCCTGTTTCAGTGCATGAAATCTGACTGTGCTTTCTGCATATGGGGATTTACGCTGCGAAAGCAGATGGTTGCACCTCAGTGTCTGGATGCAGAGAGAAACCACACTGCTCTTGGGGAGAAAATAAAGGCCTAAATGTCCACAGGCTTTGAAAATAATTCTCTGAGTAAAGTGTGCTCCTAATCCTGCCTCTCCCATGGCATTCCTGCCTCCCCAAAGATCTTTGTCTCCTGCTTGGCTATCCAACACAGCTCAGTGAGAAAGCTCATGTTAGTTAATAATAGTGGCTTGGGGATAGAGATTACAACCAGTGCAACGTAAATAAGACATTTATTTTCAACAAATGGGATAGGGTGTCTGATCTGCCACGTTTGCATTTGGCACCTGCGGAAATTTAAGGCCTGATATTTGGTGTCCGGCGCGTCCGTAACGATGTGGGCTCATCACAACCCTAATTATAGCTCTTAGGCAGCTCACATGGGGTAGCATGAGGCATATTTATAGGTAATATTTATAAACAGACCCACGATCTTCCCAGGAAAAGGGCTCTTAAAGTGAGAAGCGATCACTCTGAGAGGCATCACGGGGAACGTCGCTGCACAAGCCCTTTCCCCTTCCCAGGCATGGGACTGTGCAGCATCGCTCCCCTGCAGCAGGGGAGTGCCAGTCTCCCCATCCTGCCCCTACCCTGGCATTAAAATCCCTGCTTGGGTACCCAAACTTATTTTGCTGCACTTTCTGGTTTCTTGCAGGGGAAAAGGGGATGTCTTAAAACCAGCACTTTCCCAGTGCCACCGAGGGCATGTGACAAACATGCCGCTGTATCTCAACAGGTCGCTGCAGTGTTCAGCCACAATCATGTGGCTTAATCACCTGACTGTACAAATGAGTTTCCCTTGACAAGATTCGATCCCTTTGGGCCCCTTGACTAATTACCTGCTATTGTGAGAGGCCCTGCTTGCTGGGAAAAGCAACTCTCGCCCCCCATCAATAGGAAAATTGAGAAATAAACACAAAAGTCTGGAGATCAGAGGGTGCTTATTTATTCTCCATATTTAGTGCCACATAAAGGGCTGTTAATTATGTTCCTCTTTCATGACAAAAGTAGCTTTTGCAAACAGTTTTCTTGTTTGTTCTCTCTTTTTTTTTCTTCTTATTTTTAAACAAAGGTACCTGTACTTTTTGTTTTCCTACTCACTCTGTAGCAAGTAGCAGCCTTGCAAGGAAAGACTGTCATGAAATTGTGTCACCTAGCCCTGTATGACCTGGGTTTCTGGAGTCCCTACAAAACAGAGGCTAGAGATGCTTGTCCCTTGCAGATCCCCTTGATTAGTCCTGCAGGTTGCTATGACCACAGAGGAGCTGCCTGACTTGTTTCTTGTACCCCCCCTGCATGGAGGTAAGGGCTGGTCGGACAGCGAGTGGCGTGTAGGAGTCAGGCCAGAGAAATGGTGCAATAAATGAACTGTGGAGGGAAAGGCTGTTAGTGTCTGCTTGCAACATCTGCGTGTGCATGGGCATCATTTTCACTGCATATGGGTGTCAGTGATGTTCAAGAAGCATTTGAGAAAGTAACTGAGAGTTGGCATCTCTTCAGAGGCTCCTTTCAGAGCTGAAGACCAGACGTCTTCAGAGGTTTATTCTGCTTGCCCCATGAACTCCTGGGTATGTGAATCTGCAAATGGAAGGTGACAGAGTATGGGGTTCTTTGGTCCTGCTGAGTGGTGGAGAGGGCATTGAGATACCAGTGCTTTCCCTGCCCTGCCCTTGGGTGCTGGCTGATTTACAGTCCCCTGTCAAAACAGTCACCTATAAACTTTAACCATGATCATCTTTTTTTACCTTTAATTTTTGGGGTTTTTTTTTTGAATATGCAGAAGACAGTCTCAAACTGTCCTAAATTAGCCTTGTTCTGACATGCTGTCTCACACCTCTGTGGTGTCAAATTCTTTTTTAGGTAGTGCTAGAAATCACAAAGATGAAAAGAGGGGATTCGTCTGACCTGCACCTTTTCTTAGAGCATCACACGGTTGTGGCTCACAAGCTGGTATAAACCAGCTCCCCTGGTGTCAGTCACTCTGTCCCAGCCTGGTCCTGCCCTGGGATGAACAGAAGGTCTTCTGCCCTTCTTGGGGAGAGGAGGCTTTTTTGGTATATCCTAGTAGGGATGCTCTATTTATAACTGATAATCCCCTGAGAAAATGATCAGGAGCCACCTGAGGTCATTTTCTATTCTTACTTTTTTTTTTCTGTTTTAAGCTCCACCTAGGATAATGAATCTGTTACAGGCATGGGCAGAAAAGCTGAAATCCAGTTGAAATGGGGCCCTGGTAAAATACAGTGGTGCACTGGGCCAAGGCTTCAGTCCTGGCTCACGTGGAGGGAAAACCCCAGAGAAAGCTGCACCTTTAGGGGTTCTCTTTGAAGGCACACAGTGGATCTATGCTTTTGAAATGCAGTTTCTTCTCCCCTTCCATTCTGATTTGGTCTTAATGAGAACCTTCCAAAGAGATTACTGCTCAGGAGACACCCATCTTTCAAAAGCAAGTTTTTCCCAGAAACAAATATACTTCAGTGAGAATTTTGAAGGGTGAGGATGATAGAAAATAAGAAAGGGACATGTGATACTGACTGCTGCCAACTAAGAAATAAGGTGTGTAAGACACTTGGCTTGGACCTGCAAGGATTACATTCAAGACTGCTCTGTGTTGTGAGGTGTCACGAGCCCAGCATCCTAACCTCTGGCTTTCTCAGTAGTTTGATGGAGAAGAGCAAGTCAGTCAACATTTCTTCGGTCTGTCTGACTTGTAAACAACTCCCTGCCCCATCATTCAGTGCAGACAGTTCGTTCCAAAGTTAAATGTTTGTATTTTCACCAGCCTCCTTCCCTTGAGCAGGGGGCTCTCGCTGTGTTCACGAGTTGCACTTGTTAAGACTTCTATCTTGACCAACCTGATGCAGATCCACTTCCAAACTTTCTCAGCTAGGCCCACTTTGAGAGAGAGATTTATCCTCCACAGATACTGCTGCATATCTCGGCAAGATCCGTCTGCAGCTGGCCTTGACCCATGGTGTCCAATTAAGCAATTCACACCTGTTCCAAGCTATGGGGTGGGTCATCCTTGGGTTCCTCATCCACAGGTTCATTTCCGAGCACTGCAGCAATCTTCATGTCCACAGGTCGAGAGGATGTGCACCTCCAGTGAGGGCACCCACCTCGCTGTTCCACACGACAGAGACCTTCCCTGTCCTTGACCTCTTGCACTCTTGCAACCGGGGTGAACAGTACCAGCACCTCTCTCTTGGAGACTTTTTGGCTGACTTTAAGGTCTCTTTCTGTGTATGTTTAATTTCTTGCCGCCAAAATTAATTTCCCCACTTGTAATTTTTTTTTCTACTGACTTTAACGAAGCTTTCTCAAGACTCCTGATCTTGATGACCTTTCTAAGAAGAAATACAAGTCAGCTTGTTCCCCCAGGCAGTTTTCCCTAATTTCTTACAGCTCTGTTGACAACACATTCCCACCTCCCTCTAATTTTGTCTGGATATGATGACTCCTCTCCTAGCTCTAGAGAGACTAATCAATATCAAGAGGAAAAACAGACGGTTTGGCTCCCTGCTGGGGAAGCAGTTTGTCCTGTTTAAGGAAAAATCTGGGGAGGGTCTGTTAGACACAAACCAGAGTGCATTACTGCCTTGCATAGGCTGACAACTCATGTCTACTGTTTTCCTTATGCTGATCCTTTTGAAATCTGCACCGACCACTAGCTCACCATTGGGGTTGCTTCTCACTTGACTGCTGAGATTCTTGTTGAGGACTATCCTACGACTTTTTTCTGTACTGTGGTGTAATTATACTTTTTGGGTTTGTTTTGTTTTTTTTTTTTTTTCAGCCAGAGAAAGTAGAAAGCATTTGGAGGTGGCCAACTGAAGCATTAGCTGAAGCTCAGGTCTTCAGACATACTCCCCTGTTGAAATCATCCCTAAAGAGCCCATGTAAATGACTTGCCAAGGGTCACCCAGAACACCTGTGGCAGTGACAACTGAACTTTGGTCTCCCAAGTCCCACACTAGTGCCCTAAACAGAGGATTTTCAGTAGTTTCTTCTGTAGGACTTGGAGAGAGGAGAATTAGGGATTTTCAAGAACAAAATCTCACTTCTTCAAACCTCTTTAAAGGCTGTGAAGCTAAATCTTTCTTGCACAACGGGACCAATATAAGCAGGGCAAAAATAGCAGTAACCTTCAACTCAGGTTGTTCTGCAATCGGAACAGCCTTTCCCTGCCCTCCCCCTTCCTTTTTTCCACTTCCATATTGAGGGCATATGAAAAACAACAAAGTCTCAAAGACTCTTCACAGGGTCTGCATTTCTGGCACTGCTCGAGCTACTGCAGAGGAACGACTTCTCTGTATTCAGATGACTCGCTGACTATGTCATAAGCCTGGTAAAACACTATTAAAAATAGTTATTTCTAATGACATGTTCCAGTGCAGTGGAGATTCCTGTGTACGCTAATTTGCTTTGAGGATTGCATCATCCCAAAGGAAGTGAAGCCAGAGAGATTTAGAACAAAAGTGGTCTGTCTCCAGGCTGAGCTGTGGTATTTGGCAGCGATACCACTCTCCACTGAGCCCAACGTGCTGTTTTAACACACTGCTCCCCTCCCTGTAATGTCACGCTGGAAGGATGGCATTTCTTGTCTCCCCATCCGTAAAAGATACTGGATGAGCTATTCGAGCTACCGGTGTCCTTGAGTGAGGTTATTAGTCCACATGTGATCTTGTGGTGTGAGTGTTACCGGGATTTCAGGGGGATTTTTCAGGAAGCAAAACGTTGAAATAGAGCCTCTCATTATTGAAGCAAAAGCCATTGAAAACTACTGATAAATTTGTTGTAGGACTGACATATTTATCCCTGTTTCTGTCGCAGTATTATGTTAGCTAGGGTCATAAGCTTTGGGGTGAATTGAGAAGCTTGGATGCCTGGGATGGATTTCTTTGCCCACCTCCAAGGTTCACGTGATGGAAATAATCCTAAGGCACACATTTTCATCCCAAAAGGCTGACACTCATCCCTCACTACTGGGAAGGGGCAGCTCTGGCTACTGGCTTTGCAATGGCTAGAGCTGGTGAAAGGGCTGACAGTAGAATCATAGAATTTTTAAGGCTGGAACTGACCCCTAAGATCATCCAGTCCAACCATTAACCTACCGCCACCAAGTCTACCCTTAGACCATTTCCTCAAGCACTTCATCTACCCGTCTTTTAAACCCCTCAAGAGATGGGGACTCAACCACCTCCCTGGGTAGACTGTTCCAGTGCTTGATGACTCTCTCAGTAAAGAAGTTCTTCCTAATATCTAACCTAAATTTTCCCTGGTGCAACTTGAGGCCATTACCTTGAGTTCTGTCGCCTGTTACTGGGGAGAAGAGACCAATCCCCACCTCACTGCAACCTCCTTTCAGGTAGTTGTAGAGAGCAATAAGGTCTCCCCTCAGTCTCCTCTTTTCCAAACTGAACACCCCCAGCTCCCTCAGCCTCCTCGTAGGGCCTGTTCTCCAGACCCTTCACCATCCTCGCTGCCCTTCTCTGGACACGCTCCAGAACCTCAACATCCTTCTTGAAGTGAAGGGCCCAAAACTGAACACAGTACTCGAGGTGAGGCCTCACCAGTGCAGAATACAGGGGGATTATCACCTCCCTGGTCCTGCTGGCCACACCGTTCCTGATACAGTATATTCTGGGTATCTGTGGAAGACAATGCCGGAAAGTTCCTACCCATTGAAGGTCTTTGGTCAGTTGTGCTGAAGGTTTGGCATGCCAGTACTTCATCTTCTCCTTCCTCTGTAAGGCCCTGAAATGCCAAGAGAGGAGCATCCAGCTCTTTCCTTCATCCGTTTATAAGAGTACCTTGATGGCTGCTTGTCTCCTAGGTAAAGTGTCAACATACTGGCTCTGCCGTAGGAAACGTGAACTGTGGCTGCATGAGTGTTGCAGCCAGATAAAGAATTGATTTTTCTTTTCCGCTGGTGTGAATGAGTGACTGGAGTAGAAGGAAAAGTGATTCCTTGGACCCAATGACAAGAAAATTTCTTTTCTTTGGAGATTGCAACTGTTGAAAGCGCTGCCTGTCAGACTTCAAGGAGCAGCTGGACAACACTCTCTGTCATAAGGTTTAATTTTCAGTAGTTCTGTGAGGGTTAGGGAGTGGGACTTGATGGTCCTTGTGGTTGTCTTCCAGCTTGAGATATTTTATGACTGTCATCAAACAAAACAAAAAACTAAAACCAAACAAAAATATACTGAAGAAATCAAACATTGGTACAAAGTAAAAAAAGAAAAAAAGGGTATTTTGGCTTTTATAATTCCACTTACTGACAAATCCACCATAAAATCACAGAAGCCTAAGAGAATCTGGATATAAAGTATGGATAAAATGTCCTAGGATTTGCATAGCACAAACCCTCTGGTTCTCTCCCTTGGAAGAAATGCAACTCCTAGAAACCTGGCAGGAGAATGGAGGACAAGCTGTCCCATAATGGACTATCCCCCTCAGGTTCCCAGGCACGTCCATGTTTTCTGTCTTAGCATGAGTAAGATTGTCAAAAGGCGATTCCTAAGCAATCTGCTGAAATGTAAAGCTGTTGTGATTATGTTATGCCTTCCCTCCCACCCCACAAAGTGGGTATTAATTAAATCGCATAACAATTCTGCCTGATATTTAAATGTTGTGCATGGATTATCTTCATAGTTCATTATCCATTCCTCCAGAGATCAAAAAGCATGGCTGTGACTCCGAGGAATATCTCAGTTAAAAAAAATGTATTCTTTTTGTCGTGCTGATCTGCTAACTACCTGTAATTGGAGGTACATCTGCCCACCACATCAGCTGGGGGCAGCTTCTGCCTCTGCAGCTCAGCCTTGTATGGGAGCTGCCTGATGAATTTATGCTCAGGTTCAAAGGACTTCAGTGGGATAACTGATCAATTCCAAGCAGGAGTCATTTAATCTGCTTTAGATACACTTTCGATGGCGAAGTTTAGAGGTGCTTAAGTTTAAAGTTGGTGATTTCAGGTTTCTTTTATGTTCACTGGAACAATCGTGCCGGGATCCTTTTACATTTTCTTGGTGGAGAAAAATGTCCCTTTCTAGAGGGTGGTTCTTCTGACCTCTCTTAGATGCTAATTTTAGGATGAGATCACTTCCCATCTTGACATCAGCTGTAAATGAGGCTGAAGGTGAATATGTCTCAGTTAGACTTTTGGATACTTAAATGAGAGAAGATAGGCTGCACCCTGCCATGCCCAGCCATGTGAGGTGGTCCATGGGACTCCTGTGTTCCCAGCTGGGGACAGGAACAGAACTTCCCATTCCCAGGCATGGGCTCTCAGCCAGTGCCTGTTTACTTAGGGGGTTTGTTTCCTGAGCTCAAGCTGTGGAACCCTTCTTGTTCCTTGATACCTGTGATGCTGGACATCTAAAACTGAGGATGAATTTTCAAGGTTGGTGGTGGGTGAAGGGGAGACCCTTTCATTTGGGAATGGAGCACATTGGATATACTGTTGTCGGATGACAATAAAATGGAGTTCATTGGGATACCTTTGCAGATTCAGTCTTCAGAGCATCTCATGCACCCCATGAGAGTCTGGCTGAGCTGAGAGCACAGTCTTGGAGGCTTCAGTCTCTCTCCTGCTCTGTAATACACACTTCAAGCGAAAGGGATCGTGCTCTTCACCTGCAAGAGTGAGAGGAGCCGAGGGGAAGGCAGGAGCTCAGCATGCTAACAAGCTGCGTGCCTTTGTTACTGAGGGAATAAAATCTCTTTGCACCTATTATTCCTTTCTGTGCCCATTTATAAGTGTTTCCACAATGCAAGTGGTGTTGTTCAGAGTTCTCTGTGTCTGACTTGTTTTTTAAATCTCTGTTATACTATTATCTGGAGCATATTAACCCCTAGGTGCTTAGGTTTTTAAATGTCTAAGAGATGCCAGAGGGAGGGAAAGGGGGAAAAAAAAATCTAATCCTGCTTTAAAAAGAGCCAGAAGGTGAAAAAGCAGAATAATCACTCTTTAACACAATTTGCTGTCACCTTCACCACAAGGTCCCTTTGCTCTGATACGTGGAATTAAGAGACAAACTCGGCTAAGTTGCTGCAATTCAAAAAGCACTCGCACACACACAAATAAATTGGTGCCCAGCAGTTCCCTGTGGTACGATTGTTGGAAGCACAAACCATTTTTAAACTGATACCAGAAATGAACTTTTATTTTCAATCATATTTACTGTAAATTAGAAATTGCTCAGTAAAATGCAATCTGTTAGGCAAAATGCATCCTGTCACTTTCAATTAACCAGCTAAAAGGTTGTTAATGAATAAATATTGACTTTTAGAGGAAATGCTTCTTAACCAGCTGCAGATCCATGTGTATGATATTTGACAAATGATCAATATGGAGCTGGTACGCTCCTGCTAACCTGGAGGTAACTGTTCAAAATGCCTAGGCACAGTGTTAAATGAGGAGTTGCACAGTGGCCCAGCTGTAGGGGTATAATAAAGAGATGCCGAGATATTGCAAAGCTGTCTTACCTTAATGCATCCAACTCCACTGACACCTCTAAAACTGAGCACCCAAGAGCGTAAATTTGGAGAGAGAAATCAGCCATTTAAGCCCCCTGCAACTTCCACTTGATTTTTCAAAGCCTTGAACACTAATGAGAGCTGAGACAGCTCAGCCCCTTTCCAAGCCAGACCTTTTTATCAGATACCAAAAATAAGCATGGAGGTGCTGTACGGATTGACTCTTTTGGCTTCTAAAAGTTTGTCTGACAACTGTGTCTGGAAAAACATCCCACGATGACATTGCAGGTCTGTACTGTCTGGTGTGCATGGTGACCCACCCTGGGCTCTTTGCTACTCCAGAACCAGCGAATCTTTGTGCCAGATGCTGTTGGGGACCATTGAGTCTCAAAATCCAGCAGAGCTAGTTGGGTCATAGCATCTGTGAGGGAAAGCAGGGCAGACCAGAGGGTACCATAGTGAAAGAGCATGACTGGGGTTCAAATCCTGGCCCCAGGTCACACTTTTGTGTCTGGTCTTATGGTTGTTCTAGTTCTCATTTGTATGTGAAAGAGGGATGTTAGTGGGACTGTTTAGCTGAGGGCTGTGAGTGGAAGGGTCCCTAGTAAGTCAGAAGTCTCTGGATCCCAAGTATGGAGTTGATTAGGCTTCAGTCACTTCATTATTAATGGCTGATGGGACATGCCATGAGAAGCAGTCTGCAGCACAGACTACAAAACTGCTTGTTTCACACAGCTTTTTGCAGGGAATAAAGCTGTACCTGCTGCAGGACACTGGTGGGAACATGGGTCTGGGAGAGGTGGGGATGGGGGAAGGCTTCCATGCTGAGGGAGGCTAATGGAGCTCCAGGGCTGTCAAGTGCACCCCATTACAACGTTTAGTTATATTTCCATGTCCTTCACACATGAAAATAAAGATTTCTTGCTTTAGTGCTCGAGCACTTCCAGGTGTTCCTACACTAAGAAAAGTACCTTTGAACCTATGGTTTCTAAAACCAGAGTGTTTTTCTCCATGTTGGTGTTTCAAGTGTTTTTCGTGCTTGAACGGAAACAATTGTCTCTGGCTCCCTGGGCTGAAGATGATCAAGATTATGAAGTACATAGGTGCTTTGCTACTTTGGCATCTAAATGGAAATGAGTCCATCAGCTGGGACTCCTCAGGACACCATCAGCAAGATTACTGTTTAAACTAAACCAGTTGCTGTGGGGGTTAAAAGGAGTCTTGTGGAGAGTTATTAGCCCTGCCTTAGATGGGCAGCATGGTCTTATTTCTAAATATCCTGCTGATCACTCTGATGTGTTTGATTGGTTTTGTTATGTGAGGGTTCAAAATCTATTCCAGTGGCCTCTGTGATACTTGTGACCCTGCAGTAGTAGAGGGCTGTGCCATCAGGAGGTTCCACACCAGTATGTGAAAGAACTTCACAGTGAGGGTGATGAAGCACTGGGACAGGCTGCCAAGGGGGGTTGTGGAGTCTCCTTCTCTGGAGACATTCAAGACCTGTCTGGATGCTGACGTGTGTGACCTGCTCTATGGAACCTGCTTTGGCAGGGGGTTGGACCCGTTGATCTCTCAAGGTCCCTTTCAACCCCTACAACTCTGTGGTTCTGTGATCTTGCCGTTTCAGATATATTTGCCTCTTTCTTTCTGCCTGTGTGATTTAGCTGGTTTACTTTTACCTTTGACCAGAACAAGCAGGGCCTGATATGTGCAGGCAATTCAGTAGTTGGATCACCTTCGGGATCTGTCTGACATTCAAGAGCATGTCAGGGAGGTGCTGTGCCCAATCTAACAAGCCCCATTTCTCAGCAGGTCTTTCTGGCACACTGGTGATGGTCCAGCTATGGCTTCTGGCTCTGAGATGTCTCATTCAGTGCTCACTGGAAGAATTCTCATTTACATCTCTTGCCTGTTGAAGGCAGGACCGTAGAGATTCCTTGCATGAAAAGGGCATTGGGATATAACTATAATTTTGATAGGCCAGGAATTCAGAGTATAGGTAAGTATTTGGAGGCTCTTTGTGAAAATTATGATAGATTCTTGTTGTTCACTGAAAGGAGGGCACATATATATATACCAGATTTATATGCAGAGTCAAATGCAAGGAACCCTGCCTTCCATGCAAGCGTATCACTAGATTTTTCTCCGACTGTAACACACAGCAAGAACTTGTGTGCAGTGATGCTCACTCTCTCCAGTTGGTTCTTGCAATAATTTCTGTGCCTCAGATGCACCTAGATTCCTCTCACATTCTCATTCAGGTGATAAGTAATGCAGCACAAATTATGGGAACGGGCACTGGGTGCATCAACAACAGTAAAAGCTAACGGCACTGCGCAGGGACCAATAAAGCTGAGATAAGAACTGCTGGGCTTTTCTCTTTTTCATTGGCAGTTAAATGTGATTTCTATTATCTCACTGTTTGCTTTAATGTTATATGGAACCTGTCAAAGCCCCATAGTCTTGCCGCTCACTGTTCCACTAGAAAGAAAAGACTCCGTAAATTACAGTACCTTTTGCTACTGAAAGGTGTGTAAAACTATTCTGTCTAATTCATGGTCCCCTTTATCATAAGTGATAGTGGAAATGCAGAAGATTAGCAAGGTCAGATGAGTTTGGGATATCAGGCCAAATCTGTAAATCTTCTGAGCTTACTGTATTCTCACTATTAACCCCAGGACTGCAGCAACCTCTATTCACCTCCTGTGTGCTCTGCCTCCAGTTCATCTTCTCCCATAAAGTCTCCTGCTTTGACAGCCTGCTGGGCAAAGCTACCAAAGCTGCAATAACACAATGTACACTAGAAAGGATGTGATTTATGGGATGGTAAGCCTTGTGAACTTGGCCTGTTTCCTCATGCCCTTCTGAAGACAAGGATGGGAGACAGGTATGTTGAAGAACGATTGAGAAGGTCATTACCTGTTCAAAATGTCTAAGTAATTATTTCAGGTACAGTGTCATGCTAACATCACTACATTGTTCCTCTTCAGGAGCTCTTGAACATCTGCATAACACACCAGCCTTGCATGGTGCATAGGAGCTGACACACACCTCAGGGCACTTCAAGGTGGCAGAAACTTCTTTAGTTGCCTTTGTTCTACTTGTAGGAAGAAACTTTGTTATTAACCTTTGCCCAGTAACACCACTTATTAACCAGGCTGGACTATCATTCTCTTGTCTCTGTTGTTCTCAGCACAACTCAGCTTCTGCCTTCTTACCCAGCACCATTGACTTAGAGGATGGATTTCATAACACACTTGAATCCTTGCTGGGGGCCCTAAGTTTCCTCTCTGGAGATGTACTGTGGGCAGGGGGAGGAGGGGAGGGGGTGCTGTGAAAGAACCAGAGTGGGACTTGAGTGTATAAGGGATTCACGATGTAGGAAGGAGACTCAATCTCTTTGGTAAGGCTCCAAATCTTCAATATGATCGGATTTCTTCAGCTGGCTGTTTGTAGAGTGATTGAAATATCAGGCATCTAGTAAAAACCTCCCAGGACACATTGCTCATCCTTTGCTAAATCCTCAAGCCCCTGGTGTTGTTATCAACACAAGGTTGCAACATTACTACTTAGCATTTATGTTGTGGAATAGATCCGGAACACTTGGGCCATGTTGTGTTATATACTGTGAAATAAGGAGGTTGCATCTCTTACCTCAGGGGAATTTGTATGATATGCAAGGCAGTAAGACATGGAAAGGTGGCTGGCTTGGAAAGGAGAACCTCCATGGCAATCCATCTCTGGGCTCTCTCCTCAGCTCACTACACCAGCAGAACAACCTTCAGAAATGTGGAACTTTATGGGAATTACTGCAGGCAACAGGAGGGAAGCCAGCAGGTCAGCTTTGGTTCTGGGACAAAACAGAAGGATCCTAGGAGATAAGATAAAGAACACTGAAAGAAATTACCAAAGGAATGAAGGATAAAGTGCCCCATGATTACTCCAAAATGGTGAATACCTTTTCATAGCCTACTCCTGCCTCGACTGTTACTCTCCTACCATTGCAATCTCACAGATTCACAGAATCACAGAATTGTAATAGTCAGAAGGGACCTTGAGAGAGCACCAAGTCCAACCCTGCCAAAGCAGGCTCCCTAGAGCAGGTCACACAGGTCGGCATCCAGTTGGGTCTTGAATATCTCCAGAGAATGAGACTCCACAACTCCCTTGGGCACCTTGTTCCAGTGCTCCATCACCCTCACCATGAAGAAGTTCTTTCTCACATCAGTGTGGAACCTCCTGTGGTCCAACTTGTGGTCATTGCCCTTTGTCCTGTCCCCACAGGCCACTGAAAAGAGGTTGGCCATCTCCCTTTGTCTCCCACCCTTCAGATATTTATAAACATTGATGAGATCCCCTCTCAGTCTTCTCTAGGCTGAACAGCCCCAGCTCACTCAGCCTTTCCTCATAGGGCTGATGCTTCAGACCCTTAATCATCCTCGTGGCGTCTGCTGGACTCTCTCCAGGAGATCCCTGTCTGTTTTATACCAGGGAGCCTAGAACTGGGCACAGGACTCCAGGTGAGGCCTGACCAGGACAGAGTAGAGGGGTAGGATCACCTCCTCACCTGAGCCAATAGCTGATTGTTTGGGTCTTTGCGTGAGGATCATCAATGTCCCACAGAGTCTGGTGGTGCCCAAATCTACATGCAGCTGGGCTAGTCAGGATCTAGTGACTCCTCCCATCTGGAAAAGAGGCGGCAACTTGCACCCTGGACCCAGATCTGGGAAGTAAAGGGGAGAAGTGTAGGATATGTGAGTCAGATCTTACCAGAACCAGGTGGAGGTTGATAAAGTCCTGCATAGTTAACACCTCTTTGTGTATGGGGGAAGGGCATGCAGAGTATCTGATTTCAGAGCTGGAAAAAAAAAAAGGTAAGCGTTGAGCTGGCAAACATGTGCAAGGAGGGAGAGCCAGAACTTCACATTCACAGTTGCCTGTGCACCTGGTGAAGAACACTGTGAGTAGCAGGGCAGGATTAAAGGGAATCCATTCCCTGTGCTCACAGCAGGAAAGGACAGCAGTCTTGTCATCCTCTCAGGAGTTTCTTTTCAGACGCACTCTGAAATAAGAGAGGACAGTGATTAAGTCCCTTCCCTTGGAGCTTGCCTTTCTGGGACAAATGACCGAAAAAAAAGAAGGGGAAATGTAAACAAGTACTAAACAGGCAGATCAGTCCCCCAGATTTTATCAGGCTCTGGGGCTGTTGCTTGGCTTGGCTGTGGAAGGGGATTGCTTTTCTGTGTTTCTGTGCTTACTTCTGTTTGCATTAACCTTTCTGCAGCCTCCTCCTGTCTTTATCTCTACACCCATCACTGTTCTCCTGGTGCCTGAGCTTGCAGTGAGGTGAAAGTTTTGATGTCAGAGTAGGACTTTTGCTGTTACGACTTCCTCTCCAAATGGATTTGGGGATGATGTCTGATTATTCAGAACAGCTTTTGAGTCCATTCTGAAGTTGGGTAGTGAGGTCAGAGTCTGCTCCTGTAAAGGACACAAGCAAGATAGCTGCCAAGAGGTGCTTTAGCACCCAAGGCCAGCCTACGGGTGCAGGCAACACTGCGTCTTTTAAACATTTCAGACACATCCTGCTACCTCACAAGTATGTTCTGTTGCATTATGTCAGCAGCTGACATGACATGAGGTAATTGGATTTGATATGACATAATCCAGCCATAACACAACATGTGATAGATGAAAGGACTTTCCCTGAGGCAAGCAGAAAACAGCTGGTACTGTACAACACCTGCAAAAAAAGGAAGGTTTTTAATCATCTCTTCCTGCCTGGCTGGGGTGGCAAGTTGTTCAGTCTGTGCACATCCCTAATTGAAAACTCTAAATGATTAATTGTTTTTTAAAATGCTGTAGCACATTTTATTGAGTTAGAAACAAGTGAAAGTTTCTGTAAATTCATATCAGTCATCCACACAAAAAAAGAAAAATCAGGCTCAGGTCTACAATATGTGAGATATGAGTTGTGATATGCTTCAAGTTCTTCTGATCTAAAATACTTTCTGCTCATTCTTGATATGTGCATGTGCTTCAGCAAACTTCTGTTTTGCTGCTAAGGGAAAGAGTGATGGGCAGATACCCATTTAGATCTTATCTAAAGATCTTATCTTATTCCCCAAGGTTTTGGGGAAGAGCTGTTTATGAGGGCAGGGAGCATTAAGATGAGGGGTAATGGTTTTAAGCCAGAAAAAGGCAGATTTAGGTTGAATATTAGGAAAAATATTCTTCACTATCAGGGTGTTAGATCACTGGAACAGGTTGCTCATATAGATGGTGGAGGCCCCATACCTGGAGATATTCAAGGTCAGGCTTGATGGGGCTCTGAGCAACCTGATCTAGTGAAGATGTCCCTGCTCGCTGCAGGGGGTTGGACTAGATGGCCTTTGAAGGTCTCTTCCAAACTAACACATTCTATGGTTCTATGATTCTTGTGGTGTATCCTTCTGTTCTGCCAAGACCAATGACCACTATGTGGCCAGAGTCAGCTGTATCAGGGATGTAGCTTGGAAGTGTCACAACTGAACTCCACATCTGTTCCTTGGAGACAGACTGTTCAGACTTTCCCTGAATGGAAAGAGAAAAACCATGAACAGAAGGTTGTTCATGGTTTAGGAAAGTGTTTTGGTACCTTCATTTCTGGATGAAGACGTACTGTGAAGAGAGCTGGAAGGGTCAGGGGAAGACTTGCTTTAGATACTGTAAAAAGGACCTAATCCTAAAGGGACCCGTCCCCCATCTGCTTTGATTCAGGTTACTGTCATTCAGCCGTTTTACAGGCTTCCCTTTCAACATTGCTTTCTGGTATGCTGTCACCTCTTCATTCACTGCAAGTGTTTCAGAAAGGTGTGAAAAAAAGTAGTGGTAGTAAATCCTGACAAATATAGGGATGGGAAGGAGAGGGTGTCATTTCCAATGTACATGTCCTAATTCCTCTTGGCTTTGATGTATAGCTCGTGTCTTAAAGAGTTTAGCACAGATTGTCTTTGTGTATGTGGCACTCACAATTTGATGACCACACTCCTTATTTTTTGAGGTGTAGCATGTGAAGGCTCACGTTACATCATCTGGCTGTCAAAGAGATTAAATGCTCCTTTTTATCTCATTTCAAGCCCAGCCGTACCCCCAAGTATTTTTGTCCTGGGGACAACCAAACAAAAATTGCAGATAAGACAGCAGTGCTTATGGTGTCCAAAGCTCTGGTTCACTTAGAGGGAGCAGGACTTTCCCTCTATTGCCACTGCTAATACCAACACCCTTACAGTCCCTCATTCTTCCCTGTCCTCTCTGCAGCAGTAGTTTGGGGTCTGCTGGACTTCTTGAGTTCTTTTGCAAGCAGAAGCATCTTGACTACAAAAATGAGGCATGCCACTTATGATGATGATCTCCAAATAAGAGGTGATTTTGTATTCCTGTCAAACGCTCTGATGTAGTTTCCTCTTGCTGGTGTTTCTGAGTGCTCCTGCCAAGTGTTGCCATCCCAGCAGATGCCCTAGTAAGCAAAGGCAAACCGTGTTTCAGTGCTGGCCTTCAACGTCCTTCGACTGGGGTTAGAAGAGATGCTGAGTGTTGTTCTAAGCTGTTTCCTTTGTGATACCTTTAGTATAAATCTCTGCCCCCTTTCTTAAAAGCCAGCTCAGCCACATGAAGCCACATGAACTAGGCTTTATTTTATGAGGCTCATTATTTTTATATTGATGTTCATTTTCTGAGAATAGTGTGAAAGCTAAATGCATACAGCCCCCTAGACATTTTAACAAAATCATATTTCAGTTGCAGTATTGATTGTCTATCTATAAAGCAATATATGGCCAGGAGTTAATGTTAACAGTGCACTATGTTAACTGAAGTAATGTAGTGAAAAACAAAAATGAGAGTGGAGCTTGCTTTACTTTTTGCTGCAGTGTGACACCTCCAGCTGAGCTTTATTGCTTCTCCCGAGTGTTAGGTAATCACAGAGATGACCTATAGCAGTTTCCCTTAATGGATGATAAGCAAAATCAGCCAGAGTTCATAGTTGCTAGTATGGGGGTGGCACATAAACAATCCTCCTTTCATTGTGTTTACACACATTTTGTTTCCGTCCTTTGAGCAAGAAGCTGTTGGGTGCAGGTTCAATGTTAAAGTGATGCCTACACTTGGTTACTACTGCACACTCCCGTGGTCTTGAAACTGTTTGTGCTTTGCTGCAAATGGGTGGAATTTTTATAGGAGCTATATTTTTTCAATTATTTTCTCCCAGGAAATGAGGCTTTAAGGATAAAACCAGGCAATTGTTCAGGCTGAAGAGCCTTTCTTTTATGGTTTGTGCAGATATGCAAAATGAGATGGAGGACCTTGATCTACATTATCTCCATCTGAGTAGGGTGGATCAGCTCCCGTTTTCAGCATTCAGCACCATCCCAGCAGATCCATAATCAGGCAGATTTTCTAGGTGCATTATTTATTTCCCAACTTTTCCTTTAAAGGGTTGAGTATTTTATTTCCATATATTTATGTATGGAATGCTGATAAGTAGAAGAACATAGTGATCTGGCCAAAATCACATTGTTCCACCAGAGATGCAAACCTAAAATCTCTCTCATGTAAAAGACTGTGAGGGACAGCAACCAGTGATCTAGTCTGTCCCTCAATCTCTGTGTCCCTTCAATTCAAACAAAAACTTTTCCATCTTGTTTTTAAAATCTTCCAGTGATGATAATTTCAAAGATTACCTCAGCACTTGCTGAATTAGGAAGTTACTGTGTTGACAAAACTAAAAGCCCCTTAATTCAATCTAGCCTGTGATTCCATCTCCTACCCACTGTGGTCATGGTGAAAAATCTGTTTTTCTTTGCAGCTGCTTTTTATGTGTTTGAAACTACCATGGTGCCACTTTTCCATACTCTTTGTTGTTGTTTTCCCTGTTCTTGTTTTGTGCAAATTATGTTTTTTGGCTTTCTGGTAATGGTCTGGATTTTGTTCTCTNTCCCCAGTAAAGCCTTTACCAGCAGCAAACAGAGCAGAAGGCTTTCTTCACACGTCTCAAACATGATGGTGCTCTTTGCATGCCTCAGCATGGTGTTTGCTGTTTTCAGCATAACCCTGTTGATGCACATCTATCTGCTGATCCACTCCAGCCCTTAAGTCCTTCTCTGCAGAGCTGCCACCCAGTCTGTTGTTCCTGGCTTTTAGTCCTGCAGTTGTTGTTCCGCTCTGATCTTGATATTCGTTAAGGACAAAAGCTCATTTGCATCCTATTTTTTTCAGACCACTTCTATCTTTTGCCAGGATGATTTTCAACTGTAGCCCTGTGTTTTCTGGCATGCTGGTAGCCCCTCCCTCTGTGGTGGTGTGTGTGAATATGTAAACGTAAAGGTTACGCTGTCACCCAAATTGAGAAGTAAAATATTTCATAGTGTGACATCCCAGTCAGAACCTTGAAGAATTTTTCTTGATATATACCTCTTTCTTGCTAGTGAGCTGCTGATTAATACTCTACAAATACATATTTTATTCCCAGATAGTTTTGCATACTCCAATAGCAGTTTCACCTAGACTGTATTTCTGTACTTTGATATGAAGAGATATAAACTGATGAAGCTGAGGTATGATCTCTTCTGCTGCTCTTCTATTCCCCCACCAAAGTGCAACAGATTGGTTTAGAAATTATTTGATCTTAAAATAATCCAAACTTGAATATTGTTCAGTGTTCCTGGGTTTCTCTTAGATATTTACAAAGAATTTAATCCTTTGTGCATGTATTTTTGAAGAAATTGAAGTTAAATTGCCTTTTCTACGCTTTCTGTCCTTCCCCCTATGATGGCTGTTTTCCATTTCCCTGTATTCACCACCATCCTTCAGGAGATCCAGATGAGCCCTACCAAAGGCTCTGAGCCTGCTTCTGAAATGCCATGCTTTCTTAGCCCTTTTGTCTCTTCTTGGTCCTCCAGAGCTGAGCTGCTGGATCCTCATCTCCTGCTGGCCAAACCCTTGGGAGATGCATAGGGCAGATATTCTGGATCAGTGTCCTAAACACAGAGATGAATGTCTCACTTTATGGCTGCAACACTTCTCAGCAGCCAGGAAACTTTAATTTATTGTGTCTCTGGAGAAATGGAGAAGGTGCTGACCTTCTCTATTCCAGTTGCTGAAAGGCATCAGCTTTTCCTGATTAATCCAGAGATCCCCCAAGCCAAGGAAAAGCCATTTGACAGTCACTCAGTGCCCTTTCCTGGGAGGAGAAGCTTCAGCTTCCAGTCCCTCCTGCTCCAGGGAATTTTTTTTTTGTCATTTAATGTGATATTTTATGCATTTTTTGATATGTAAAGTGGATAATTAAACCACATTAAATCTCTTCATAGACCCTCATTCAAGTTTAACATTAATTTGGCTGAGCTTAATTTACTTTGTAAACTGAATTAGCGACACTTTAATTCTGAATGAGAGTGTGCATAAAAGAGCCTAATGTGGATTAAATAATCCAAATTAACTTAAAGTGTGAACAGAAAATGAATTAATTTTCCTGAGTGTCCCCATGTAGGTGCAATCCATCAATCATCCTCTGTTGTGACTGCTTATCCCACGCAGGTGAGGACTCAGCTCCAGTGGTTCTCTCCCTCTTTGCTACATGGACCTCCTGATAATCCATCTGGGTGATGACCAGATCCTGCCAGAGCACTGGTGGTGAGCTGGATTGGTGCAGGGAGGGTTTGTCAACAGGAAAGGGTGTGAGTGTGCAGTGCATGTAGGCAATGCAAGAAGCTCTCAACCAGGAGTTGAATGACGAAGGGAGCAAGAAACAACATCTTCTGACCATTAAAAGGGAAATGAAAAAGCTCTTTGCTTTACACTGTTGCCCTTTGCTTTAGCTGCCAATCCTGACTTACACTGACAAGAAGGACTGGTCTTGGGACTCCTGAATGTAAAGTATTCCTACAGGACACCATCCATTACTCGTGCTGCTTAAGCACTAATAATCCCATTGAGCGCTCTTTCACTTGTACCTTGTTGCTAATGCCTCGTACACCAGCTTTCACATGCATCCCCCCTCATCAGGAGCTCTGGGGAGAACACTAAAATCAACCACAGATTACTCAGGCTTGCTGAGTGTGCTCTGCAGACCAGAGAGCGCATCCCCAGCTCAGTGCGTGTGCACAACGCCCGTTCACATTAATGGGAGTTATGTGCTTATTCCTCCAATGACTGACATCGTGTTTCATCATTTATGGTACTAAAATGACCTATGAATTGTATAGGTCAAGAGAAAATGCCAATACACCAGAGTGGTGCTATGGTTACATGTAGACTGGAGATCTCTTTTACACCGTGATGGTGCCTGGCCTAGGGCATCTTTGTTCTCTCTCTCTCTGCTAATAGGACAAGTTCTGGATAGTATTACAGTGTTTTCCACATGGAATTGAAATAAGACAAAATTTAACCTCCAAAATGCTTTGAAAACCCCATAGAATAGATTTATGCCAACCCTATGTGAAAGGGAATCGGCCCTATGGCAACAATCGGCAGTTGTACATGCCAGGGAAGAAGAGTCGTTGCTGCAAAGGAGATTAATTAGGAGTAATGGGATAAATTTGAGTGGGTGGGGGAGTTTAGTTTGAGTATTAGGTCACAGTTTATGCTGTTGCATTTCTCAGCCTCTAGAACAGTATCTAAGAGGGGAAATCTTGTCACTTTGGGAATTCAAACATGTACAGAGCTGGAAGCTTCTGAAGGGACTTTGTCTCAGTTGTAATGGGGTAGGATGAGAGTGAGTCCTCCAGCAGCTCTGTGAAATCTCCTCCTTGGTGAAGGGGACATAGGTAACAGAGCTGCCCCACAGAGCAGGTGTGAATATATCTATACTGTAAGCAAGTGGAATAAATGTTAGTGACCAGCTTCTCCCTTTTCTTTGAGGTGTTGTGGCTTCATTGGCTCTGGAAGGTGGTCAGAAAGAGAGCAATCCTCATGGCTGCAACCAAGGTGCAAATGGTGAGAAGACTACTTTTTGCAAGTCTTGAAAGGCAGTATAAGAGGAGGACTTGGTGAATCTGCTCTTATGTTACTCCTGCAGCTGTAACTGCATGGATCCACAGTTGGGACTTGCGCCTCATAGTGCCTACACATGGTTTTATTTTTGTCTTGAGTCTGGAGCATCCACCTGTCCTATTGACCAGGGAGACACATATACTGGGTGGAGACCTGAATGTTGTCCTTGTATGTCTAACAAGGCACACAGCCAAGCAAGCCTGAGCCCAGCCTCAGGCAGGGTGATGGTGTGGATATACCAGATATGTCTTATTATATGCATACACATACATCCAATTATAACTGTGCAATGGTTCATTTTCTCGGGCAGATCCCAATTTGTGTCTCCTTCCACATCATCTCTACAGCTCTAGACATAGCTCTGAACAATCTTCTATTCTATCAGTGGACAAAATTGGTGAATTCTTTAGTGCTGCTCCCTAAACATCCTTTAATCTAATTTCCATTGTGTTCACATAAGTTCATTTTTCTCCCTGACATACTCTATTGGGTCACTAGTCTCATGGGTGTGAACTTCTAAGTCTCAAAGCACCCATAACTGTTGGGACTGTGTTGTCATGGTGGTATGTGTGAGTTTGTGGATTCCTGGCATATACCATCCAGGCTGCCTTTTGCTGGGCTCTTGTTAGGGCTCTTCTAGTGGTAGTACCTGAGAAGAATGTGCAACAGCTACTCTATTCAAAACCTTAAAGACCACAGGGGTTATGATAACCAATCCTGGCCTCCTACACAGAGGTCCTGTCTCTGCAGGAGGTCACTAGAACAGGAAAGCATCATCCTACACTATCAGTACCTGACAGATCCGTCCCTCTTCACTCAGCCTCCCCTCCCACCCATGGTGACCTGTCTGCAAGGTCTGACAGCCTGCTCAACCTTTCAGCCAGGTGAAGGGTTCGAATCATGGTGGTACTTTGCCTTTGGAGTGACAGAGCATTTATTTATAGTTAATGGTATTTTTTGACCTTCCTCATCTCCTTTCTGCTCTTTTAAGTCTACTTTAATCTCATTACATAAGAAAGTAAGAGCCTTAGAGGGAGAATCTGTACCCAAGCAGGCCAGCTCAGATAAAGCTCTAAGCACTGTAGGGTGAAAAACCACTCGGGATCTGGTTACCAGCTACATGGGAATTAACGGGAGTGAAGATGCGACCTGGCAGCCAAGTGACAAAAACACTTAGAAGAAGGCTGATTCCTCTGCTTCCTTTTTTGGTTTAACCAGACTTTTTATGTTTCATCTCTAGGGGATTGCTGAAGGTTGGGTTGGCCCATGGCAAAATTTGCAGCAGGTCTAATGCTTGCTCAGTGTTTACAGGAGGAATGGCAGCTCTGCTTCAGTCAGGTTCCTTCCCTGCCCTGAAACAGGAGACCATCCATTCCCACGTAACAAGCTGAGGTGGTGGGGATGAACTGGGAACACAGGGGAGAAATCTTTGTGCTCTTTGTACTTGAGAACTGAGTGCACTGTAAAGAGTTTGGGGTTATATGCTCATAGCTTAATGGGAAATCCCCTGTCATTGGGGTTATGGGAGTTTCTACTTGGGTGTAAGCACAGGAGGCAGAAGTCCCAGGATGCCCGTTTCAGCTCTTCTCTCAGCGGCAGAGTAGGATCTATAGTCTCAGAGCACTGGGCTTATTCCAGATGGGTGCAGTAAATAACCCTCTCGGCATAACTCCCCAAACTCATGTTTCTTTTCTCCTCTATTCTGGCAAGCCTTCCTGGGACAGTATCACCTCTGGTCTTAAATTTAGCCTCTCAGCGACACTTGCTAAGAGCAGAAGCATTTAATCTCCCATCCTGCGTCCAGGCTGATGCGTCACTTTTTATTGTCTATATATATCTGTAATTATTAACTTGCAGCAACATTTCATTGGCCAATAAATGTTACTTATGGTATATTTGGTAGCTTTATGAAATGTAATTAGTGCTAGAATGGTATGAGGTACTCAGGAGCTCCTGCACCGGCAGATGAACCTTTTATCAGCTGTGGGCATTTAATTCACTTTAACAGAAAAGACATAACCAAATAACAATATTGCATCCTTGGACTGGCCTAGTTTCATCTTGTTTGCCTGCCTGACTGCTGTGTTTCTACGGTTTCCTTATATGATTTTTTAGCTCCCACAGGCTTGTAGTAAATTGATCATTGTTAGTTCTGAGATTCAAATTTCCCTTTATACCATCCACAGACCATTTATTATGGCTGATCATATTTCACTGGGACCTCAGAACCTCTACCAATTTTAGAGCTCCTTGCTTAAGGCTCAAAGAAGTGCAGAGCAGATAAAATTGGGAAAATGCTGTTACCAAAGCTTTCAAAAGAGGCTCTTTTTTCATTTTGCCAATCGAAATAATACATATACCATTTTTTATTAAACCAAATAATGTTTTTCTTCAAGTTATCTGGCCAAAATAAATATCCCTAAATGCCATTTTATATGAATCAAAGCTTCCCTGACAGCTTGGAGGAATGCAATTTGTTTTGAGTAATTTTTCCAGAACATAAAGGGCTCAGAGACCAGCAACTTACCAAAACAGTGCATTTTTTTAGAAAACTTGCAGAAGATGTTTAAGACCCAAATTCAGGCTGAGAAAACCAACATATGTTCCTGCACCCCCAAGAAGACTTTAGTCCCTAAGAGAGAAGCTGTTCCTGGGTGAGATGCACTTTGGCTCCATTCCACTTTATGCAATCAAATACTCAAAGGAGCAGGGCTGTTTGGGTCTATCACCTTCAAAAGTGGAGCTCCTGGATGCTTACAAGGATGTTCACTTGCCTAAAGAACACAAGAAAAGCTGAGAGATGCCCATCTGAACTGCAGAGGCTGCAGGTCCAATTTTCCCATCACTCTGGTTTGATTTCTGCTTTTATGGCAAGTTAAGGTGAGGCAGAGGGAGATCAAGTCCAGGCACAACGAGGAGGTGCAGAACACTCCTCTAAAACTGTCCTGCTTTTCATGAGCTTTTGCATAGCACTTGTCATGTGGTATCTGAGCACTTTGCACATCTGAAAGCTAACAGGGGTCTTTCTTCTGTTATGAATGTCTCAGCATAGTCTGTTTTGACATGTGGGACAGCTCATGACAGCTATGGATGTGGGTCACCACACCAGAACCTGGCTCTGGGGTCCTTCATCTTACCAATAAGGCCATGGCCACTTGCAGGTGTGAAGTCTCCCTCACTGTGAGGTCCCAGTGGTGAACATGACCTACTTGCATGGATGAATCATGCAAACCTCTCCTGATTCCTCCTTAACAGGAATCCTATTCTTCAAGGATAGTTTAATTTCCAAAAAGACACTAAGCTTTGTCCTGAGTGTCGGTCTCTCCAGTCTTACTTATAGAATCATATGCCATAGAAACATTTAGGTTGGAAAAGACCATAAACCTAACACTGACAAGCCCTCCACTAAACTGTGTCTTTAAGCACCACATCTACATGTCTTTAAAATACCTTCAGGGATGGTGATTCCACCACTTCCCTGGGCAGACTCTTCCAGCACTTGATAACCCTTTTGGTGAAGAAATGTCTCCTAATATCCAATCTAAACATCCCCTGGCACAACTTTAGGTCATATCCTCTTGTCCTATTGCTTGTTACTTGGGAGAAGAGACCAACACCCACCCAGCTACAAGTTTCTTTCAGAGAGCTGTAGAGAGTGATCAGGTCTCCCCCAGCCTCCTTGTCTCCAGGCTAAACAACCCCAGTTCCCTCATCAGACGTGTGCTCGAGACTCTTCGCCAAGTTCATAGCTCTTCTTTGGACAAAATCCAGCACCTGAATGTCTTTCTTTGTGATAAAGCTTTGTTTCTCACACACAACAATCTTCCCAGTAAGACCTGTGTAGCTGGGGGAAGCATCTCAGGGGGCTTAAAGCATCGCTAGCTAAAATCCACAGGCGTGTGCTAATCTAGGTAAAAAGGGAAAATAAAATGCTTGTGATCTGACTGTATTTGGCTGGGAACTAACACAGAGAGCACTTGGACATGCTGCTGTTAAGAAGCCTTTTGGAGCTGCCAGCACCTGGTACAGGGTTAGTGTCACGTTGTGGGACTGGTCTTGATGCAGGCGGACAAAGCTGGCGGGAGGGGAAATTTGCTTGTCATCCATTGGATTAGACCTGATTTATGGCTTCTCTCATTGACTTCAGAAATCTCACAGTGGCAAGCTGCATTGTCTTAACTTTGCATTTGTAGATTATCCACACTGCAGAGTTATAAATCCTTCTGAGCACAGCGTGCTTCCAAGGCCTAATTATATTGTCAGTGATAGGGTCTGGAGCGGGAGTGTATGTGCTACAATGCTCTGCTGGCCCTGAGTTCAGGAGGCATTCATAGAGGCATTTTATCAGTCAATTTCATGAGACATTAATTAATGAGATACTTCAATTAGATCATTTCTGTCACTAGGAAGGAATTATTCTTCATGGTCAAGATTACATCATCTTAATTAGTCCCTCTCCAAGTAATTTGCTTCTTTTCAAGCCCTGAAGAAGGGTACATTCATTATAGATAATTAATATTCAAGTTAATTGACTGTACCCTACAATTCATGGAGCCCCTTTGAAGCAGATTTTCTAGTTAGGCATCAGGAAGGGCTGTTAAAGTTGCACTGTGTGGTTCTATGTAAGACTTCCCAATAATCCAGGGCACCAAATTGTAACTATCAGCCCCAGGCTTGCCTTAGCCACTCCAGTTAATATTCACAAATAAAGTGCCCTTTCTGAGCAACTACTGTATAGGCACAAAAGTTGAGACCAGAAGGTTAGGCTAAATCTCTTGTATTTATGTACACACTATGCAGGGAATCTTTTTTTTTTTTTGTTAATACACACATTCTTCACAGCTAAACTGCTTTGATTTGACTATTTCAGTTTTAAAAGGGAATTTTTATAACAAGCCAATCAGGAATAGCAAATACTTGAAGCTCAGATGCTATGTTAGTTTATTCTCTCCGAAGAAAGGTCATGCAATATTAATGTTGCCTCTTTTAATGTTGTCAACAATTCACAGAAACCCCTGTATCCCACTCAGAGTAGCAACTTTAATGGAAATGTTCTGTATCATATACTTGTTGCATAAATTTTCTTTCCTAGTATGAGTGCTTAAGTTGTTACAGTTTACTTCAGACATTAGGAAAAAGTTCTTCACCAAAAGAGCTGTCGGGGTGTGGAACAGGCTGCCAGGGAGGTGGTGGAGTCCCCACCCCTGGGTATATTTAACAGATGGATAGATGAGGTGCTCAGGGACATGGTTTAGAAGAGGACAGGGATAGCTGGACTCCATGATCTTAATGGTCTTGTCCAACCTTGAGATTCTGTGATCTGTGACTTAAGTCGGCACATGTTTTTTCTCTGTTCTGGTTCAGACAATAGCAGTTATATTTGAAAAGGCAGCCTGCCCTAAAATCTCAGAAGCTGCAAACAAAAACAGAAGTCAGTGTTTCTGAAAGTAGCTATTTAAGAAAAGAAGTTGATAGCACTCACATGTTAGCAAACTTAGAAGCATCAAGTCTGGAATAAACAGCTCCAACTCCCACTGAAGCCAGGGAATTGTGCCGGCTGAGCTTGCATCAGGGCTAAATCTGCCTAATTGCTAGTGCAATATTGCTGCTCTTCATTTTTATGCAGATTGCTGAACCTGTCTGATCCAAGCAGAGCTTCTGAGGAAAGGAGATGCAGTTCATACACGTGCAAGCTTTTGTTTTTAATAACAAAACTTCCCCTTTGACTTGAACTTTAAATAGTAGAACCAGGCACATAATGCAGATAGCGTCACTGAATATGTGCCCAGATTTTTGCATTTTATAGCTCTTCCTGTCTTTATGCCACATATTAGTTTCCTCTGAATAGTCTTTCAAAGAAATTAAATGGCAGGAATGTTAGTGAACGCAGCGAGATATAAACAAACACTGAATATTCAAAGTGACTATTTTTATTCCCAGCAGAAACCTAATTTTAAGATCAGATTTTCTCCAACAGCGGAGAAGAAATATTAGTATGAGTACAACAGCGTTTGTGTGCTGTACTATTACAGGAGCACTGCTAGAAGCTTGCCAGGAGTAGGATGCTGTTGAGTGAGTACACACAACGTGAGACTTGGGGCAAATCCTTATGGGAGAAGGTTTTTGGCTGGTGTGGCCAATCTGCTGCCTGGCATAGCGTGACTGCCTGGGGAAAGAAGTGCTATCACACTGTTCCCCCAGGGTCTGTTTGAGTAGATTAGAAGCAGGGACAGACACACTCCAGGAGCTGGAGAGTTGAATTTAGGGATAATGATGTGGAGGTCCTCTCTCTGCTTGCATTGCTCTTCCTGTCCTTCAGAACCTCCTCCGGCCACTCTGCCAACCTCACTGCAGGAGGCAAGCACCAGCCCCACAGAGGCCATGCAAGGCAGGGAATTGGTGTGCTTGGAGGGCTGGTGGGAGGTTCCCTCTCTCCTGAAATAGCTCCCATCTCATATTCTATGTTTGCCCTCAGCAGCAATGGCTTTGCTGACTGGCCATAAGTCAAGAGAGGTCCTCCTCCCCCTCTACTCCACCCTGGTGAGACTTCACCTGGAGTATTGTGTCCAGTTCTGGGACCCTCAGTTCCAGAAGGACATAGAACTCCTTGAGCGGCTACCAAGATGATTAAGGGAGTGGAACATCTTCCTTATGAGGACAGGCTGAGGGAGCTGGGTCTCTTCAGCTTGGAGGAGATTGAGGGGTGACCTCATTAATGTTTATAAATATATAAAGGGCGAGTGTCAGGAGGATGGAGCCAGGCTCTTCTCAGTGATGACCAGTGATAGAACAAGGGGAAATGGTTCCAAACTGGAACATAGAAAGTTCCATCTTACGATAAGGAGGAACTTTTTCACTGTGAGGGTGACAGATCACTGGGACAGTCTTCCCAGAGAGGTTGTGGAGTCTCCTTTGGAGACATTCAAAGCCAATCTGGATATGTTCCTGTGTGATCTACTCTAGATGATCCTGCTCGGGCAGGGAGGTTGGACTGAGTAATCTTTTGAGGTCTCTTCCAGCTCCTAATATTCTGTGACTGTCTGGGGCTCTGGACTAAACAAATCTCTTTGCTGAGATGTCGTCCGTTGTGAATGTGCAATGGAAGAAATCCTGAGGAGCGTTGGGGGTTTTGATCACAGGGCAGTCTACTCACCACCTGGCCTGATGGCTATGATGAGTGTCACCTGCCTCCAAGAGGGAATGGGCCCATGAGCTGGCAGGCCTCATTGACGGGGCTTTAAACTAGGCAGGAAGGCTCACTAGGGTGAAGCACGTAGCCCGTGGCAACACTAGGTCCAGTGTGGGAAGAGCTGACCAGGGTGGAGAAGAACTTGGGGATTCTGTTGGTCTAGGAGATTGTGAGGAAATACCTCTCAAGTGTCCTACAGTATCTGGTGGAGACTCTTCAGAGGAGGTAATATTACTGATCCCCCTCTAAAACCTTTGCATTTTTCTCAGGGAAGCAGTGGGGGAAAACTTCAGATTCTTCACAGAGGTTTGAGGGAAGGCTCCTCTGGAAAGGTAGGGAGTCAGAAAGCACAGCTGAAGTGCCTTTATACCAACAAGCAGGAGGAGTTGGAAACCCTGATGTCCTTAGAAAATTATCATCTAGTTGCTGTCACGGAAACATGGTGGGATGATTCCTGTAGTTGGAATACCCCTGTAGAGGCATATTGCCTTTTTAGAAGGGATAGACAAGGTAGGAAGGGTGGGGGAGTTGCCCTCTATATTGACAGTGGATAGACTGGGAGAAGCTCCCTCTGAAAAGTGGTCAGGAGCAGGTTGAAAGCTCGTGGGTCAGAATTAGGGGTGGAACTAATGATGGACACCTGGTGATACAGGCCTATTACAGGCCACCTGATCAAGGGGAACCTGCTGATGAGGCCTTTTTCCTTCAGCTGCTGGAGGCTTCATGCTTGCAGGCACTCATCTGGACGGGGGATTTCAACTATCCAGTATCTGCTTGGAAAATCATATGTCAAGCTGCAAGACTCCTGGAGTCCATAGATGATAACTTTGTGGTTCAGGTATTGGACAGACTGACCGGAGGTGGAGTGCTGCTGGTGCTCACCAATGTGTGATAGATCATAAAAGGTGTTAGGATTTGAGGCAGCCTGGGCTTCAGTGACCACGTGCTAGTGCAGTTTGTGATCTCAAGGAATGTGGGCCTGGCAAAGAGCGGGATCAGGACTCCAAACTTCAGGAAGGAAAACTCATCTAGACAACTCCCCCCCTGCAGTGAGCAGGGACATCTTCACTAGATCAGGTTGCTCACAGCTCCATCAAGCCTGACCTTGAATATCTCCAGGAGTGGTGCCTCCAGCACCTCTCTGAGAAACCTGTTCCTGTGATCCACCATCCTCATATTGGAGAACTATTTCCTAATATCCAACCTAAATCTATCTTTTTCTAGTTAAAACCATTACCCCTCATCCTATTGCTACATGCTATTGTGAACAGTTTTTCCCCAGAATCCCAGGTAATGAATGATTTTGGAGACTGTGTTCTGTATTTGGCCAGTTAGTGTAGAAATGTTTTTTAAAAAAAAAAAAGTTCATAAACTTCAGTTAGGAAATACTTGATTGAGAGGTTATTCAGCCAGCTTGAATGAACATCCTGCCACTTGCTCAGTGCCTCTGTCTAATTCTGTTTTCTGTGATTGATTATCCATGAGCAATTTTCGGGAGCTTGCCCAATTTGTTTTTATTGCTACTTAGGCCAATGAAAAGCAATCGTCTAAAACTTCTTCTGTCTCTCCCTTCTCCATCCACATCCCTTTTCTCTGGATGACTCACACAACTCCTAACCCCGTCCCCTGCATTGTTTCTGCATTTGACCTGCTGATATATATTTTTCTGAGTTTTTATGCCCCATGGAAGACACCTGATCCCTTTTGCTGTTGGTTTTAGAATCCATTAGAATTGACATTTTTGAGGCCCAAACCAGATCTGTGTTCTCGTCTCCTGCTCCGAGAGTACAGGCACAGAGTGCGGTGAGCACACAGAGGCAAAGGCCTGTGCTTCTTCAACTGTAATTTTGAAAGGGTTCCTTTATTGATCTGGGGATAGAACAATGCTAAAAAAGCATTTCTGATTGTGTTAGGAGCTCACCCGCCAGGCTGCCTGACGCCACGGCCGGGGACACATTTGCTCTTTCAGCTCTGGAGCTGGCAGCGCTCTCTGCATAATAACTATAAAAGGTTTAGTTTATGGGGATCACTGCAATATTTTTGTGCCTCTGGAGCAGCCAATTTTAGGATCTCTAATTGCTCTGCAAAGGTGTAAAATCTACCGAAGAAGATCAGCAGCATTAACCCTATTTTGGCACTGGGTAATTTAAGGTCCAGAGAGACAGAGTGTCCACACTGGAGATGCTGAACACGCACGCTGTGATTTGAAGACCGGAGGAGTTGTGGGTATTTGATGTCTGAAAAGCAAGGATCCCATCAGGGATTTGTTTAAAGGTAAATAGAAGAATAAATGGGAAGTCTTGACTCCGAGTCCTCTCCTCTGATCACTGAATCCCATTAAAGGGTAACTTGTTTAATCATCCAATATCTGTATAATACCAGCCTGAAGCTCAGAAAAAGCTCCCTAGTATTTCAATGGGTATGTTTCTCATCCTGGGAAAAGTGCTCTTTAAAAACCACTCCCATTATTCCCATTATCTGTGCTTTAATGTTTAAACTGGGCCCTTCTGAGTGGCAGCTGACTTGGGCACATTTAGGTCACTTACTATTCCTCCAGGAACATCTGATGGAGAATTTTGCAAGAGTACACCATCATTCCCAGTAGCCCAGAAGGTTTTCCTTGCACTCAATTTTCTTGTGCCTTGGTTTCTATCCCCAGACCTTTATTGATGCCTTCAGGACCTGACTGACTCCAAATTAGGAAGGAAATGCCCTGAGACAGAGAGCACTCATCAGTGCACCCTGCGTACTGAATAATTATGGTGAAAAGCCACCTCCATTGGCAGAGGTGAGAAAAATCATGGAAAAAAGATAATGGAGTCCATTGGAGCAAAAAATCCATTTCAGTGCAGGTCTCTTAGAGCTGGGGGAGCTGTCTTTGGTGAGAAAATAACAAATTGCACAATTTAAACTACATGCTTCCTTGCAGAGAGGTCCGTGGACTGTGGAAAACCAGGTAGGTGCTGGTTTTGGACAGCTGGAATCCAGGGTCTCACAGTCCTGCCAAGACAAACTGGAAGTCTGAAAGTGGTTTGGGATGGGAGCATCTTCCTGCCATGATGGTTTGCCAGATGGAGGGCAAGAGGCAGAAATCAGAATTTACTGAAGTGACCGATTGACTCTGGCACCATGAGGCAAGTTAATCACAGATTATGCTGTAACCTTGCCATCAGGCAACTTCACTGAATATCTTAATGTTAAGTGCACCCAGCATAGCTGTGTGGTGGGTTTTCCTATTTATTTTTAATAATCTCCAGCTTTTCCCGATAAAACTTCTTTTAATTAGGGATATCCTATCTATTTGGACATTTTCCCATCGTTCTAGCATCTGGTGTTTTCTTTGTAGGTAGGAACCATTGCTGGCACTCACAGAAAGATGTTTTTTCCTGGTCTCTGATGAAGCTTAGAGAAGAGCGGTCATGCCCCAAATCTGCAGTCAGAGCATTTCCATATGGTGCTTTGAGCCTGACAGGCTACAGACAAAGGGAAAAGGGAAGTGCTCCCTGAGCTCAGCTGTGGGGACTGAGGTGACAACCTGATGGGACCTTTCCAATGAGGACTGAAAATATCCATCATCTTTATTCTGGATAAATTCTTTTCAAGCTTTTTTTTTTTCCCCTCCATCTTCTCTTTTTGCCTCTTCTCTCTTTCATCCTCTCCTTTTTATTTTCAATTTCAGCCACTTGATCTTCAGATATTTTTGAAAAGGCTAGGAAAAAGGAGACAGAAATGAAGCTGACATAAGGGAAATTGAAATGTGGGGAAAAAACACACTACAGTTTATTCCAGATCTTGTTTAATGAAAAATAATTAGAAAATTTCAAAACACTCTGCAAACTGCGATGCCATTTTCTTTTTATTCACAATGGAAAAGACCCTTGAAGCTTTGGTTTCCTATGATAAAAGCAAGTAACATTTACCTTTTTTTAAATCACATTTTTTCCCATTTAATAATGTGAAGGGTTTTTCCATCTGAAGAAGACAAAATATTCAGAGCTCTGCATTCTAACTCTTCTTGTCCTGCTCCCCAATTTGGTGGACATTTCCCTCTCCATCTTCCCTGGGTGAGCCCAGAGCTAAAGCCATTGCTTGAAGCTACTGGTTAGGTGGTGCTGACATGCAAGAAGACAACTTGTGTCTGTGCCCTGTTCTCCAACACAAGGAAGAGGTGATGGACTTGTCAAGTTGGGTCTTTTCAGTTTGGAAAGTGGATTACTTTGAGGGAACAAATTAGAAGGCACCAAAATCAGGGATGAAAAGGAGGAAACAAAGAGGGAGCAATTTTTCACCTCTCCTCAAAATGAAAGACCCACCTTTACCCAATGCAATTATCAGGTGAAACAAACAAGGTGGCATTTTCCACCTAAAACATCTATAGAACTTGTTGTCACTGGATGCTGCAAGGACCAGAAGTTTTAAGTGTACTTGAAAAAGGGCTGAACAACCATGAAGGATAGCAGTACTGGTGGCTATTTGACATGATAATTCACCCCAAACTTTTGGCTTGGAGAGCTGTCAGCTCTCTCTGCCAACTGACAGAAGCTGGAGGGATGAAGCAGGTTACAATGTGGTTTACACAATATTTCTCCTCATCCAGTGATAGGACAGATCTTTCATGTGTTGGAGTTTGGTAGGTTTTCTATACCAACATGCCATTTCCCAGCCCAGTTCCACTTGGATTCTGTTAATTAAAAATTTCAGGATGAATTAACTGAGTCAGTAGGTAAATCTAAACCACTGAGTAAAGACAAAGATTTCCCTCTGTGATATCTGCCCCAACCTCTGTCTGTGCACCAAACTCTGCGGCAAGAAAAGCCTTTTCATTGACCTTTCTGAAGTCTTGGATGAAATATTTTATTTTCTGATTATTTTCTTTTTTTCACCTGTGATGAGTCTGAAACTTTTGGATCAGAACCTCTTCAAAGACCTAGATGTCATCCACTGTAAGTACAAAGTCTAGTATCATGAAGCTTTAACCTCCTTGAGGTCTCTAGAATCTAAGTAAATAATTATAATTTCCTTAAAATACAGCAATTAGGTCTTTATAAATACCTTCAGGTAAAGTAGAGCTTGTAATAAAACTAGTCTTTGGTCTTACACTTAGTGAGTGATGAGAAAAGTTCTCACTTTGATGCCATATTTCCCTACTTTCTCCTTTGAATAAAGTTGAAAATATCTGAGTGATATACAAGGGCTGCTTCCTGTGATGTTTTGTTGTTTTGCAAGTGGTGGAGTATTTTTAAAGGGATCTAAGTTGAGAACCCCAGGAGTGCATTGATTAAACAGAACTAAATATATCAATATCCATGTCAAAGTAGAGGTGTTGTTTTGTTACTGGAGACCACAGGCAAAAGAGGGTGTGTAAGTTTTTCACATGGAGAAGATTAATAATGGCATTTGTTCATTCAGGAAAAAGAAGACAAAATTTGCCCCTGAGAAAGTTGTTTTCCTACATATGAATAATCTCAAAGTGCTATTGTGCTTGTCTGCCTTTGTATATGGTTATTATTCAGCAGCACCATGTCAGGTTTGGTTGTACATTGCCATTTGGAAGCCATTTGAAAGATCAGGGTATGATATTTTGGAGGTTGGTGGGGCTGGAATGGAGGAAATGATCTTCTGTAAATATGAACAATGAGGGAATAACCCATATTTTCTGTTCTGACAAGCATGTAACTTGCACAGTATGAATTCTTTTAAAAATAATAAAAAAAAGTCTGGTAGACAATTTGGATTCAAATAATGTTTTCTAGAAGAAGCTGCCTGCTGGCAGTGTGTGTCAGTCCTCTGCGTGTTGACAAGGCCAAAAGCAGAGTTAGGAGGCCCTCTGAAGTTGACTGAAGTCAGTGTCAACATAGCTGGGATTTCTTCCAACCAAAAGCCATGCAACCAGCATGAAATGTTTGTCAGGCTGTAGAGAGGAACAACTATGTGAGCTACCAAAATATTTAACTGAGAGTCTCAGAGAAACATTGGGTTTCTACTAAAAGATACTGTGGTGGTTTTGAAAACCAATGTTCTATCCAGAAACTTCCTTGAGTTTCCACTTTACAAAGATATCATTGGGAGGTCAGTGAACAGTTGCAAAGTGTTTAATGTTCAGGCAACAGGGGACCTGTGCTATTCAGAGGCTGGAGGCCAACTCTAGATGGATTTGGGGCATCCAGTTCCAGTCCTTAAATTTGCAACCCAAGCTTCTGCTAGGTCCTGCTGTGCTAAAGTCTGTGCCCACCTAGTTTCTGCCCTGAATGTATTCTCTATGAATAAATAAACCCCCTATGATTGGAGAATAACTCTACCACCATGCTTCTCCTAGGGAAGGATGAATGAATGAAGACCTAAATCAGGCTCCACATCAGTGATGGCTCTGACCTGACAACAGTCTGTGCAAGGAAAGTCTTCAAAGGTACAAGAGAGGTGGAAGGAATGAGCAACTGGGCATGGTTTAATGCTTCATGTGAGGGGTTAAATGTACTCCTACCATAAAGCATCTCTGTCTTGGCATTGTTGGGTGCTGTCTCACACTGGTGCCTGAAGGAGTACAATTCCTTCATCAAATGGCTGTTTTTGAACCATCTGGCACGTGCTTACCAATTTCAGTCAGTAGGTTAAATATGATACGTGAACTCTTTTGCTCATTTGAATCATGGAATTTCTTCTGAGTATTTTTAGTATCAAGTACAGACAGTCCTGAAAGCAGAGACCCCCTCCACCTCTGCCACAGGGGAGTTGGCTAACTAGCAAGTGAATCTTTCGATTAAGTACGAGAATTTGAGCAGATGAGATGGAAACTTCCCAAAGATCCTGTGGTTTGGCTCTTTGGACAGTGTCTTGGGATACAAGAAAACATGCCCACATCTCTGTAGGCAGCAGCAGATCACTCACAACAAGCAGCATTGGTCCTTACTGGGCTCTAGTTACTGTCATGCCTCCTCTCTCCTGCTGAGAAAGAGATGGGTAAGAGGAGTGACCTTATTTAGATTTCCACAGGAGGGGCTGAGAGCACGACATCAGGAGAGGTATCATTCTGTGGCACAGTGTAAGCCACTGGGCTCTGATGTCTCTTCCCACCAGGCCCTGTGTGCTCCAAGGGTGGTTGTCCTGGATTCTGCTCTGCAAGGCTCCTGTTCCACAAGTTCTTCTCCAGGTCTGAGGAGCCTCGGGCACCTCATTCTTGTATGGAATGCTTTGGTGAATGTTGGTTTTGTGAGGACCAGTACTTCAGAGACAGTATCCCATTTTGAATGGCAGTGCAAAGTTCATAGAAAATCAGAGCTGATCTGTGATGGTATTGATTCCTGCCATTTTAGTGATGCTAAATTGCTCCCTCTGTCACTCAAAGACAGATGCTACCACAATCACATACCACGGGCATCACATTTTTCCTAACTCCCCCAGAACTCATGTTAGAGTCCTTGGTGTCCACTACCTGCCCAATAAATTGATTCTTCTCCAACTCCCCTGCTATCCTAATGTTTCAAAGGAGTCAAAAAATGAGGCTGTTGAACAAGAGTGACTAACTATGACTTTACTCCTCTGTGGTGATACATAGCAGCTCTGGTGAACACACAGACTGCAGTACCTCTGTGGTATGTCCTTAAAGTGGAGATTGGGCTAATGGTTTTGAAACAGTAGAAATGAAGCTCCACCTATAAAGCCAAGATGAACTCAACACAAGCAAATTGATGAGGACACTAAAGATAGCTCTCCCACTCTTGAGAAAATGCCTGTGTTCTGCTGTGCTCACAATTGCTTACAGTTTCAGCTTTATTTCTCATCCAAAGGGCAGCTGCTTGATAAGACCTTGGTTGGGAGCCAGTTTCTGGCTCTGTAAAGTTGTATTAAATACCCACTGAGGCCATCACAAGGAATCTTTGCAATGGCCTCAGTGGGTGTTTAATTGAGAGTAAGAGAAGACATGAATTTTAAAGAGGTAACATTCTGTAGAACAAGAGACTTATATGAAGCAATTTCTACTTGTTTTGCCACCTAGCTAAAAGATGCATGGATCATTAGAGCACATGCTTCCTCAGCATCTGGGATAGTGATCTACTATGGCTTTGATGATGATTATCTACAGAGCCTAACCATGGAAGCCAGGATAGCTGATGAACTTATGAGCCCAAAGATTCAAGATTCAAGAGGATTCAAGGCTAGAAAAGAAAATGAGGTTGTCTGTTCTGTTCTCATGAAAACACACAGTAGAATATGTCATTTAGCGATGCCTGCACTGAGCCCAAATTCTTATGTCAGATTAGAGCATCTCTGTCAATTCAAAATCACTATCACTCCTTGTCTCCGATGCTCTTAACTGGAAGTCCCACCTTGTTTGAGAATTACAGGAGTGCAACAGCAACTGTTGGGTCTATAAATAGACAAATACACTATCAAATGTTCTTTGACAATGATATTAATTGAGACCTTTGCCCCTTGGCATAGGAAGAAGAGGGAAGGTGATATCTACAGTGACCAGAGCTAGCAATAAATGCTGGATTTTCACTGGCTAATTTGTAGGACCCGTGGAGTGCTGAGGAGTGGAGCAAACGTTTTGACCCTGCCAGGTTTGAAGCCAGTTCTGTTCAATAGGCTACAATGAAAATATTTTTGAAGGATTTTCCTTCCTATTGTTTGGTGTTAAATGAAAGAAAAGGAAAAAGAGAGGGAGTAAAATCAAGAATAGGAAAAAGATCAGAGAAAAACATTGGCATGGAACTCACTAAATTTTTTCTTTTTTAGGGGGGAAGAAGGCAGAGGGGAAATAATCCCTTCCCTCAAAGATTTTGGGGAGAAAAAAACCCTGCTGTGCTTGCTAAAATTCCCTTCCAGCTCCTATTGTCAGTGTTAATTGGTGATAGCCCCCATCACACAGAAGCACTGTGGAGGTAAAATGAAAGGAAATATGTAAGGGGGTGTGTGTGAGTAAGAGGCTGCTGTATCATGTGAATGAGAGTCACAACAATGGCCCAGAATAAGCTAATATATATAAATGAAAATATCAGCTTGATCCTTTGCTGGACTTTTTGATGCTTTGAAAGTTCACGTTAATTCCAGCTGCGTGGGTCCCTTTATTAATCAAATGGTCAAGGCAAGCTCCATGTGCAGAACCAGCTCTGCTAGTAAACGATGAAAGCACCATGTTGACATCCTCATTCTAAGCTCCACAGTCACCTTCAGGGCCTGCATTCAGGGTGAATTACTTTGGCTTCAGTGAACTTAAAGAATCCCAGGCTTCTTTCAATAGATTTTAAATCCTTCAGTGCTGTTCACCTAAGAAATGAGAAGGTCTCTTGCTGACACCCTTCTTGATGTTCCTGATAGTAAAAAAACTTTAGAGCCAAGTAGGTAGATCTAATTATTTCAAAGGGTTCCCAGCTGCACTGCTTCTTAGCTATCCCTTTCATCATCTATTTAATTAGAAAAGGCTTTGTTTTATTTATTTTTACACGGTATGTGGTAGAATTTTATTTTAGACTCCTAATAGCTCATGGTTTGTCTGTGTGCTAGAGACTGCAACGCGTGTTTCTCTTGTACTTGGGTAGAGTTTGGACCAGGTGTTGACATTGTTGTGGACAGCTGGACAAGCATGAATAGCTTTGGTGACATAAGAGGATTTTTGCTTTGTGACTGACATGAGCATCTGCACAGAGCAGCTTTGTCCTCTGTGTGCACTGGTAAGGCCTGAATATAAAAGCTTTGGAGATCTTTGCAGTTACACTCTCTGTCTCCAAAAGCCACCTCTGATAAATATGCAAATGTTCATATTTATCACTGCAGTGTGATGTAGCTGAGCATCACTACAGAGATGCTCATCAATACATCACACTGCAGTACATCACTACTAAATGCAGACCCCAGAGGATTGCTGAGAAGGAGGAGGGGAGACAGTGAGATGGCCCGTGGTTCTGTCTCACATAGATGACAGTGTAAGGATTATAAGGGTGCTTCTTCCCTCCCTTCCCTTCCCTTCCTGGTTGAGTCTGGTGATGTTTCTTCGTTGTGTTTTCTGCAGATCTGAAGTTCTGCATGAGCCAATTCCCTCAGCAGGTTAAGCGATGCAGCGTTCAGGTGTTGGCCTCCTTTGCAAATAACAAAGGCTGTCTTCACCAAGGAACATTAAAAGCCTCTGTCTAAGATAATATAAGCTTGTGGCACTTCTCCATGTCAAAGGAGGGAATTTGTAACATCTCCTCTTGACCCCTGTCATGATTTTGAACCCTTCTGAAAGCCTTTTGCTATAGCACCTAGTTGAACACTAACTTAAGGCTGTGAAAACCAGGGCAATGACATCAACCTTCATGCACGAGGGAGAAACACACTTCCAGTTCTGGGAGCTACGAGGATAGCTTCCTTGGGGCCAAAGTCTCCTGTAGCCAGGTCCTTCTGCACTGGTGGTGCTCTGGCTGTCAGATCCAGCCCCGATCTGTTGCAGCAGCTCCTCGGCAGCAATGTCCAAGTTTGGGTGCTGTGTGTTGGGTTTCTATCACACGTTATGACAGGTTTTGAACCTTAAGTCACAGAAAAGAAAACATGAGGTGATTTAGGGATGGATATTGTTATTCTATAATGATTAGACACTGCATAAGCTTTCCCCAGTTTAATTCACTGTTATTTTACTCTATCCTATCACGGCTCATCATTTGAGGTTTGAATCAGTAATCTAATAACATGCTTCAATGGCCGAGTCAATTCCTCCTCCTCCTGGATTTTTTTTTCCCCTTTCCCTTCTGATATTAATAGCAATAAGGGAGATGAAGGCACTGGCTTAGCAGTTGGGCCGGTGGCTGTCCAAAGCGGTAATGGCTTTTTTCCCAAGCCAGCACATGCCTCTTGCTGCATGGTTTAATGAGCCAGGTGTCCAGAGGGTAGAGCCAGCTCTTAAGCTGCTTGTCATCCCTGGGTGGCGTCATTAGTGCATCATATGTTTCAGAAAGAGAGAGCCCAGTGAGAGCCGTGCATTGCAGAGCAGCAGCTGAAATGCTGATGCTCTGCCCTTCTGTCACTGGGAAAACATTGCAGCCAACGGTCGAGTAGGTTTGGATGCATGGGAGCATCTTTCCCATGCTGTGCACACTGGTAGTCCAGAGCACGGGTACCACTTCTCCTCCCCCCTCAGCAGAGTATAGCACAGAGGACTCCACCAGGAAAAGGGCTTTGGTTTAATTTTTGGGGTCAGGTTTGTGCTGCTCTCTTTGTGCATGTGCACACACACAAGCTCCCTACTCTTTCTTGGGCACATTTGTGCTTCAGGGACTGGTTATTTACCTTTTCCTACAATACTGAGGAAAGCTTGATAGCAATTCAGCCTATTTCAGATCACAGATGTAGCTGCACTGCTCGTGTCTTGACTCTGATACCTCCCTGTGACCCTCCTGCATGGTTGGAGCACTGGGGAGTTCTGCAAGACCTCTCAGTGGGGCACAAAGTGTAGTCCTGGGATGCCCACAGCATCCCATGGCCCTGCATTTTCCCAGGGTCAGTGATGTAGAACATCCTGATGGTATCTCCTGCCTCATTCTGCAGTGCCGACATGCCCCTCAGAGTCAAGGCGGCTCAATTGGAACGTAATTGGCCCTAATTAGGGCTCCTGTGAGCTATTGTGTTCCTCACTGGAAGCCATGTGGAAGTCACAAACTCATAAAACTCTTCCTGGGTTTTGTAAATGTCAAAAGACCTTTAATACAGACCTACAATGACCCCCATGACAGAAGTCTTTGGGAAATTAATGTTGTATTAACATTGGCCAAATATTGCTGGGGAGCAGGAAAACCAAACCACGCTCGAGTGTATTTTTTACATTCAGAGTTTTGAGAGGATCTGTAGTTCCTTCTAGGTGATCCTGCTGGGTCAGAGTGGTTGGACTAGGTGATCTTTCAAGGTCCCTTACAACACCTAATGTTCTGTGATTCTGTGATTCCCTAGGAAGGGGCCTGTTTCTCTGGTGACAGGGCCCACCTTCATAGGTGCTCAGAACAGCACCTGCCTGTTTGCAGTGGGCAAATCTTTAATACAGTCATCTGCACCTTCACTGGAGGTTTTCCACCATGTAATTGTGTGAGTGGAAGAGCTCACTGCAGTCCCACCTGAATGACCACTACTCCATAATTTCCTACCTCACTGCCTCAGTTTCCCCATATCTAAAATTATGGGACTCCTCAAGAACTACAGCAGAAAAATGCCAGATAGGTATCAAGCATTTACAAAGAGGTGTGGCTCTGGAGGTTCTTTCTTTCACATGCTTTTTTTTTTAATTTTTTTTTTTTTTTAGTG